>CM065124.1:16567960-17160460 GCA_033026305.1 Cirrhinus molitorella | reverse complement strand
TATTAGTCATTTGCTTTTATATCACTTCTTAAGTGCAGTTATTGTTTATATACAAATTATCATTATCATTAATACTACTACTAATAATAATAGTGATAAATTATTCTTCTATTACTTTTTAAGTTAAAATTGCCATTATTATTCGTATTAGATATTTACTTTTATATCACTTTGTAAAATGTTTATATTTTTATAATACTAAATTAAAAGTGTAATTATTATTCATATTAGTTATTTACTTTTATATCACTTTTTATGTATATTTATTGTTTAAATAAAAATTAACATTAGCATCAATACTACTACTACTACTAATAATAGTGATAAATTATTTTTTATCACTTTTTAAAATCTGTTTATATTTTCATAATACTAAATTAAGTGTAATTATTATTCATATTAGTTATTTACTTTTATATCACCTTTTAAGTGTAACTGTTGTTTATAATGATTAATTATAAACAATTATCATTAGCATTAATACTACTACTAATAAAAGTGATAAATTCTTTTTATATCACTTTTTAAAATCAGTTTATATTTTCATAATACTGTTAGGTTAAAATTGTCATTATTACTCATAGTTATTTACTTTTATATCACTTTTTAAAATGTTTATATTTTTATAATACTAAATTAAATGTGTAATTATTATTCATATTAGTTTACTTTTATATCACTTTTTAAGTGTAGTTATTGTTTATATAAAAATTACCATTAGCATTAATACTACTACTAATAAAAGTCATAAATTATTTTTATATCACTTTTTAAAATATTTTTTTTTTCATAATACTATATTGTTAAAATTGTCATTATTATTCATATTAGTTATTTACTTTCATATCACTTAAGTGTAATTATTGTTTATATAAAAATTTACATTAGCATTACTACTACTAATAATAAAAGTGATCAATAATTTTTTAAAAATATGTTTACATTTTCTTAATACTAAAATAAGTTGTGTAATTATTCATATTAAAATTGACATTAGCATTAATAATAATACAAAATAATACTAAATTGATTTAAAACTAGTGAAAAAAAATCCTTATTCAAGTCATTTACTTTTATATCATTTTTTAAAATGTTTGTATTTTCATAACAAAATTAAGTTAAAAGTATAATTATTATTCATATTCTTAATAATAACTTAATAATAAATTGATTTTAAACTAGTGAAAAATCCTTATTCAAGTTATTTTATATCACTTTTCAATTTGATACATTTTAAATAATACTAAAATAAGTGAAAGTAATTATTCATATTAAAATTAACATCAGCATTACTAATAATAACAACAAACTGAAATAAAACTAAAATTCTTATTTCAAGTGATTTCCTTTTTATTTTACTTTTCAAAATATTTTGTCATAATACTAAAGTGAAAAGTGTAATTATTATTCATATTAAAATTAACACTAGCATTAATAACAATAATTGCTTCAAAAATATAAAATCCTTAAGTTATTTACTTTATCACTTTTTTAGCTGACACTGTTATTAATATTCATATTAAAATTAACATTTGCATTAATAACAATACTATTAAAATCATTTTACTCTTACAAGTTATTGACTTTCATATAATAAAATAATCATATCATGAAATAGTAAATATACATATACACATACATATATATCATTAATAACAATTACATTTTGATTATTAATGATATACATATTATTAATAATATAAAATTAGATTATTTAGTACATGATTGTTTAATGTTAATAATTACATTTCATTATTAACCATATTATTATAATTAAATTTGCTAATAACTATATATTACTATTATTATTTATTAATGCTAATGTTAATATTAATTTAAAATAACAATTTTGTATTACTATTATTGTTATTATTATTAATAATGATAACATAATTACTTTCTTATTTATTTTTAAAGAACAGATTAAACTATTGAACTATTTGTATTTATTTCAACGCATTTTAGACTCTAAAAACACCATGGTACTTTTTGCAAGTGACCTCACCTACCAAAAACCAAATCAAAAAAACAAAAACAAACAAAAAAAAAACACAGAAGTCTTGGGATAAATAAATCCATTTTTATTTGGACACATAAAAAATGGATCCTGTGCAGGGGTCATCCACATGGAAGCAGGTTGATGTGGGCGTCTCGGGGCCTGTGATGCGTCTCCACCAGGGTTCTAGATCTCCATGAGCTGGTCTGATCCAACGATGACCTCATTGGTTCTTTCAGCTGTGAGGGGAGAGAACAAGATTCTCAGAATGAGTTGTCAGGCATCTGTCGTGCCTCAAAGGAGATGAGCTGTGTGTTCTGTTAAGATTCAACAGTCAGCTTCAATTCAAATGTTTCATTTCACTGAATCAAAGACAGGAAAACACTTGTTTTTTTTAAGTTTATCTGGAGTTTACCTTTGTGGGCCATTCCATCACATACTGACAAGCAAACAATTTACAAATGTGTCAGGCTTATACACACTCGCTTAGGAAGGATGATATCCTCTTGCCGAAAGTGACTATTCCAAACTAAACGTTTGAGAGCAAGATTAATGATCCATATAAAGACATATTTTAGTGTGAAGGAATCCACACAAAAGACTGTTTTTGTGTTCGGCGTTTGGGGAAAGACAAATAGAGCGTGCTATGCCAGAGAGAGAGAGCGAGAGAGAGATTGAAGAACACAAAGAGAGAAGGTTGGAACAAGGGAGTCTAAACAGTCTGAGGAAAGGTACATGTCATCAGCCTCCGTAACACCTGCAAATCTACTGCACCTTACAACACGGTGCAGAGCGGCAGGCCGGGTGGTCCTGGACGTACAGCCCCGTCTGCAGGGCCTGGGATGCTTTTAGCAGCCATAACCCAACACGCTCAATCCCCTAAGGACAAGGATGCTGGGAACACAGAACCTTATAGAGAAAGCGTTCGGCTGGAGTTCATGAGATGTCTATCGCTCCTTTGTGGCTTACACACGCGAGCAGCCAGTAGCGGTAAACAGGCTGGGAATAGACAGAGTGAATGAGCGAAAGACACTGAGACGGCGGAGAAAGAGAGAGTGTGTGTGAAGTCCACTGTATTAGACCACCATAGTGGAATGGCTATAAAGTCTACTAAGAGTTGTCTAATCACTCAGCAGCTGTTTAAAAAGGTTACAAGTGTACCAGAGTCCAATGCAGGGGTAATATATAAACTGCAAGTCAACACAAATCTTGGCATGCGCTGATTACGGCCAATACTGACATTTTTTTTCCAAATATTTTTGTGCTATATCTGACAATACCATTGATGGATGTGTCAACACTGATTTGAATAGAAGCTCGTTTCTGCAACTGAATAAAAACTGAAAAAGGTCATTGCGACTTTTTTTCTCAAATTGAGTTTATATCTCACAACTGAGACTTTTTACTTAGAATTGCAAGTTCATATCTTGCAATTCTGACTTTGTAACTGATTACGGCCAATACCGACATTTTTTTCTAAATATTTGTGTGCAATATCTGACAATACCATTGATGGATATGTCAACACTGATTTGAATAGAAGCTTGTTTCTGCAACTGAATAAAAACTGAAAAAGGTCACTGCGACTTTCTCAAATTGAGTTTATATCTCACAATTCTGACTTTATAACTCGCAGATGTGACTTTTCTCAGAATTAGGTGTTTGCATTTTGAAATTCTGACTTTAAAATTCGCAATTGCGAGTTTGTACCATGCAATTCTGAGAAAAAAAGTCAAAATTGTGAGTTTATACCTCGCAATTCTGACTTTCTAACTGACACCTGAGTTTATATCAATTCTGAGAAAAACAGTAAGAATTGTGAGTTTATTTCTCACAATTGAGACTTTTTACTTACAATTGCAGGTTCATATCTCGCAATTCTGACTTTGTAACTGATTACGGCCAATACCGACATTTTTTTCTAAATATTTGTGTGCAATATCTGACAATACCATTGGTGGATATGTCAACACTGATTTGAATAGAAGCTTGTTTCTACAACTGAATAAAACTGAAAAAGGTCATTGCGACTTTTTCCTCTCACAATTCTGACTTTTTTTTCTTAGAATTGTGAGATGTAAACTCAATTTGCGAGTAACAAAATCAGAATTGCAAGACATAAAGCCACAATTCTGAGTAATTAAGACAGAATTGGGAGATACAAATGAGATTTTACCACGCAATTCTGAGAAAAAAGTCAAAATTGTGAGTTTATACCTCGCAATTCTGACTTTATAACTGACACCTGACTTTATATCAATTCTGAGAAAAACAGTAAGAATTGTGAGTTTATATCTCACAATTGTGACTTTTTACTTACAATTGCAAGTTCATATCTCGCAATTCTGACTCTGTAACTGATTACGGCCAATACCGACATTTTTTTCTAAATATTTGTGTGCAATATCTGACAATACCATTGGTGGATATGTCAACACTGATTTGAATAGAAGCTTGTTTCTGCAACTCAATAAAAACTGAAAAAGGTCACTGCGACTTTCTCAAATTGAGTTTATATCTCACAACTCTGACTTTATAACTTGCAGATGTGACTTTTCTCAGAATTAGGTGTTTGCATTTTGAAATTCTGACTTTAAAATTCGCAATTGCGAGTTTGTACCATGCAATTCTGAGAAAAAAAGTCAAAATTGTGAGTTTATACTTCGCAATTCTGACTTTCTAACTGACACCTGAGTTTATATCAATTCTGAGAAAAACAGTAAGAATTGTGAGTTTATTTCTCACAACTGAGACTTTTTACTTACAATTGCAAGTTCATATCTCGCAATTCTGACTGTGTAACTGATTACGGCCAATACCGACATTTTTTTCTAAATATTTGTGTGCAATATCTGACAATACCATTGATGGATATGTCAACACTGATTTGAATAGAAGCTTGTTTCTGCAACTGAATAAAACTGAAAAAGAACACTGCGACTTTTTCTCTCACAATTCTGACTTTCAGAATTGTGAGATGTAAACTCAATTTGTGAGTAATAAAATCAGAATTGCAAGATATAAAGCCACAATTCTGAGTAATTAAGACAGAATTGGGAGATACAAATGAGATTGAGATTTTACCACACAATTCTGAAAAAAAAAAGTCAACAATGTGAGTTTATCTCTTGCAATTCTGACTTTATGGGTGCTTTCACATTTGGTTCGACTGCCTGTTCCGACCCCAAGTTCGATTGCTCTCCCTCCCTCTGCCCCCACTGGACTGTGTTCATATTATTTTATTTGGGTCTGAACCGTAGTTTGTTTGCGTCATCATCCCAGCAGCTGTTTACCCCATTGCTTAGTAACGATGGCGCAGGAGAAGGCGGCAAAATGCATAACATTGCTCTCTTCACTTACATACATTTTCGTTTTGTTTTCAAAGCTTTAGATGGCAGCTAGCATCTGTCTTACAAATACACTGCAAATGCTCTAAAGACCGCTGAAGACAAACAGAAATGACATATACAGCTCTCTACTTGCAGCGCCTCAGGCACGTTCATCAGGAAAGTGAGTGAAACACACACACAAACACAAATTTTTATTAAATAATACGTGGTAATAGTTTGTACCATGCAATTCTGAGAAAAAAAAGTCAAAATTGTGAGTTTATACCTCGCAATTCTGACTTTATAACTGACACCTGAGTTTATATCAATTCTGAGAAAAAGAGTTAGAATTGTGAGTTTATCTCTCACAATTGAGACTTTTTACTTACAATTGCAAGTTCATATCTCACAATTCTTACTTTGTAACTTTGTAACTTTTTTCTAAATATTTGTGTGCAATATCTGACAATACCATTGATGGATATGTCACTGATTTGAATAGAAGCTTGTTTCTGCCACTGAACAGAAAAAAAACAACAACAGGTAATTGTGACTTTTATCTCACAATTCTCACTTTTTTTTTTTTTTTTTTTTAAATTGTAAGATATTAAACTCAGATATATAAAATCAGAATTGCAAGATGTAAAGCCACAATTCTGAGTAATTATAAGTCAGAATTGTGAGATAGAAACGCACAACTTTTGACATTTTTTTCTCGCATTTTGCGAGTTTGCACTATTGCAATTCTGAGAAAAATGTCAAAATTGTGAGTTTATATCTCGCAGTCTCGAGTTTATATGAATTCTGAGAAAAACAACAGAATTACGAGTTTATATCTCACAATTGTGACTTTTGACTCATAATTGCGAGTTCATATCTTACTATTCTTGCTAGACTTTATATCTCGCAAATGTGACTTTTTCACTTTTTTTAAGTGTTTGTATCTCAAAATTGACTTTAAAATTTGCAATTGCAAGTTTTTACCACGCAATTCTGATAAAAAAGTCAAAATTGCAAGTTTATATCTTGCAACTCTGACTTTATGACTCACAATTGTATGTTTATATTAAAAAAAAAAAAGGACTGAGAGTTTCTATCACAATTGTGACTTTTTTTCTCAGAATTGCAAGTTTACATCACGCAGTTCGGTCTGTATAATTTGCAATTGCGAGTTCATATCTAGCAAAAAAAAAAAAAAAAAAAAAAAAGTCAGTACTGTGAGATGTGAACTTGCTATTGTGAAAAAATAGAATTGTAAGATAAAAAGTCACAACTACCTTTATTTATTTTTTATTCAGTGGCAGAAACAGGCTTCTGTAGATTTGTCTAATATTTAATATTAACTTTACTCAAATACTTTTAATATAGAATTGCACATGCTCTTACTGTAACCAGATTTCAAAATGAAATGAACAGGATAGATGGAAAACTAGTGAATCACAAGTGTCTGGATATTGACCAATTATATATTTTTATTTTATTTTATTTTTGTTATTGTCCATCTTCAGTACTGGCCTAGTCAGATCGATATTGTCCGATATTGATCAGTCATTCATGAAGATATCTCATAGACAATCATAATATACACAAACAAGTCTATAATAATAAGAAGAATAACGTTTCTGAAACATTACCCTCTTTATCGGTGCTCAAATTTTAATCTATCATAACATTTAAGCTACACTCAACTACATAACCATCAGAGGGAATCTTTCAATTATCAAGCTCAACCTCAAAGGAAAATCAGCCTTTTTATTTCAGGAGGGTAGACGCATCAAAAACCAAGCAGCGACTCTTTAATGAACTTAATTTCTCTCTTTGACTTAACAGTAAATTTGTGCATCTGTGTACAAAGGAGTGAGTGTCAACCTCAGGGCTACTGAAGGGGATTTATTGCAGTTATTATAAGCAATGCTTTTTAAATAATAGGTTACATTAACCTCTGCTCTGGGTTTTTCTGGGATAACTTTAAATCGTGGTTTCTCGCTGCGCTTAAAGCGTCGAAGCCGGAGGGCGGGTGTGCGTCGGGGGAAGTACAGGGGGTCTAGCTTGTAATTTGGGATTTCTGGGAGCACTTCAATAAGCCTAAGCATTTTTAGAGGTTATGGCCAACTAATCGAGTCCAGCTCGAGAGTGATGATGGAGAGGTGGGGGGTGGAGATGTAGAAAAGTTGCAGGGGGGGGGGGTGAGAGTGGGGGGTCAGTCGAGGCAGCAACACCCTGTTGTTCAGTCAATTAGACTGTGCAGCCTCTGGACATCTTAGGGCCGCCTTAAGGCACTGTCATTGATGGAGAGGTTAGAGACCAGGCGCGGACCACCCGGAATACAAGAGCCTGAAGCCACACACACGCAAATAGACGCACACAAACCTCGCAGTGATCTAAGACTGCGAGGATTAAGCATATTAAAAAATAAAGCTCAATTGTACACACAAGCTTAGGTTTTAATACGCTATTAAAACAGATTAAAACGCACATACACACACAAGATCACACAAACGAAAAGGCAGACATGGGCGTGAGAGTGCACACATAAACACAAACACAAAAGGCTGGATTTAATACCAACACAGCGGAACTACAGAAGCGTAGTGTGTGTTTTTGTGTGTGTAGTGTAATGCGCAGAGCGCCGGACTGCTGCTTTCTCACCCTCTGGTTCTACGCGTTGGCCGCTCCCCACGAGACAGTACTTGATGTCGGCTCCGCGTCCAATCACTGCGTTGTTGCAGATCACGCTACCTTGAATGTTACACCTGGGGGAAGAGAATAGTGTCAGACAAGTGTCATTCCAATGTTCGTACAACAAACACATTCATTACTCCAGTCTTCAGTGTCACATGATCCTTCAGAAATCATTCTAATATGCTGATTTAGTGCTCAAGAAAAGTGCTGAATGCATTTGTGCTGCTTAAAGGTTTGGTTCACTCCTTAATTAAACTTCGTCATCCAAAATTTCCATGTCTTACTTCAGTCGAAAAGAAATTAAGCTTTTGAGGAAACCATTTTTCTCCATATAGTGACTTTATTGGGGATCAACGTGTTGAAGATCCAAATTGTAGTTTCAATGTAGCTTCAAAGGGCTCTACACAATCCCAGTTGAGGAATAAGTGTCTTATCTAGCGAAATCATTGGTCATTTAAAAAAAAAAAAAAAAAAAAAAAAAAGATATACTTTTTAACCACAAATGCTTGTCTTTCACTAGCTTTATGTAACGCATTACATAATCAAGTTAGAAAAGTCACGTGTGGTTAGTTCTTGGTCTGCGCACTTTAGTTCAAAATGGTAGGGTAGGATGAAACATCTCATTTTCTCCTCCAACTTCAAATTTTTTTTTTTTTGTGTAAAGTTTCTTGGCACATTCACTTTGTAAACTGGGTCGGTACTTCTGCCTATGTCATGTGTATCCTTTTCAACGTGACTACGTAATGTGTGAAATTGAGCTAGTGCAAAATGAGCATTTGTGTTTAAAAAGTATATACATTATTATTATATTTTTTTTTTTAGAAAATGACCAATCATTTTGCTAGATAAGACCCTTATTTCTTGGGTGAAATTGTGTAGAGCCCTTTGAAGCTGCACTAAAACTGCAATTTGGACCTTCAACCTGTTGGCCATCACTGAAGTCCACAATATGGAGAAAAACCCTAGAATGTTCTCCTCAAAAACCTTCATTTCTTTTCAACTTAAGAAAGAAATTAACATCTTGGATGACATCGGGGTGAGTAACTTATCAGGAAATTTAGTTCTGGAACACTTTTCTTTTTCAGGATTCTTTGATGAATATAAAGCATTTATTTTACATTCTAATTGTATTTGCTGTCACTTTTGATCAATTTAATGCATTTCTTGCTCAAATTTTTGAACGGTGGTGTAAATCATGACAGAAATAACACTTATGTCCAAACTAGTGACTAGTTGGGCCAGTATTTGATAGTCATATCTGATACCTACATCTTTTTTTTTCGTTTTGACTCTTTATTGAGTTTAAAATGTTTTTTAAAGACATTTTCAATATTTTTGAGGAAATTCTAAATAAAAAATGTTTAAGAAATGACATTTAACTTCAGCTACATTTTACCATTCAGACATTGTTTGGATACTGAAAACTAGTTAACCTTTGTCCTCCTCTTTTCTTATTCTTCCCTTTCTAGCTTGTACTTATCTATCTAAACAAAGCCTGATAAATGGTATTATAAGCACTTCCTATGTCGATTTTCCTCTTTAGGATGAATCACTTGTATTCCCTTAACTGTAAGTTACTTTGGATAAAAGTATATGCCAAATGAATAAATGTAAATGTAAATATAGTCTTAACCAAACCACTCTAATAGGGCTGTTCACACAATTTAATATGCCTCAATCCAATTCCTTATTATTAACCCACTTTATTTCCATAATTTGTCACATTTCTGTGTGAAACAGAATACTCAACAAGAAGGGTGAGACTATGAATGGTAAAAAGTGCATGCCACATACCAGAATAAAGCCAGACTTCATGTAAGTTTGCTAAACAATGCTCAGATGGCTATACGCACAAAATTAAACATCTCAGAGTAAGTGCAAGTCATTACATTTCTGATCATTTATGAATTGTTCACAACAAGATAAGTAACAGTAGTTTAGAAAGCAAATAGTCAGTAATGATTTTGTTGCTTAAAGGGACAAGTTCACCCAAAAATGAAAATTCTGTTATTAATTACTCACCCTCATGTTGTCCCAAACCTGAAAGACCTTTACTCATCTTCAGAACGCAAATTAAGATATTTTTAATGAAATCTGAGACCCCTGCACAGACAGCAACCCACATTGACACGTTCAAGGTTCAGAAAGGTAGTAAGGACATCATTAAAATAGTCCATGTGACATCAGTGGTGCAACCGTAATGTTATGAAGCTACAAGAATCCTTTTTGCGCGCAAAGAAAACAAAAATAAAGACTATTTAACAATTTAACCTGTAACATGTTGGTTGCGTTGTGGTCTATGCAGGGTCAGAAAGCTATTGGATTTCATCAAAAAAAATCTTAAATTGTGCTCCAAAGATGAACAAAGGTCTTGCGGGTTTGGAATAATATGAGGGTGTGTAATTAATAACAGAATTTTGCATTTTGCTGAACTATCCCTTTAACTGTTGGTCTCTGCACATATGCATCAAGCATATGTCTTTTAAGAACTTTAAGAAGCAGTTAAAATCAGTCCATTGCGCTGCACTCCATCTAGCCGTTTTTGAACTCAATAACACATCTTGTGTAAACACCCCATCCTTAACACTAGATATCAAGCAGTAAATACCTTGCTACATTAAAATAATACAGGAAGTACATTAGTTAAGCACCACTGACAGTGCTTATACGCAACATGGCTTCTTTTTCGAAAAACGTAGTTTACGTCTGGAAGCATATTTGAGCATAATGAAAGGCTGATATTTGTGTACGAGAGTTGTACCGAAGTGCTCGGGAGCCTGGCTTTGAACTATGTGCACTTGGACGCGCACACACACATCCCTGTGCTGCTGTCTGTTTACACCATACAAAGAATAATATTTTCCTGGGATCGCTTTGGCACCATAAAACTTTATTTGCACAGTTTTATGTTTACTTGGTTTGCCTGGGCCAACTCTTAACTTTTTCTGCACTCTCTTGCGGTGAAACATATTTACCACGAGTGTTCGGCTTTCATGTCTTTTTGCTAATTGCACAGCTGAGGGTCTTGTCCTTTCCTCACCCGACCCCATTACATCCCCCTCCCAGTCACCGCCACGCCAATCTGAAATCTGATACCTCAATGTTTTCCCCAGGCTTGTTTTATTTTCCTTTAGGCAACATTAGCATATATATTAAAAACAACATCGCCTTATGACGTACAGGAGCGCTTCAGTGCTGCTTTTCTGCGGTTTAGTGTCCGGATGTCACAGGACCTACAGGAAGTGCCATTTCACACGTTCTCCAGCCATATAGCGATGCAAAATTTAAAACCACAACTTTTTATTAAACACTCCAAGGTTTTCAGCTCACGGAACAGGGACAGCGGACAGAGCATCCCGTCTTCAAGATCAAGCGGCGTTGGACAGGACGGCCCGTGTTGTAGCTGACGGAGGCAGGTTTCTATTGGCAGCTACACAGGGCGCTCTATTCAGGTGCACGGGTGTGTACAAGAGCGAGAGCGAGCGAGCGAGGTTTGAAGAAAGAGAGGGAGCGGGTGAGACAGAGGGGGTAGATGGGAGATTACAAGGATTGGAGTTTTAAACAGAGAGACCACCAAAGATGCAGTTGCTGAAATACCACTAATTACTGACACTATGCTCCTCCTCGCTGTGACCCCCCCCCACCATTGCCCTCCACCCCCATCATGCCCCCCTTCCCATCAACCCCGAACCTCCCGAGCTTTGTAAACAACCACTCCTACATGCAAACAAAGGGCCGAAAAATGCAAGTGGCGCTTTTAAATGCCAGGGATTTCCTAATCCCTTCTTACTTTTTTATGTTTTGAAAGAGTTGCTGTTCCTTTCTTTCCTTCCTCTATCCTTTCTTTCACTCCACTCTTCATGCACAGGCTAATTCGTACATGAGGGTCGCCACATTGGCTCCAAGCTTGTTTTTTTTCCAAGAGAAAAAACTGGTTTAAACCAAAGCTGTCTCCACCTAACAGGGTTCTTTTTCTTTACCACCCAGAGCTTATTTGGGACAGTTTGTGTTCAATAGCAAGTGAGATTGCCATTAACCCAAATCAGCTTAAATCTAAATTGTTTTGGAGCAAAAAAAGCGGCATGTAAAGGAAAAAAAAAGTCTATGATCTCCGAAAAGAAGCATGCAAGTTAGGCGAATTTAGCGAGATGTGAATGTTTGCTGAGGCTTCGTGTAACACTTGTAGCGAGACACTTGTTTCTTTGGGAATCATTACATCTACATTCATCACTTTTCTGTTAATTTGTTGTACTGGGAGCCTGTTCAGGGTCAGTGAACACCTTTAGGGGTCTGACAACGCAAGTTTCTGCTTTTGCTCAACACAACAAAAAGCAGCAGCATCCACCCCAACACCACCCGCAGGCAGAAGCGGGTCAGTCTCTCTGCGCTTTATGTCTATGTCAAGCCCACTTTTAACCTAACAGACAAAATCTGAACTTTTGTTTCTACACGCTGAACATCTGATCCAGACCACTAAATGCTCTGGAGACGATCTGTCTGTCATCCTAGACTGTGGACGGTAAAGAAAAACACAAGGGTGCATTTGCAAAGGCTACATACACTACCATTTAAAAGTTTTAAATGTTTTTTTTTTTTTTTTTTTTTGGTCAGGATAGATGCTTTTAAGCAGTTTCAACAATGATATATATATATATATATATAAAAAATTTTATATATAAAAGTAGAAAAGTAATTTTAAATTGTAATATGTCACATACTGTATTTTTAACCCTCTATGGCATGAATTTAGATGACACATGATAAAAAAATTCTGCATTGTTTTTTGGTTTATTGGGGAACATTTTACTGATAAAACATTTTTTTGAACACCCCTCACCCCCCATCCCCAAAATATTATTTCGTTGCCTCAGGGCAATGTTGAGCAACAATGGTACAGAATCACAGAGAAAATTCTCCATTCACATATTATAAGACAATGTTCAGAGCAAAATCACAAATCTGTCAAAAACCGTCAAGAAATCATTAATTGAAAAGGGAAAACACTTAAAAACACACTGATATATTGCATTTGATATAGACGTAGGTTTGTGTCATACTGCAGGCTTTGAAACTTAGGTCTTAGAGGGCCACTGTCCTACAGAGTTTAGCTCCAACCCTAATTAAACACATCTGCCTGTAGCTTTCTAATGATCTTAAAATACATTTATTAGCTAGTGCTGATGTGTTTGATTAGGGTTGGTGCGAACTCTGCAGGACAATGGCCTCCCAGGACCCAAGTTTCCTAGCTCTGATGTAGCGTGTTGTGTCATATCATGTACTTCATGAAGTGAGATTTTACTCAGTGTTAAACTTCAAGAAGCAATTCTTCTCTGCTGTGAAACAGAGGTGCATGTTTCAATTTTTGCACATCACTTTTGGTGATCCTGTGCACCCAAGAACATTGCATCTTCCCTTTTTGTATCATCAATGGGAAATCCTGCTTAGGGACAATAGCTGTGGACCCCTGCTTCCTTACCCCTTATTGCGCAACGTTGCCCTGAGGCAACGAAAAGAAAAAATGAATTTCTGAACATGCAAAATTAAAAAAAATTCATAAAACCTGACAAATGTCTTCTCTACACCTTCATACACGCATACATATTTTTTATGCACAGTTCAGGTCATTTTAAATTAGATTACTAAAGCAAATAATCTTGCCTTCTTCTCACACCATGTGCTTCTGTGACCATGTGTCACAACAGGACGTCCCACCTTCAAATGGTGCATGATAGTGACTCCCACACCTTATTGGACTGTTCTTTGATAGTTTTTAAATATTTTAATTGGTTGCAATCATTTAAAAAAACATGTACTGAATATGGGGCATAAAAAAACCTTCCCGTTGCCTGAGGGCAACGCTATGCAGTAGAGGGTTAATCAAAGAAAGTGTTAGTGAGGATTGGGACACACATTTTTGAACATTAGCTGATGACAATCTTGCAGACAGGCTCTTCATTTAAGCAAATCATGTCATTTCATTTTCATTTTTAAATCAAGGTTCAAATGCATTCTGACCAACACATTTCTGTGAATTTCCTATGAATTTCCATGTCACTGAATAAGGTCATAGTGACTGCTACATCATAGTGACTGCACTCACAAACCAATCTTTTGCTGACAAATGATTAAATATGAGCATATTATATTCAACACTGAGATATCCATTTTTTATTAAAGGAGTCATGAACTGAGAAACCAAAATTCCCTTGATATTTTGACATATAAGAGGTCATTGTACTATAAAAACATCCTGTAAGTTTGTAACTTTCTCAGTCTAAAAACAGCATATATAGATTAATTTGAAGTAGATATAAATGTATTGCTTTTGGATGTCAGAATCAGAATGCAATTCGTTTTTATAGAAAAACGCCATTTAAAGCCAAACTCAGACGTTTAAATGGACAGACTAATGGATGAAACCTGCTGATTACTCTACTTTTAAAGCAGAAATTTGCTTTAAACAATTGGTCTACATAATATTAACATATGCAGTTCATAGGAAACATATTATATTAGCTCTACAGTTAGTGTAAAATAACATTTTACATTTACCTACACTATATTGCCAAAAGTATTGAGACACCCCCTTCTAATGAACTGGTTTGACTACTTTAGAAATTTCCATGAGTACTAATCTTAATGTTAAACATATAATGATATTCTATGGAATTGTGTCGTTGTAATTTAACGTCTAGTTCAAAAGTTTGGACAGGACCCTTTTTTATTCTAACATGACAATGCCTCTGTGTATAAGGCAAGGTTCGTAGAGAAATGTTTGATTCAGTCAGTGTGGAAGAACTTGACTGGTCTGCATAAAGCCAAGTCCTAATCCCAGCTGAACACCTCTGGTATGACTTTAAATGCAGACCTTGAGACACCAGAGGTGTTCAGCTGGGATTAGGACTTGGCTTTATGCAGACCATTCAAGTTCTTTCACACTGACCAAATTAAACATTTGTCTATGAACCTTGCTATAAAATTAGAAGGACACAATTCCCTAGAATATCATTATACGTTTAAATATTAAGATTAGCACTCATGGAAATTACTAAAGTAGTCAAACCTGTTCATTAGAAGGGGGTGTCCCAATGCTTTTGGCAATATAGTGTATTTTATCTCACAATTGTGACCAAGTTTATATCTTGTACTTTATATCTCAATTTAACTCAACAATAGCGAGTCCATTTTGAGGGGAAAAAAAGCCAGAAGATTATCAGGACTGTGAGATATAATCACAGAATTGCGAGAATAAAGTTTTTTTTTTTCTTTATTCCGTGGTCTGCCACTTAAAAACGGTCATTTTCTGCCACCAGATATGCTCAGCCCACCAAAAACATTAATGTTTGCAAACGCCTAATTGGTTTATTGAAGCCAGTCTGCAAAAATGAGACAAGGTTGTGGAATGTGCCACTTTATCATGTAATAGTGTGGCTAAAAACCACCTCTACAGAAGATGATCAACGCCTGCTTATACAACGCTGCCTGTTTACGCTTTCCAACGTTTTCCACGTGTAGCGTAAATAACGAAAGGCGAATGCAGCTCTACGCAGAAACCAAATGATAAAGACTGCTCCGAATACAAGACGTGGAAAAATACAAGACGTATTGCGCTCCTTCTGATCCAAACTTATTTTTAATGAAGTTAAAGTCAGACCGCATCAGTATAAAATGTAGTCCTTTGTCCACTTAATTTTACCATGGATTCATTTACAAACAAGAAACAATTCGACATGGAATTTTAAGGAAGACTGGAACTAAAAGACAGTGCTGTGCTGGCTATATTGAATCTGACAGTAAATGTCGCACCACACAACTGTGAGTAACTGCTTTTATTATGCGTTTTTATAGACTGTTTAATATTTACTAAGTATTTGTGCATTTTTGACCTAAATCACAGCGGCATTCATCTATGAGGAATGCAGGCTGTCAAATATGCACAACTATTAGCCAATCATAGCACTGGCGTTTACATCTGAGTCTACAATCCGTCATGCCTATTAAAACAGAGCGTTCTGATGAAGGGGGTTAAAAACAGGACAGAAAATAGCTTATTACTTGTAAATTTTGATGTTTTTTGATGTAAAAATTATAAGGGGACCTCAGAGAAGAGTACAAAACTCAAAAAAGGCAGTTCATGACAGGCAGTAACTGCCAAAAGAACTGGTAAAAAAATGGACTTGTCTTGTCTTTGTTGAAAAGTTACTTCCCAAAAGTATCTGCAATGCATTTGGCTTTATTTGATCTATTGCGGCAACATGATTTAGTTATTTATTTAAACCATTTAGTTGAATACTGCTGTTTATTAGTATGTTTTCAAATATTATTACATTTCACAATTCAAAGAATGCAAATGACGTGACTTTGGTCAAACATCCTGTCTGGGTTTGATTTACAACTAAATCACCCATAAAAAGGCTCTTTTCTGAATCATATTCTCATAAACATTCAGAACGCACTTAAATACGATGACTTACCCTTCTTCAATAGTGACTCCGTTCATGATGATTGAGTTGGTGATCTTCACCTTCTCCTTGATTGAAGTTGACGTGCCAACATTTGAACGCTTGATGGATGTTTTGTCTGATATCTGACATGATGGCCCAATAATGCTGTCACTTCCAACCTAAATACAAGAGAAGACATTACTTTATTTCAGGAGTAATGCTTTTCCAGACGAGAGTGTGTTCTTTAATACATTTGTTCATAGTACATAATCATACGCAGGGACTTACCAAGTGGCGTTCTGAGACCACAGCAGTCGGATGGATTGGAGGGTCCTCAAACAGCTTTGGAACCTAAAGGATATAAGAAACATCCCACAATTCAGTGTACCTACAGTGTCTCAAACAACTGTTTGGACAGTAAAATGTGCCATTGAAACAGTTCTTTCGACTTGTTCTCACCACACGATTGGCCTCTATGTAAGCCGCAAGCGTGTTTACGCGGTAACACATGCCCTCCTCCATGATGTGAACGTAGCAGCGTAGCTTTCCGCCATGGTAGGCCTCGTTCATGTCTCCACGGTGATCGTTCCAACACGACCTCTCCCGGGCAAGCTGGAGCAGCACCTCATCTTTACTAGTGCTGAGGAGCTCTGTGAAGGCATGTATGCAGTTTTTGAAAGGTCACCGTTTATTATGTACAGCTACTATTCTCTTAAAAGGATGACAAATATGAATTGTGCAAATGTGAGTCATTACAAAAAAACGCTTACCCAAATTGTGGTGAGCATCCTGTTGTTTTTGATTCTTCTCTAAATCCTCTGTTGCATTTTTAGAGTTTAAAGTCTTGGAGAATTGCTTGCGCACCAAATACGGCACTAATTCTCCCCTGATTGAGGTGACAGACCTGTAAATAAAAGAATATGGTAACAACACAGATTTGAGCTAAATATGTGACCCTGGACCACAAAACCAGTCATAAGGGTCAATTTTTTGAAGTTAAGACTCATACATTATCTGAAAGCTGAATAAATAAGCTTTCCGTTGATGGCCGAGAAAATCTGAAATCTGAGGGTGCAAAAAAATCTAAATATTGAGAAAATCACCTTGAAGTTGTCCAAATAAAGTTCTTAATGCATACTACTAATCAAAAATTAAATCTTGATATGGTGGAAAATTTACAAAATATCTCCATGGAACATGATCTTCCTTAATATCCTAATGATTTTTGGCATAAAAGAAAAAATTTGACTCAAACAATGTATTTCTGGCTATTGCTACAAATATATCCGTGCTACTTAAGACTGGTTTTGTGGCCCAGAGTCACATATGTGGTATTTAAATCAGGGTTGTCTGCCATTTTAGACAAAAATATTATTCTGACTGGTAGTGTATATGTTATTATTCTATCAAATTGATTAATAATTTAACTAATTCATTATTGTGGAAGAGTAAAGTAATGAATAGACAATACATTAAAGGCTGTAAAAGTCAATCCACTCTACTGTTAAGATTTTTTTAATGTTTAAAAAAAAATCATGATTTAAAATAACCACTTTCTACTCATATTTATATATTATAATATGTAATGCATTCCTGTGATTGTAAAGTAGCCATTACTTCAGTTTTCAGTGTCACATGATTCTTCTGAAATCATTCTAAAACGACAAGGTGCTCAAGAAACATTTTGTCTCATCAATGTTAAAAATGTTCATGCTGCTTAAGATTTATGTAAAAAAGATTATCTATAGTAACATAAATATCAGTACTGTTATTTTTGATCAATTTAATGCACCCTCAATTAATAAAAGTTTTAATTTCTTAAAAAAAACAACGTTCGAATGGTATTATATGACAAAACAAAACAAAAATATGATTTGTATTTATCCTATTATTCTAATGGGAAAAAACAGTATTAGCGGCATAAATTAATACAATATAATTAAATTATTTATTTATTTATTAATAATTGTACTAAATGAATATTATCGCAAAGTGAAACCACGGAGAATTAGCTGCATAAATAAATAAATAAAGAAATAAATAGTTGTACTAAATTAATGTAAATCAACAACATTTAAACAATTAAAACCCTAATTTAAACATGAAACAATTGAAAGTCTGTTACTTCCACAAATACACACTACAATTGCTCAGTCAGCGTATCTCAAGACTTTCATAATGTAATATGTGAATGAAAAAAAAAAGAAAAAGCAAAGAGAAACATTTCTAATGTCCAACTGAATTTATGGTCTCTTATAAATTCAAGATATAAAAGGGTTGAGCAATTCAAAATCTACATCACTCCTTTAACCAGTCTCTCTCGCTCTCTCTCTCTCTTTATTTTCTTTTAGGCAAGATTAGAATTTCCATCTGAATGCAGAGAGAGAAACAACAGTTACTATGTCCATTTTCTCCTTCAGTACTCCATGGCACTGCAGGCTCAAGGGCGAGAGAGAGAGAGCGAGACGGAGGGAGGGAGGGATGGATGGGGAAAAAAAAGAATGCGAACGAGAGAGAAAAGGCAGTATAAAAAAGTCAAACTACTTTGATGAGGGAAAGTGGGGAGAGGGGGAGGGCTTGGGGGGGCAGATTAGATGAAATGATATTTATATCAGGGGGAGAGTGAATTAAAATGTCAAAGCGGAGAGAAGCCTCACGCTTTTCTGAAGTCTGTGAGAGGGAGAGGACCTAAGAGAGGCCATGCACCGCACCACTTTACAGCAGGCTGCCTGGCCTCACAATGTCAGTTACAGGAGCACAAAGGGGACTAGAGGGGCAGGGGAATGGAGGGCTATTGGAGAGGATGAATGGAGAGCTGAGGGAGGAACGGAGGGGTGGACTGTAGAGGACACAGGCCCACTCCAGGATTAGAGACACTGCAGAACAACTAGTTATGTGAAAGGGGTGCTGATAAGATGCTTGCCATGAAGTGCGGAGAGCAATTTTTGTTTTTCAATTTAGGCTTTTCTAGGAAAACTAAATTTGTTCATTTTCCCTGATAATTTACTCACCCTTTGTCATCAAAGATATTCATGTCTTTCTGTCTTCACTTGAAAAGAAATTAAGGTTTTGGAGAAACACATTCCAGGATTTTTCTCCATATAGTGGACTTCAATGGGGATCAATGGGTTGAAGGTCCAAGTTTCAATGCAGCTTCAATAGGCTCTACACAATCCCAGCCGAGGGATAAGGGTCTAATCTAGTGAAACTGTCTGTATACTTACTATACTATACTTTTTAACCACAAATGCATGTCTTACACTAGCTTTGACTTTGTGTATTATGCAATCGCCTTGGAAAGGTCACATGACGTAGGCAGAAGTACTGACCCAGTGTTCACAAAGCAAAGTGCAAAGAAAGTCAAACAGACTTTACAAAAAAAAAAAAGGTAAAAGAACAATGTTGGACAATTTTGAAGTTAAAGGAGAAAATGAGATGTGATCTTTTTCGCATGACCTTTCCAACGTGATTATGTAATCCTGAAGTTCTAGACGTGCATCGCAAAAGTTAGTGCAAGACGTTAAAAAGTATATAAACTGTATTATATTTTTTTTAGGCCTTTCGTTTTGCTAGATAGACCCTTATTCCTCGGCTGGGATCATGTAGAGCAGCAGCCTTAAAATGTACGTTTTATTTAACTTATGAGTTGAAATTACTTGAACCTTTACGTTGATTTAACTTAAAATTTTAAGGCAGTTGCTGAACTTTGAATTTCTTTTTTTGTTTTTTTTTGTTTTTTTTAGGGGTCTCTTCTGCTCACCCACAATACATTTATTTGATCAAAATACAGCAAATTTATTCCTGTAATCAAAGCTGAATTTTCAGCATCATTACTCCAGTCTTCACGGTCACATGATTGATTAGAAATTCATTCTAATATGCTGATCTGTTGCTCAAGAAATATTTTATTATTATAATTATTATTATCATTATTATTATCATCAATATTTAAAACATCTGATTTTTTTTTCAGGATTCTTTGAAGAATAGAAAGATCTAAAGATCATCATTTATTTGAAATAAAAAGCTTTTGTAACATTATACACTATACCATTCAAAAGTCAGTATATATTTTTTTAATTTTAGGGAAAGAAATTATAGGAATTAATACTTTTATTTAGTAAGGATGCTTTAAATTGATCAAAAGTGATTGTAAAGACATTTATAATGTTAAAAAAGATTTCTATTTCAGATAAATGCTGTTTTCTGAACGTTTTACTCAAAGAAACCTGAAAGAAATTCTACTCAGCTGTTTAACATTATTTTTATTTTTTTTTTTTTTTTTTTTTTTGAGCAGCAAATCAGAATATTAGAATGATTTCTGAAGAATCATGTGACTGGAGTAATGTTCAGCTTTGAAATCACAGAAATAAATTACATTTTACAATATATTCAAATAGAAAACAGACATTTTAAATAGTACAAATATTTCACAATTGTACTGTTTTTGCTGTACTTTGGATCAAATAAATGCAGTCTTGATGAGCAGAAGAGGCGTATTTGAAAAACCTAAAAAAAAATCTCCAAAAACTTTTGACTGGTGTAAATACACAAGTCATTATAAATAAAACTATCCTCATTACAATTTAAGTGAAAATTTAAAGTGAAAAATGAACATGATTTTGTTAGTATTTACTTAGCTTTGATGAAAGCAGCACTCAAGCAGCATGAACTCCTCGAGCTTGTGTAAAACCTGAATATCTGGATGTTATCCAGCACGATTTGAGCAAATTGATTCAATGGATGCAACATCTGACCCTTACGTACAAAGGAGTTCATTTGGTCAGTGTCATAAATTTGCAGACCCAATTATTTCTTCTTTTTAAGTTGTAACTTTTCTTTGTTCTAAATTCTAAAACTTTCTTCTTTTTTGGCTTATCAAAATAATCCTCATAAAGTGCGTGTAAATTTGTTGGCACAACATGCAACTGGCAAGAATGAGCTTTGAAACTCTTCTTTCATTGGGAAATCCTGACTTACTTGTTGTGTACTAAGAAATCAACCACAGATCTCTTCAGGCAGTAAAGGTGGGCATCCAGCAGGCCAGTCTTGATGAGCATTCTGGGATGTCTGGAAGAGTGCATATTAAAAAAAAAGTGTTAGAGAACAGGAGGGCAAATAAAAAAATAACGACAGTAAATGTGAGGAAGGAGGCTGCAGCTGCTCCAAAATAAGACGCAGGGTAAATGTGGAACGTGCTTGATGGTGAAACAAAGTAAATACATAACAGCTCTGACAAAAACACTGTAAGGCACCCTGCTACCCTGGTTTCCTCAGATGTTTTATAATTAGACTATATAGCTTGCCTTTACGTCCCATGCAGTCTTTCATTTTGCTGTCTCACTCCCACTCTAATTGGTCTCTTTGAGGCACTGAGAACTATAATGACCCCCAAAATAAGAATAACACAAAGTGAAACACAAGTGAAGTGACATAAAAGAGAAGAAATTGGGTAGTATCTCCATTTAATCTCAGACAAAAATGTAAAAAAAAAAATAACCATTTCCGTTTTTTAACATACATTTACATCACTGCTCCCATGGCAACTCTAGCCGGATTACGTTTGCTGCCACAGCTTGTGAGTAGTGAGATGTCAGGAGCACCGTCGGACCCCCCAGACTGTTTTATAGCCTGCCATTGACACGAAAATGCTCCCAGAGCCCCTCCACAGTGCCACGAGAGGCCCACAAAATGGCTGCCCCGGGGCCAGGGTGATTCACATGGAGAAAGAGTCCAGTACATCCTGACGAACAACACAATGTGTTACTAAAGGTAAAGCAGACTAGACAGCAACGCAAGTTAGGCTGTCAGATGTATGTGAGGACTTCCAGTCACATACACAAGCAAACTCGCATGTCTGGAGAGAATAGTCTTTAAAACAAGATTATTGGGTCAAGGTTTTGCTCAATGGCCTCAATTCACGATGATTCAATACTAGCAAGCAGCAGAGCAAAGCACGAACAGGGAAAAAACAGAAAGAAAAGGGAAGGCAAAATTTAAATGAAACCTGGAAATAATGTTTTAGTATTTCAAGAAATGGATAACTATGTAAACTATACTAAGAAATTATCTAAAAAAATTATTCAATATAACTTTAATATTTTAATTTATAATTGTAAGTAAATACATAAATGAATTAATCATAATAACCATTATTATAACCATTTATTATTAACTTTATTTGGTTATTTAACAAATTTATATCATGTCTACTAGTTTAATCCCAGTTAATTACATTACATTTGCAGCCACTGTTTCAATACAATTATGCTGATAATATAAGTTGTAAAAAATAATAATTAAATAAATTAATACATATTCAAAAAATATATTTTACCAACTTTTAAAACAATGTAATAAAAATTACAATATAAAATAAATTCTATAAAAACTATGTAATAAAAGACAAAATGACAAAAAATGGTCTACAATTAAATATTATATATAAATAGATTTTAACAATCTTTTGTTTTATATATTAAAATAAATAAACAATTTGTAAAACAATGCAATTACAAATTTATTTTCAAAATGACTTTTATTATTAATTATTAATTCAATTATACACTGCCAGTCAAAAGTTTTTGAACAGTAAGATTTTTAATATTTTTTTGTTTTGTTTTTTTAAGTAAAATTTAGAAATATTTTTACCATTTTCTATTTGAATATATTTTAAAATGCTATTTATTCCTGTGCTCAAAGCTAAATTTTCAGCATCATTACTACAGTCTTCTTGGAATCAGTATAATTTAGCTTTTTTCTTTTTTTTTTTTAATCAAACTTGTCAAAAGTGATGATAAAGACATTTATAATGTTACAAAAAGTTTCTTTTTTAGATAAATGCTGTTCTTTTGGACTTTCTCTTCATCAAAGAAACCTGAAAAAAATTCCAACATAATAGCAACAACAACAACAACAGTTTTCTTGAGCAGCAAACCAGAATATGAGAATGATTTTGAAGAATCATGTGACTGGAGTAATGATGCTAAAAATTCAGTTTTGAAATCACAGGAATAAATTACATTTCAAAATACATTCAAATAGAAAACATTATTTTAAATAGTAAAAATATTTCACATTCTGAGTGTTTTCGCTGTACTTTGGATCAAATAAATGCAGGCTTGGTAAGCAGAAGAGACCAAATTTACAAGTAAATAAATAAATGAATGCAAAACAGGGGTGGTCTTGACTTTTGAACCCCACTGTACACTGCCACCTATAGTGATGCACCGCATGCAGGCTTTATGCCGGACGACCTGTTGTAAACACAGAACAGGAGGTCCCTCCCACCCCTGGTGACATTTACGAAGCGAGAACGTAAGAGAACCACCTCATCTCTAGAGCTTTACTGTTTCCCTCCAGCGGATAACACACTGCGAGCCTGAAATGCTGCAGTGTTTGTTCACCCAAATCTCAAAAACAGACTCGCCGTGTGTAAATCAGAGCGTGTGTGCGTGTGGATACATTACAAATAAATTATGATGACACTAAGCTGTTCCGTTAAGCCAGCAGTGGCTGGATTCCTGAAAAGCAGGAAAAGTGCGTGCGGAGACAGAGGAACGTTCAGATGTTTTCGACTACATATGGCATCAATGTGCTCGGCTCACACACGCAGACTGCAGGGAGAGATCCAGAGGAGGTGAGGAATGAACAAAGGCATGACACACTGATTTATGGGAACACCCAACATGTGACATCATGGTCTGGCACCTGCGGGCAGGAGAATGAGTGAATCAGAGAGAACGATGAGTCGAATGAAGGACTGATGAGTAACAGATACAGATCCTCGTGGTTTCGGAGGAGAAATGAGTGTTAAAGAGCGAGGAGTAGAAGGTCAGGAGGAAGACGAGCCTGCCAAACAACGAGGAACAGGTGCTGTTTATGGAGTGCAGACACTACAAGATCACAGTGCAAAACATAACTACGAATCAACGTTTCAGTTAAACTACTCACTTGTGTTGGAAGTTAGAAAAATGCTCTGATTGGTTAAAGCATGTTGCGATGTCCTCATGAGATTCAGAGTCCCAGATAAAGCCCTCCTTCAATAAAAGTCTAAGACAGTGGTTCTCAACCAGAAGGCCTCAGCAAACTTCCAAGGGGGGCACCTAATGATTTACTATCTAACTCTAATCTAAATTAAAATGTTAGAATGAAGATGATTTTTATTGAAGAACTTACAATTCTGGAAAACATAGAATAAATTATTATATTTAAAAAAAAAAAAAAAACACACAATGTAAATAGATTAATTTATTTTCTTATTTTCCCTACTGTTTTATTTAAAAACATATAGTTCTGGAATTAATATATAGTTTAAATAACTGATCTAAATAAAAAAAAAATAATATTATATATATATATATATATATATATATATATATATATATATATATATATATATATATATATACATACATACATACATACATATACATAAAATATAATAATAATAATAATAATAATAATAATAATAATAATATTATTATTATTATTATTTTATTTGTATATATATATATATATATATATATATATATATATATATATATAATTTTTTTTTTTCTTTACTTTATTGTAGAACAAACAGTTCTGGAATGAATGCTAAAAATAAACAACATGAAGACGTAACCATAATTATTTCTTTTTCTCAGTCTTTTTCTCTCAATAATACAGTTTTTATTGAAGAACATACTGGAATACAAAACATACTATAATACATTTTTTAAATCTGTGTACAACAGAACCATAATCACGTCTTTATTTTCTCTTATTATATTAAAATAATTCATTAAAATAATTATTAAATAATTAAAATAATTCATCAAAATAACTCAATGAAAATAAGAAAAATAAATTTTTATATATAATAAATATATAAATATATATATAATATATATAATAAATAAATAATAATATATATAAATATATATTTATTATAAATAATAAATATATAAATATATATATAATAAATATAAATATATATATATATATATATATATATATATATATTTATATTTATAAATATATATATATATATATATATATATATATATATATATATATATATATATATATATATATATATATATATATATATATAACCTTAACTACTATTTTTATTGAAGAACATCCAGTTCTGAAATGAACATAACATATTAAAACAACCTAATTCTATTCTAAATGCTAAATGCTAAAAAAAAAATAATAATAATATGTAACCGTAATCATGTCATGTCTTTTTTTTTTCCTCTTCAATAATACTGTTTTTATTTTAGAACATACAGTTCTGGAATACAAATTTATAAAATGCATATTTATTACCAATAATTTCAATATACCTGTTTTTATTTCATTTCAAAAAAAAAAAAAAAAAAAAAAAAAAGCATCTCTGTCATGTTTGCAGCAGAAATATCATAATTATCTTAGTATATAGGGAGGGGGTTGAATATTGTGGGTCCTTTTAGTCAAAATGTTAAGAATCACATATCTATGGGATTGTTTTGGAAATAAAAACATTGACCTATAGTGCTCATGTGGATGCCACAGGCTCAAATCCAGCTTGCAACATTGTTCAATGCAGTTTTCCCCCACTTCTCTCAATTAATTAAGGTCTCCTGTGATAATAAAGAGAAAAAATTCAGAATTTGCTTAAACAACTCATGAAATGTCATTTAGTGTAATGCTCCAAGTTAAAACCCTGCCATAAAACCAAATGTCTGAAAAAGTTTCCATCAATCCTGTTCCCTCACTGTCTGTTTCCTCCTCAAGCTGACAAGGATGACAAAAATCTGGGAAAGGCCTCCAGGGTTGTGAGTGACTCACACTATTAGTTTTAATGGCTTACTACTATAAAGCCCAGCACAAAGAGCAGCGTTACAGCGCAGTGAGGTCATACGTTACACAGTGCGCCATCGAAGGAGCCCAAGCAAATTTGTCCAGGCCTCTTTGAGCCCGGACGCCCCGCAAGACGCGAGGCCTTTGTTCTACGCTCACTCGAATGAATCGGCCGGGTAAATAACTAACAGACTGACAGTGGAGGAGAAAGACAGGAGCGGACTTTGGATGTGATGGGTTGGTAAATCTCAGCATAGGACATATGGCTCACACCTTCCTCTCAAACATCCTCAGTCGATCTGGAGAGTGTAATGTTTGAGCAGCGTGTTTAGGAGGGGGAGCTGGATTGCGCACAACGTTAAACACTGCTCCTCATTCGCTTTGTTAAAGCTGTGAGTGTTTAACAATGTTAACATGCCTTTTCTCTGAGCTGGCTGAGGAAGTTTACTGCTTCCATAGCTGTCTGACTGAGATACATGCATGTTTCCTGTCCCATATAGTCTTTCGAGATGTGTGTCATTTAGAAAGTTTAAATCTAGTGCGTTACAGCACGTAAGTGCTGGAAAACTGAACTAAGAGTCAATGAATATTTCATTGTGACAGAGATGATAGCCATTTCACAAACTGAGGACTACCATTTAGTCACGTATGCAAAGGGACATCTTGTTTTTGGACCACTGAATTAATTGCGCATCTATTACATTATCACAACTATGCTTTTTGTGCAAATACAAAAAGTCTGTGTATATGTGGCACTTAAAGGAATAGTTCACCCATTGAATGAAAATTCTGTTCATTTTCTCACCTTGTTCTGAAACTGGTTCAGTTTCTTTCTTCTGTTGAACACAAAAGATGATATTTTGAAGTATGTTGGTAGCTAAACAGTTGGCTGTAGCCATTAGTGCGTTATACACATACATTCTTTTTAGTGGTAAATTACAGGTAAATTATTAAGAGATCACGACTGAAAAGGACCTTTTCTAAAGTATGAGAAGTTTTAACATTACCAGCGAATTACCAGTAATGTTCTGTGTGTAAACGCAGAACAAGTTCAGAACGTGCTGACATAAGACATCTGCTCTGGGCCAATCATAACATTCTGACGCAGATGAAGTGTTTACGTGCGGTGTAGTTTGGTTTGAAGTCGTCTAATACGATGTCTCTGGGCCCAAAAAAGCTGGATGAATGTGAACGTTTGACACAAAAATGTACAAATATCAACAAAAACACTGACTGTGTTTATCCCTCCATGTTTACAAATACTACACCAGGAGGCGAAACCGTTTAGAGGTCATTTCTGGTTAATGATGTCACAGAAATTACCGGTATTTTGAAACCAGTGTGCGAATGGTACTTTACCGGTTAGAAAGACAGAACATTATTGCTTGTTTGAACAGCACATTTTTGTATTTACTGGTAAAGTCATTCTGGTAATTTTATGGCAATTTACTGGTATTACCATGTGACAGGCAGGGTTGCCAGGTTTTCACAAAAACCACCTAACTGCTACTCAAAACTAGCCCAATCGTA
This sequence comes from Cirrhinus molitorella, assembly GCA_033026305.1. Classification (NCBI taxonomy): domain Eukaryota; kingdom Metazoa; phylum Chordata; class Actinopteri; order Cypriniformes; family Cyprinidae; genus Cirrhinus; species Cirrhinus molitorella. Next base: position 17,132,648 of record CM065124.1, on the reverse strand, counting down.
GTTCGAGGAAACTTGTTCCCAGGGGGGTAAAATCATTTTCCTGGTAAATTTGCATTCCAGGGGATAAATATCACGTTATTGGGGTTGCTTCAATTCACGGACATCAAAAAAACAACCCGCGGACACAGTGATAAAGCAGCCCAATTCCACTGGAAAATTGCAGACTTGGCAACACTGGTGACAGGGGCTATAGACTTCCATATGGAAAAAAATACTGGCTACCATCAGCTGTGTTTATCAACATTCTTCATAATGTCTATCCCTTTAACATATAATCTCATCACAATGGGCAAGGGTTGGGCCACAACAGTTTTTATTGTTAACTAAAACTAAAGTTCCAAAAATTTAAATGAAGTGGGGAAAACATTTCAGAAAAAAAACCCCAGAAAGAAATATTTCTTTGGCAACTAACTGAAATAAAATGTGTTTAAAATCAAAAGTTCTGTCACCAATAGCCTTGTGGTCAGTGCAGCGCCGACGTGCTACGTGTGTCCTTTCCCGATCCCATTTTGCTTCCTGTCTCCTCTACACTGTCCTATCATTATAAACGGCAAAAACTCCAAAAATAATCTTAAAGGGAAACCCGAGTATTAAGACTTGTATAGCTTAATATATTGTAAATTATGTCTCTTACTAAAATATGTAGAGGACTAAAGACTTCCACTTCTTTACACATATTTTGGACTATTGGGGTGGCATTATTTTAAAGACCCGAAACTGCAGCACTTAGTGAGCTAATACCTGTTGCTATTTTTACCGCAACACAACTTGGAAAATAAAATACTGATACAATGCCACATTGTGTGGCTTTTGGTTGTAATTTTCAGTCAAAGGGCAACAAGAGAAGCGATTTAAGTCTTCACTGTTTTTCCTAGCGATACAAAGAGGAGCAAGGAATGGAAAGATGCCTGTGGACAAATAAAACTTCCTAAAGACCTGCGTCTTTGTTCTTTCCACTTTAGCCCTGATGCTTTTGAGGCTTTTAGTAGACCACATCTACTGAAAGAGCTGACAAATGGCAGAGAAAAGAAATGCTAGATGCCATTCAGGCAGGATGTTGACACTTGTCATGATGCCGCAGCCACTAAAAGAGTTTCTCAGCACGGATTTCACTCAATATCCAGGACATTTAGACTCCTTGTGGGGAAAATCGATGGTACGACATTTGGTTTAAGCCTACACTTACATTTATTGCCACCTGTAAGCTCTTTCAGTAGCTGTGGTCACTGTATCAGTATTTCATTTTCAGAGTTGTGTATTCTGAATTGTGTAATGGTAAAAATAGCAACACGTAGTGGCAGTAGCCCACCACGCATAACCATTTCATGTCATAATGGCACCCCTCCTAGTCCAAAATATTACTTAATTATTTAAGTAATGTAATTTTTTATTGGTTTTCTACTACATATTTTAGTATGAGACATTATTTACGTTATATTAAGCCATACATGTCACAATACTCTGTTCCCTTTAAACAATAAAAAAATCTAAAGTTTTAAAGTACTAGAATTACTTAAAACATCCATCAAATACTGTTACTTCAAACTCACTAAAATCCCACCCTCAGCCCAATCAGAAGTACCAGTACTTACATAGAAACCTATACATCAGAGTCTGATAAAAATCCATTTATTATATGCATTATATAAATATATATAACTTTATTAAAAACAACAAATGCACAGAACAAACTGATAATGAATGATAATGAATACTATAACTATAAGAGAAATGTTTCTAAACAACAAAGCAACAGTTTCAGAAAAAGACAACTCACAGGTCAACAATCTGAGGTGGAAAATAAAGCAAGATGAATGTGACTGCAATCTGTAAAAATCAATTCCAGTAGCAACTAACGTCACATGTGTAACTGTTTTGCTATGTTCTGCTACTAGACCGCATAAAGATGGAGACACCGATCTGCAAAATGTCTTTCTCTCACATTTTGACCCTAGAAACACAAAAGGACCACCGGTAAGATGTACTTCAACACTGTTACTGCCTCTTACAATGATGCTAGAAATGCGTCGGTCATCGCAACTCTGCCAACTCCGCCAGCTCGCTTTCAGACTCTGTCCCATGCCCTCACACTAAATCTAATGCCAAATTACCACGCAATGTACATCGCTAAATCTGCTCAAAGGATTGTTTGGTCTAACACAGTTATTATTGATTGGACTGGTCTAAAGAGGCAGGATTCTACATGAATCAAATTTCTTCCGCAGTTCGCAAAGTGACTACTACATAGCTAGCTGTCAACAGCCGGACGGAGAACATGAAGAGTGTTTGTGTTAGAGGAAGCATTCTATTCGACTGGTGAATTTCATACGAATGTCATAAACCGGGCAGGAGATCATTTTGTTGCGTATTAGGTGAATATGTGCAATGTGGCTTGCAGAATCTCTGTCAGAAACATAACATACAGAAGTGAAAAAAGCATTTGTAAGATAAAGATGCATTTGAAAAGGCAGACGCCATAGAGTTAACCACACTGAGAAAAGAGCATGACCCAATTTGAACTTCAAAGGGAGCCACTAGAGCCACTTAAATTTAAGCCACTTACATAGTAAGGTGATGACAATGTGTTTTAACAGTTTAAAGCAATAACATAACTTACAGTACAGTTAAGTGTACACTTTCATTTTGAAACAATTTGGAATAACCATGCATAATCAACTCAAACTTGTCAAAAAGACATGCAACAAATTAGCACAACAAATTAGATTAAAATATGCAACGGTAGCCATAAAAAGAGATTGCTCACCCTAAGAAATTCTAATAAATTTATATAATTTACCCTCACATTGTTCCAAAATGGTATGACTTATCTTCTTTTGTTTTTCCACAGAAGAAAAGATTCTGAACAAATCTAGGCCCAAACAATATTGGACCCCATTGACTGCCACTGCATGGATGTTTTTTTAAAGCATCTTTTGTGTTCCACAGAAAAAAGAAATTCATGCAGGTATGGAAAAGCACTAAATTTTGGGTAAACTATCCCTTTAAGCCATGATAATACAGAGAAGACAGTGTTTTTACAGGTCTTATAAATAATGAGGACTGGCTTAACACATGTGGACTGCACATATAGGCTTCGCTGTGCCTGTATAAACACACATCCAGACAATGCCAAGGCTCAGAGACAACTCAGACAAACAGAGCAGTATCTGAAGTACTGTTAAACATTAGCAGACATCTCTCAAACCGCACGGAGAATTCCTGCGTCCTTGAGAAGAGCCCAAACTGAAACGGCCAGGTCAAATTCCTCCCCAACAACAAAAAAAAATGAAGTTATACTTTGCATCAACATTTAATTTTTTTTTTAATTGTGACATTATTATGGAGCCCCTTTTCTGCCACAGAATAAAAAAAATAAATAATTTAATACTACTACTAATAATAATAATAATAATATTCAGATTTAGATTCAGAATTGCAAAGATATAAACTCAGAATTGTGTGATATAAAAGAATTGTGAGATAAAAATTCCTTTTTATTCTTTGGTGGAGAAAATAAGTTAATTATGAGGAAAAAGCAGCAATTACCTTTTTTCAATTTTTGAAAAAAAAATTCTGTAGTTCACTTTTATACATTTTTTTACTACAGTAAACAATCAAGAAAAAAGGTTCTAATTTTATTTTAAATAAAATATAATTTCTAATTATACACTGCCGTTCAAAAGTTTTGGATCAGTACGATTTTGTGCTTTTTTTTTGTTCCTTTCTGCTCATCAAGGCTTAGTTTATTTGATGAAAAAACTGTAATATTGTGAAATATTATTGCAATTTAAAATAGTGTTTTTTACTTGAATATACTTCACAATACAATTTATTTGTGTGATGCAAAGCTGAATTTTCAGCATCGTTACTCCAGTCTTCAGTGTCACATGAGCCTTTAGAAATCATTCTAATATGCTGATTTATTATCAATGTTGGAAACAGTTGTCTGCTTAATACTTTTTTTGAAACCTGGGATACTTTTTTCAGGATTCTTTGACAAATAAAACATTAAAAAGAACAGCATTTATTTAAAATATTTATATTTTGTAACAGTATACACTACCGTTTAAATTTTGGGATCAGCAATTTTTTTTTTTTTCTCTTTGAAAGAAATTAATTATTTTATTCAGCATTCAACGGTTTCCAACATTGAAAATAAATAAGCATATCAAAAGGATTTTTGAAGGCTGGAGTAACAGATGATTAAAATTCACCTTTGAAATAAACTATATTTTAATATAGAAAACTGTTATTTTAAATTGCAACAGTATTTCATAATATCATTTTTTTTCTGCATTTTTCATTTAATAAATGAAACTTCGATGAGCATGAGAGGCTTCTTAAAAAATAAACAAATAAATAAACAAACATTATAAATCTTACTGATCCCAAACTTTTGAACGGCAGTGTACAGTTGTGCTCAAAATTATTCATACCCTTGGTAAATATGATCAAAGAAGGCTGTGAAAATAAATCTGCATCATTAATCCTTTAAGAACTTAAAATGGGAGGGAAATCTCATTATGAAAAAAATGTTTTTCTCTAACCTCCTTTTGCCAAGATAACAGCTCTGAGTCTTCACTAATGCCTTACAACTTTAGAGAACATCTGACAGGAGATCAGAGACCATTCCTTCATAAAGAATTTCTCCAGACCCTTCAGATTTCCCGGTTCCATGTTGGTGCTTCTGCCCTCTTCAGTTCACTTATTTTCTATAGGGGTCAGGTCAGGGAACTGGAACGGCAACTTGATTTTATTTTAATTTTGATGTTTGTTTGTGAATAGTTGTCTTATTGGAGGATCCAACCACTGCCAATTATAAGATTTCTAGCAGGGATAATCAGTTTTTAATCTGTTGATATTTATAATCCATGATGCCATCTATCTGAACAAGATATCCAGGGTCTCTGGCAGAAAAGTAGGCCCACAACATTAACGATAAAGCAGTATATTTCATTGGACACATGGGGTACTTTTTTATCCCTGTGTGGAACCAAACCCATCTTCAGTGTTTTTAGCTAAAAAGCTCATTTTTTAGTTTTATAGAACCCATTTCCCGTTTGAAGTTCCAGGAGTGTCTAGCAAATGAATATGAAATTTTTGAATGAAAGATCAAATGGATAAACAATTCAGACTTATTTTCATAGCCTTCTTTGATCATATTTACCAAGGGTATGAATCATTTTGAGCACGACTGTATGTGCATTAGACTGGTGCGATATATTACCTAATATCAGATTAGGCAGTGTGTGTTCATTCTCCCACTCACCAGACAGCATGCTTACAGCTGCTGCAACCCTTCTATTACTGAACAAGATTTACAGTGGCAACGACTCCCTAAATTATTTATGAGCTCCCAACACAGCCGCATACAGAGCCCTATCACAGTTCTCCTACTCCCAGACCACTGATCACCCCCCACGACCATGAACGGCAGGACCTTTGGCCTCCAGAACCCAAAGCACAGGCCCCACGCAAGGTGCTGACAATCTAAAGAGCCTTTCCAACATCAGGCTTCAAACACAAAAATGACAGCGTCAGATAACAGTAAAATATTAAAAGCACTAAGAGGAGAGATGGGAAGAGTTACTACAGAAGTTAAAACTAAAACAAGACTTTATATAAGACAAGGCAAAATAAAAAAATTCTACATTAACAGCAGTCAATCTAATGGTGGCTGACATGACAAAACAACATGATCAGCCAAATATTTCTAAATGTATCTCTATAAAAACTAGAAACTTAAAACTATAAATGTTTTACTGCATTTTTATCAAATAAATGCAGTCCTGGTGAGCATAAGAGACTTTTTTCCAATACCTTACCGACCCCGTTATGTACATATATATTGTCATGTAAATTAGTCAGCAGTGTATTATGCGTCATTAGCAAAGTATTAGCTATTAAATTATACTGTTTAAAAAAAGAGAATATATCTGCACTTAAGCATGAATAAAACGTCCACAGATGCGGAGAAAATGGCTTCTGAAATTAAGTACTCATATATTAAACACTCATCAGATGAAGCAGTCTAATAAAATGTATTTTCTCATAGTTCTGGGAAATAACACACACAGATCCAAAACCTCAGACAGAGAAAATCCAAAGAAAAGAGAAAACAAGTGTGAAAACAGTAAAAGAAAGACTGCAGAAGTGGGTCGGGAACGGAAGAACATTGAAAAACAGTTAGGATCAACAGTTAAGAAAGACAGCTGCCTGCTAAAACAGAGTTGACAGGCAGCACTTATAATAGGCCAGAGTGGAGGAGGCCCCAGTTTTATTAGCCAGCCCACATAAACAGCAGGTCATCGTCCCATGAGGCTGCCATTGTTCTGAGAAAGCGGCACCTCTCTGAGTGCAGTATTTTTAAATTGTATTTAGACCGACCAAGTCTAATTTTACAGCAAAAAGTACAGCAAGACTACAAAATGGACCAACACATATCCAAAAAAAAAAAAAAAAAAAAAAAGGCTACATCGACTTTTCAATATTTGGGTTCTAAAATACAATACAATAAAAAAATATATTTAAAAATAATAAAATAAAATAAAAATAATACAAAAAAACAAATTATAAAATACAATAAATAAAACATAAAAATTCTAAAATACAAATCTATCATATAAAATAAAATCTAAAATATGATATAATATATATATATATAAAAGTATAAAATAAATACAAAGTAATACAAAGTAAAAATAGAAAATATAATAAAAATATATTTATAAAATTTTATATTATATATATATATATATATATATATATATATATATATATATGAAAATAAAATAAAATATACATACAAAAATATACAAAATAAAAATCAAATAGACTCTAGCTTAACACTTACTTGCGCATGATAGATTTCCGGAGAACAAGGCCTTCCTCCAGGTCTGCTTCATTGGCCATAAACAGAAGCCTCTTCCCTGTGACGTCCACTCCTACAAAGTCCCGCTGCTCTCCTGCCACAGGGCACAATTCCAATCTGTCACAGTGAACTCGTAAAATACTACAGCGGGATATTTTACAGTCAAGCTGTATTTTGGCTCAAGACAGATGGCCAGTCAACAACCTGAAAGATCTGCAGGAATGCAAAATAATACAGTCCACTGGGATGTGTTTTTTAAGTTCATATTGGGAAAAGAGGAAATGGTCAATAAGTCGTTTTTGGAAACAGTGCAACAACAGCACTCGGTTCAAAACCACATCATCTTTTTCCTGCTCAATTATGTTTGCGTGAGTGATAGTACCTGCTTTCTTTTTGCCCTTTTGGCCCGGGACAGTCTCCGTGAATTCATGCACTTTGCTCATAAGCATCGACAGGGTGGCGTTGTGTGCACGAAAGAGGTCCACAACTTCATGCAGAGCCACGTCCGTTATCAAATCACAGCTCAGCACCAATATATCTGTCTGTAAGAGAGTAAAAAAGACAAATCCTATTTAAACCAGCATCAAGATAGATGAATCCAGTATTTCCACCCACAATTTGATTATAATGTTCATTGGAAGGGCGATGTGTTCCCTACACATAATTAGATAGATTGCTTTCAGGTTTTGCAATTACCAGTTGGGTTGAAATACCTGACTATAAGTTGTTTTTTTGTGCCAATGGGCAAGTTTTAGCTACTTGACACTTGGCTCACGTCGGACAAAACGCACAGATCGCGAGCGTGCCCAAATCTTAAGGTATTGAAACCTACTATTGCGAACTAGTCTAAGGTTTTTCGCCCGATCAGAACCAAACTAGTGCAGAAAGATTCTCTGGAGAGTGAATATCAATAATCATCAGAAAAGTTAACCTTTCAACCCACTGTCGCAAAGGGACGCCAAAATGTTTGAAAGATGTGGGGCAACATTTAGAAAAATGCATATAACTCATGAACAGAATAAGATATCTCCGCCAAACTCAGAACACTTATCTAAGAGCTCAATCTGAGGTCACAGGACAAAAATCATGGAGCTTGGCCACTTAGTTGTGCTATAACAGTTAAAAAAAAACATAAATGGCTATACCAACCATTTTTCCTACCAACATGAAAATATCTGTGCACAGTGACTATAGGGGCATTTGCAAATCTCAAAAAAAAAAAACATGGATGCCACTGGCCAATTAAGTTTGAGCACTTATTAGACAAGATTAACAGAGGCCGATCGGAACAAAACTCAGTGGCCCTGTTTGACTAACGCCCCAATATTGCTAAATAATGTATTTTTTCATATGTGCTTAAACGCCTTAAAGCACCTGAACCCCAGTAATCGCTGCTTGCAGCTATATTTATTTTGTTTTCTTTGCGCACAAAATGTATTCTCGTAGCTTCATGAAATGAATGGTTGAACCACTGATTTCTTACTACCTTGCTGGGCCTTAAACGTGTCAGTTGCGTTGCTGTCTATGCAGGGGGAGAAAGCTCTCGAATTTCATCAAAAATATCTTAATTTGTGTTCCGAAGATGAAGGAAGCCCCCAAAGGTCTGAGTAATTTGAAAGAAATCAGCCACTGGGAGTGTTATCATTTCTTTAGCAGTTGTGAGTGGGGTGGCCAAACCTAGCCCCGCCCATGTGTTAACTGCGTTAAATGGAAGGAAAAAAAAAAAAAAAAAAAAAAAAATTCGCCTGCGTTAACACGCTAATTTTGACACCACTAAATTACCTGGATTTTCCAAAAATGCTTTTTTAAATCATTTATTTAGGTGCTTACCGGCTTGCCAAATAATGTCTTTTTTCATATGTGCTTAACCCTTTAACTGTCACTCCCATTTTTGAAAATAGATGTGAAAATGCAGTATTCAAACTAATTTTTTTTTTTTAATTCAAAGATGATTCAAAGGATGAATTCTGAGATTTTAAGTTAAGTGATGTATAATTTCTTATGATTTCTAAAGCGTGATAGAGAAAAAGGCAACAAAGAAAGTCTTTTTGTGACAAAGGTCAGAACTCCTGTTATGAAGTAGATTTTTGAGGTGCACTCTTGTCATAAATTAATCTATTACTTTTCCTATATAATTTGTAACACAAAAAAAGGTCAAATATCTATTTAGGAGTCTTAGACCTTTCCAACGATATATAGCATACGATATATAGGATTTATTTGTAAAATGGTGAAGTTCAACCTTTCTGGGCCTTGAACCCAGTTGCGTTGCGGTCTATGCAGGGGCAGAAAGCTCTTGGATTTCATCAGAAATATCTTAAATTGTGTTCTGAAGATGAATGAAGGTGTAAGAAAAAAATATAATTATATATATGTTCCAGGCAATAGAAGACACATGGTACCAAGCGTGAAAAACTAAAAAAAAATAAATAAATTCAAGAATTCAACAAGCGCTAGTGTTCCTGGAGCACAGCTTGTACTGACTGGTTGATTTTTGCTTGGTAACAATATTTTTATGGATCGGTTTCATCTGAAACTGGGATAGACTACCATTAGCACATTAACATCATGTTAGGTTTATCCTGCCATGGCTCAGGTCAACATTTCCCACCTCAGACATATTATCTCAGCTTCTCAGGCTATTATATGCTATTTTAGCCCTACGGACTGATTACTTACCAGCATGCTGTTCTCCTACAACTGGCTGGTACATTAAATAAAACCAGGTTTTGACTAATTCTGAAGAAAAAGAGTAAACACGGCCGCAATGTTTTAGATGGTGCTCGACATCATGTTTAAAGACTCTTGAAGATGGTCACAACAACAAAAGAAATGTTTATAACATGACATGACAATGATGTGAGGAAACGACAGATCCGATCTCTCAAAAAAGCACTGTGCTCTGCCACAGTTTGCGTGAGTGTGTGTATGAGTGAGCGCAGGCATGTAGGGGAACCCAGCGATAAATCCTGCTCGACTTTGCCATTGTTTCTGTTTGAGTTGTCTGGTTCCCATCTGGTCTGTCCATCTCAGGCCTGCAGATAAATAAACATGGGAGCAGGAGTGGGGAACAGCCCGTTAGAGCGTGCCTGGCTCTGGGAGAGCTGCATGCCTCATTGGGGAGGCCCAGGGAGAGGCCCTGCCGTGACGCTCTGCTCTGCTCCGATACAGTTCCGGTTCTCTTGTATTCTGGCCCTGGGGCAGAAGGCCCAGGAGCCACCGGAGCACACATGCTCAAAAGATAACAGGGTGCACAGCGTTGTCTGTTTAGAATGAGCTAACTGAGCTACTGAGGAAGGAGAACAATCCCCCCCTACAGACCACTCCAAACTCAGAATGACTTCGAGCTAATGCGCATATGAAACCTCATAAATGCAGTTTGTACAAAAGTTTTTATTTAAAAGTCATTCTTTAGCTGACAGAATGCTCAAAATCATACAGAAATGTAACAGAAAAATTACCTTTCTGTCAAAAACAAAAAGACATCCATATTATAGAATAACTTATTTAAAATGTTAAAAATGCAATGAATATAATAAATGGACCCTTTTCTGCAGCGGAAGTCGTCATAGTTGGATTAAGTTTGAGAGCAGTGAATGGGAGAGTATCGCGTATCTGATTTGCTCAAATAGCAAAAGGAAAACTCCACGATGGTGTTTTGTAATTTAAAGCATATGTGAAAGTATACAAAGTATACAAAGTATAATGTCATAAATGTTCATAGATTTTTTAAAAAAAAAAAATATAAAAAACTTGAGGATTTACAATGCTGATGATGTTGAAACGCATCATCACAGCCCTGTGAAAAGAGTCCATATAATAAACATGAAGTATTATAAAAGTTTAAATTCTAATACCTGATGAACAGCATTTAAAAAGCAGTTGCACAATAGCTGATACAAACGCAGACCTCTGATCACATATCTACTTAAATTACTACACTGCTTGCCAACCGTAAACTGTCTAGAGTTAGACTAATGAACTACATTGCTTGGCAGCAGAATTGTTTATTCTAATTATTTATATTGAGCATATCATAATACTGTTGCCAGTGTTTAATTAAAGTAATGAGACCCGAGGGGCTGTGCCTTTCAGCAATGTCTTTCACAGTGCTTCTCAAGCCAGTGTTATTTAAGAATCACTGAAGTAATATTTTAGTTTTTATTAATATAGTTATTTTAATATAGTTTAATATAGTTACTGATTTAGTTATTTTAATTTTCATAATCCATTTTTATTCTAAGTTTGGTTAAAGTTTTTGTCAATTTCTTTTTTTTATGAAGTTATTTATGAAGTTATGAAGTGTTTATTTCAGTTATTTTAGTTCAAGTTATATAAAAATGAAAGTGAGAAATGTTAAATGTTAATTTTATTTCAAGTGACTTTTTTATTATTACAGTTTCTCTCTCTCTCGTATTATATATTATCTCATTATATATATATATATATATTTTTTTTTTTTTCCCCAAAGTTCCATTTATTATTTCTGTGATACAAAGCTGAATTTATTCAGCTATTACTCCAGCCATAAAAAAAAAAATCACTTTAATATGCTTATTGATTATCAATGCTGAAAACAGTTGTGATGCTTAATATTTTTTTGAAACCTGTGATTCTTTTATCTAGGATTCTTTGATGAATCCTGCACTAGAACACCTAGGCATAAAAACTGTTTTTAGCTAATAAAGCTAATTCTGGTTCTGAATAAAAAGTTAAAAATAACAGCATCTATTTAAAATAAAAATATTTTCTAACTATATAAGTCTTTACTATCACTTTTGATCAATTAAACATCTATGCTGAAGTATTAATTTCTTTCTAAAGAAAGAAAGAAAGAAAGAAAGAAAGAAAGAAAAATGAAAGAAAAAGACTGACCCCAAACTTTGAGCAGTGATGTATACTGTTACAAAAAAAATCTATTTTAAATAAATGCTGTTCTTTTTAATGTTTTATTCTTTTTAATGTTTTATCATACAATCCTGAAAAAAAAGGTTCTAAAAAAAAATGTATATATATATATATATATGTATATATATATATATATATATATATATATATATATATAGTCCATTTCTGAGTTCTGTGTGGAATTGTATCAAATTTTACGTTTCTTTTCTGTTTTAAGCAGCACATACACATACACACTTATATATTGAACAACACAAAAAAACAGAAAAGAAACGTAAAATCTGATACAATTCCACACAGAACTCAGAAATGGACTGGACAAAATTATTGGCACCTTGTCAAAATTTAATTTAAAATTTTAATTAAAGAAATAATTGCTTTTTTAGCATGTGATGCTCCTGTAATGTGTATTTAGACACAGATGTGGGCAATATAGCAATCACACTTGCAACCAGTTAAAATGGAGAAAAGTTGACTCAACCTTTGTGTTGTGTCACACCGAGCATGGAGAAAACAAAGAAGTGTAAAGAGTTGTCTGTGGATTTAAGAGAAAAAAAATGTCCATCTCAAGTCCATCTCCAGAGATCTTAATGTTTCTGTGTCCACTGTCCGCAACATCAAGAGGTTTACAGCCCATGGCACTGTAGCTAACCTCTCTGGACGTGGACGGATGAGCAAAATTAATGAAAAATTACAACAAAGGATTGTTCGAATGGTGGATAAAGATCCCAGATTAACTTCCAAACAAATTCAACCTGATCTGTAGACACAGGGTACATCATGGTAGGACACCACTGCTGACACAATAGCATAAAAAAGCAAGACTGGAGTTTCCCAAAAATTGTGAGACAAAACCACAATCCTTCTGGGAGAACGTACTGTTGACAGATGAGAAATGTAAAGCCTTTTGGTAAAGGACATCATGGCACTGTTTACAGAAAAATAAATTAGGCCTTCAAAGTAAAAAAAGAACACCGCGTCAAACATGGTGGAGGTTCAAAGACGTTTTGGGGTTACTTTGCTGCTTCTGGCACTGGATGCCTTGACTGTGCGAACGGTATCATGAAATCTGATAATTACCAAAGAATTTTGGGACGCAACGTAGTGGCCGAAACACACTTCAAAAAGCACTCAGAAATGGTTACAAACAAAGCGCTGGAGAGTTCTAAAATGGCCAACAATGAGTTCAGATCTGAATCCCATTGAACACCTGTGGAGAGATTTCAAAACAGCAGTTGGGAGAAGGCATCCTTCAAATCTGAATGACCTGGAGCAGTTTGCAAAAGAAGAGTGGTCCAAAATTCCAGTAGAGAGGTGTAAGAAACTCATTTGTGGTTACAGGAAGTGACTGATTTCAGTTATTTTTTCCAAAGTGGGTGCTACCAAATATTAAGTTAAGAGTGCCAATAATTCTGTCCAGTGCATTTTTTGGGCTCTGTGTGGAAGTGCATCAGATTTTACTCTTCTGTTTTTTTGTTTTTTTTTGTGTGTTGTTTAATGCAAACAAAAAAAATAAATAAACGTGAGTACCAAAACATTTGCAACTGCAACATTTTTTTGAGAGAAGGGTTGCACAGAACATCACACTTTTAAAATTAGGCTACCTCATATATCTAAATTTTCCTAGACCATGATAATTATATTGAGGCCCCCTTGGAAGTTTGCTGAGGCCCCCAGTCCCCTGGTTAAGAGCCACTGGTCTGACATGACTTGTTGCTTTATTTGGTAAATTATGGCCCTATGAATTCTGCAAATACCTGCACATGGATGTACATTTTGTGCAAGTCTAGCAGAAGTTGAAATCAAGAGGATAGCAAGTGTTTGGTAAAGGAAACAAACCACCTGTCTGACTTAAATGAAGACCCATGGTGGCAAATGTGAGATTCTGTTGACCCTAAAAAGCCAAAATCCATCTTGCAGAATTAGAGAAGGGGAAATGGAAAAACATTTTATACCAACATTCACTTACTTTCTTCTACAGACTTCATACTGTTTTTGCTCATACTGTCTTTTGAAAGTCACTGGGGTCCAAATTTCAGGGTCCACTTTCCAAAATGTCATCATTTGCATGCCACAAAAAATACTGGCATACTGGTTTGGAATGACATGAAGGTGAGTAAATGACAACATTTGTGTTTTATTCTTGGGTGAACTATTTCTTTAAGACCGGTCACTGCTGTGGTTCAAAGTATCCAACAAACAGGCGAAGTCTGGAAATGTGTACTCCAGTCCCAGAGTACATAAAAGGAACAGAGAGTGAACGCAAAGCAACCACATAGCGGCTATCGTTCAAACATCCAAACATTTACTATGACTTCACAGTCAACCAAGAATGTACGCTGATGAAACATAAAATATGCGACCAATGCCAGCCCACCCATCGTAAACCACCCAAGTAAATCGATCTGTCGCTGCAGCTCTAACCACTTAACATTTCATAGCTGGGGTTTCTATTTTTGAGGGGACCCAACAAGTGGCCAAATGCCTGAGGCCTGACAACGGCGGTGCCCTCTTGGCCGCTTGGGAGGGGAGGGAGGTAAGAAGGCCAGATCAGCGGCCTGCCTTAGTCGCAGAGCCTCTGAAGGTCTGGAGTGGGCGTCAGCTGTTGGATCATCTGAGCGCCGCTGCCGCTGACGCTGGGTCTTTCAGTAGGCCTTGGTGCAGCGTTGGAGGAGAGGCACAGGGAGGTCAGGCCACCCACAGACACTTCCAGTTCTGCTTGGCTGCCCCCTGGGCCAGCCAGGTGAGACCACCCAAGAGCAGAGCAGAGGAAGAGACGGGAAAAAGAGGGTGGAGAGAGGAGGACAGGATAAGAGGGAATAAAAAGGAAGGGAAGTAGAAATGTGGCTCACAATCATATGCCACTACAGACACGCTAAATTGCTCGCAATTAGCCTGCATTCAGCTGTATTGAAAAACAACACACATTTATCAAATTTTACAAAAAAAAAAAAAAGATTTGCCTGGATTTCTTGAGCAAAATTCAGTTGGAAAAAAATGCTTTCCAGAATTTATTTGAGAAGTTAAAATAAACTATTTTTTTTAAATGTAACCTTTTTTTAAAATTTCATAGAATTTATTTATTTATTTTTTATTTTTTTAAGTACAGAAGTATACTTCCATATTTCTCTAAAAATTACATGATGAAATTGACACATAATTGGAAAATCACTAACTGCTACAAATATTAAATACAAACATAAATAAAAATATGATCAATAGATTGTAACACTGTATATATACTGATATACTGTTTATATCTAGGAGATATGTGATATTAAAATCATCACAATTACCTTTTCATAGTATTAGATACATGCAAATTTTGAAGTTGAGAGTGAGATATTGCTTTAGGAGTTATGTGAAAAATAACTACAAAAGGCAAAAAAAAAAACTGACAGATTAATGTCATCAGAGTACTTTTACAGAGTATTTAGATACATGCATAAATAAATAGCAAATCAGATTAATTTTTCCAGAGTATCTGATACATGCTGATACATAAATATATATTTTTTAACAATTTTGAAGTTTTCTGAGAATGAGATATTGCTTATATATATATATATATATATATATATGCATATGCAATATAAAATTCATCACAAAAGGCCAAAATTAAAGCCAAAAAAAATAAATAAATTGCAGTTCAGATTAATTTTTCCAGAGTATTTGATACATGCATATACAAATATTTTTATCAAATTTTAATTTCAGAGTGAGATACTGGTTATATAGGAGACATATGATATAAAAATCATCAAAAATGTTCGAAAATAAAGGGAAAGAAAGAAAGAAAGAAAGAAAGAAAGAAAGAAAGAAAGAAAGAAAGAAAGAAAGAAAGAAAGAAAGAAAGAAAGAAAGAAAGAAAGAAAGAAAGAAAGAAAGAAAGAAAGAAATTGCAATTCAGATTTTTTTTTTCCAGAGTATTAGACACAAATTGATTTTTATACATTTTGAAGTTGAGAGTGAGATGTTGCGTATATGTAGTTGCTTATATATATATATATACACACTATAGATTTATATTATAAATAATCAAAAAAGGCCAAGTATAAAGCCAAAAAAATAGATAAATTGCAATTCAGATTATATATATATATATATATATATATATATATATATATACACAACCCCTGGCAAAAAGTATGGAATCACCCCTCTCAGAAGATGTTCATTCAAATGTTTAATTGTGTAGAAAAAAAAAAAAACAAGTACATATATGCCACAAAACCATTTTCACTTAACAATCCAAACTTCTGGCTGTATAAAACACTTTTAAAAAAAACAAAGAAAGATAACTATAGTCAATTACAACTGTTTTTACAGATCAAACAGAGGAAAAAAATATGGAATCACACAAATCTGTGGAAAATTATATGGAATCACCATGCACTTTGCATTTCTAAAACAAACACCTGTATCTGATTACAACTGCTAATTAGTCTGCAGTTAAAAAAAGAGTGCTTGCACACATTAGTGATGTGTTGAACCAAGATGATTGACATAACTCATGGCTCCAACACAAGAGATGTCAGTTGAAACAAAGGAGAGGATTATCAAACTTCTCGAAGAAGGTAAATCTTCACGGAATGTTGCAAAAGATATTGGTTGTTCCCAGTCAGCTGTGTCTAAAATCTGGACCAAGTACAAATCAAATGGAAAGGTTGTAAAAGGGAAGCATACTGGTAGACCAAGAAAGACATCAAAGCGCCAAGACAGAAAACTTAAAGCAATATGCCTTGAAAACAGAAAATGCACAACAAAACAAATGAGGAACAAATGGGCAGAAAGTGGAGTCAATGTCTGTGACCGGACTGAAAGAAATCGCCTAAAAGAAATGGGATTTACGTACAGAAAAGCCAAATGAAAACCATCATTAACATCTAAACAGAAAAAAACAAGTTTCAGTGGGCTAAAGAAAGACAATCTTGGACTGTGGATGACTGGATGAGAGTTATATTCAGTGATGAATCACGAATCTGCATTGGGCAGGGTGATGATGCTGGAACTTTTGTTTGGTGCCGTTCCAATGAAATTTATAAAGACAACTGCCTGAAGAAAACATGCAAATTTCCACAATCATTAATGATATGGGGTTGTATGTCAGGTAAAGGTATGGGAGAGATGACAGTCATTACATCTTCTATAAATACACAAGTTTATGTTGAGATTTTGGACACTTTTCTTATTCCATCAATTGAAAGGATGTTTGGTGATGGTAGCATCATTTTTCAGGATGATAATGCCTCGTGCCATAGGGCAAAATCTGTGAAAACATTCCTACAGGAAAGACATATAATGTCAATGGCATGGCCTGCAAATAGTCCAGACCTCAGTCCAATTGAAAATCTGTGGTGGAAATTAAAGAAAATGGTCCACGACAAGGCTCCAACCTGCAAAGCTGATCTGGCAACTGCAATAAGACAAAGCTGGAGACAGATTGATGAAGTATACTGTTTGTCATTAGTTAAATCCATGCCTCAGAGAATTCAAGCTGTTATAAAAGCCAGAGGTGGTGCAACAAAGCACTAGTAGTGTTTTTATTTGGTGATTCAATATAATTTTCCTCTGTTTGATCTGTAAAAACAGTTGTAATTGACTATAGTTATCTTTCTTTGTTTTTTTTTGGTTTTTTTAAAGTGTTTTATACAGCCAGAAGTTTGGATTGTTGAGTGAAAATTGTTTTGCGGCATATATGTGCTTGTTTTTTTTTCTACACAATTAAACATTTGAATGAACATCTTCTGAGAGGGGTGATTCCATACTTTTTGCCAGGGGTTGTACATACATATATTTGATACATGCAAGTTGAGAGTGAGATATTGCTTATATATAGTGGATGTGAGATATAAAAATAATCGCAAAAGGCCAAAAAAAAAAGAAAAAAAATAATAATAATAATAAAAAATTGCAATTTAGATGAATTTTTCCAGAGTATTTGATACATGTGTATACATGCATATACATTTTTTAATCAACTTTGAAGGTGAGAGTGAGATATTGCTTAAGGAAGCAAGGAAAGAAAGAAAGAAAGAAAGAAAGAAAGCCATTCAGATGAATTTTTCTAGAGTATTAGATGATGCATATACATAAAAATATTTTTTATTAATTGTAAAGTTGGGAGTGAGATATTGCTTATATGATATATGATATGAAATCAATACAAATGGCCAAAAAAAAAAAAAAAAGAAAAGAATTATACATACACACACACACACACACACATATATATATATATATATATATATATATATATATAAAATATTTTTTTTCTCCCCCAAGTTTGTAGTTGAGTGAGGTCTTGCTTCTATAGGAGATATGTTACATAAAAATCCACACAAAACCCCCCAAAAAAGGAAAAGAATGCGCTATTCAGATCAATTTTCCCAGAGCACTTGGTGCAAACAAGCATGTATAAGTGCATTTTTCAGGAAAAATGAGTACACAAGTCGATCGGGAACGACTTGATCCCAGTGAACTCAGAGCCTTATTACTAACAAAAGCTGGCAGAATGCTACACAACACGAAGATTATTCAGTTTCTGTACAAACATTGACTCAATGCATCAGTATGAACTCAAACACAGGCTAATGAAAGAGAGTTTTAAGAGTCAGGCACTCTGTCAGATGCTTCCATTATGTCCATGTTGTTTGCTGAAGCAAGGGAGTAGACTATGTGTTTAGACCATACAATAAACGGGGATTTAGGGCCCCTATTGCCAGCGCTCATCTCTCAACACGTAGTGGGGCTGTTCGTGCACTGGAGGGCTCTGCAACTCAATGCTTTTAATCTCTCATTTCTCTCTAGGATTAGAAATAAACGCATCTGCGCTGTTAGCATGCTCTGGCAAGCCCTCCTCCTCAACATTCTCTTTCCACTGCATTGATATTTTTTGTCAGTTAATCTCCTGTGATAAGCGTTCGCACATGTTTAAGGCATCTCTCTCTCAGAGATTTTACACTTTCAGAAGTGTTATGCGCAATGGTATGATCCACATGAACAAATGCACTAATGCATCTGACAGACAAAATATTTTGACCTTTTTGAAAGAAACAAATTATTATATTCGCAGCTGCAAAGTGATTTTAGTGTACAGTGCGGTGAACAAGTCTACGGGCAATGGGGGGGGTTAGATGCCTAGATAATAGATATATAGATAGATATAGATATAAAATTTGTATTTTTCTAATTTAATACACATATTAATTTCAAATTATATTATCAGCATAACACTTTGGGTCAGAAGCTCTAATGAAAAACAATACACTACTAAATAAATTGTAAAAATAATTTGAAATTCATAAAAAAATTAAATAAATTAAAAAAAATTAAAAACTTGATTGTCCTGGGGGTTTTTTCTGTAGTTGTTCCAGAAACACTACCTGTCTATATATATAATCTCCTTTTTTTTTTTAATTCAATAAACACTAATTTATTTTTAATTATATTTTTAGCAAAACAATTTGAGTTAGAAAAAAAAAAATCTTAAGATTATCCTTTTTTTGGGGGGTGTCTATATATAATTTTGCACTTTTCCAATTTAATACACATACATTCATTTTAAATTATATTATTTGCATTACAATTTGGGTCAGAAAAAAATTCTCAAGATTGTCCTGGTTTTCTTGGGTCAAATTCTGTAGCTGTGCCAGAAAAATTGCCTGTCTATATATATTTTTTCCAATTTAATCCACATATATTTATTTCAAATTATATTATCAGCATAACACTTTGGGTCATTATTTTGAAAAACAAGACACTACTAAATAAACTCTCAAAATAATTAGAAATTCATTTAAAAAAAAAAAAAACACATATTCATTTCAAATTATATTATCAACATGACCATTTAGGTCAGAAATTAAAAAAAATCTTAAGATTGTCCTGGGTTTCTTGAATAAAATTCTTATATAATTGTGTATTTTTCCAATTTAATACACACATATATGCACACAACCAGTCAAAAGTTTACACACACCCTCTAATTTAATGTTTTTTTTTTAAAGAAGTCTCTTATGCTCATCAAGGCTGCATTTATTTGACCAAAAATACAGAAAAAAACAGTAATATTGCAAAATGTTATTACAATATAAAATAATTGTTTTTATTTTAATATACTTTACAATATAATTTATTCCTGTGATGCAAAGCTGAATTTTCATCAGCTGTTACTCCAGTCTTAAGTGTCACGTGGTCCTTCAGAAATCATTCTAACATGCTGATTTATTATTAGAATTATCAATGTTGGAAACAGCTGTGCTGCCAAATATTTTTTTGCAACCTGATGGGGTTTTTTAGGATTCTTTGATGAAGAACAAGTTCAAAAGAATAGCATTTATTCAAAATATAAATCTTTTCTAACAATGTAAATATATGCTATCACTTTTTATTAATTTAACACATCCTTGGTGAATAAAAGTATTTCTTTCAAAAAAAAAGAAAGAATAAAAATGTACTGACCCAAACTTTTGAACAGTAGCGTATATTGTTAGTAAACGTTTCTATTTTTAAAGAAATGCTGTTTTTTTAACCTTTTATTTATCAAAAAAAAATCCTGAAAAAAGTATCACAGGTTCCAAAAAAAAAAAATTATATTAAGCAGCGCAACTGTTTCCAGCACTGATGATAAATATTAGAATGATGATTTTTTTTTTTAAGTATCATGTGACACTGAAGACTGGAGTAATGATTTTGGAAATTCAACTTTAATTACAGATATAAATTCAGTTTTAATGTATATTAATATAGAAAAACATTGATTTACATCACAATATAATTTTTTTTCTGTATTTTTGATCAAGTGAAAACAGCCTTGATAAGCATAAGAAACTTCTTTAAAAAACATTAAATGAGAGGGTGTGACCAAACTTTTGACTGGTAGTGTATATTAATTTCAAATTATATTATCAGCATAATTTGGTTCAGAAGTTGTTTTTTTTTTAAAACAAACTACTACATAAAATCTCAATATAATTTGAAATTCATTAAAAAAAAATCTCAAGAATAGTCTTGAAGATAGTCTTGAATTTCTTGGGTCAAATTCTGTGGTTGTGCCAAAAAATTATCTATATATAATTTTGTATTTTTCCAATTTAACATACATATATTAATTTAAAATTATATGATCAGCATGACAATTTGGATCAGAAGCTGTACTGAAAAAACAAACCATTACATTTGTTCTCAAAAGAACTTGAAATGCATTTTTTTTTTTTTTTGGCTCAAATTCTGTGGTTGTGCCAGAAAAACTGTCTGTCTAAAAATCAAGCTTTGTAGACACTTTATTCAAGGAAACATTGGGGTCAATTAAAACCCAAAAACAGTTTTCCCAGAAATTTCATATTCTCAATGTGGTATTCCCCACTGTACATATTAAACAGACACGTTTTGCTCAAGGATACAATGATGAAAGCTCATGGATCATCACTTGTGGAATTTAAACCTACAACCTTTTGGTTACTAGCCAAAATCTCAATCTTTAACCACTAAATAAACTACACCACACCCAAGAAACAGAAAAAAAAGATTGTTGACTAGTTTCAAACTACCTTAAACCCAACAGTGACCCTGAAAGCCCACCAGGATGTTTCCTTACCGCCCTATTCCATCCACACAACAACTCTTACACATGTCCTGCAGGCCCATGAACGCCAGTACGAGTTGAGGAAGGGTTCTGACATCATGTGTTTGTGGAGTTAGCCGTCTCTGGCCGCTGGGCTTTCAACAGGTGAAATGAGGCACTCTGTGGAGTTGGACCCTTCAGCGCAGGGCAGCACGGATCAAAGATCCCCCTGTGGCACACAGGATCTGCCCTTCACATCATTCCACTGAACCCAAGCCAGCTTGCATGGGAGAAAGGTGAGGCTGTGTATGCCTGCCAGGCTTTTACATGCTTCTGGGCACACGCTCATGCTTACATGGACGTGCATGCTAACGCTGTTATTACGTTTCCTCCATTTAGTCACCATGCTATGGTTAACTCTGAGCACAGTGATTTACAGTGATGAAAATTCATCACATCATTGTGTTGCTAACTCTTATATGACCCTCCTTCATCACTGAGCACTCCTTACATGTCAAATCAGGTGCTACATCATTACTGGCTACAAACCAGACTAAAAATGTTATTTAGGCAGTTATTTGAAATAGTGAAGTGCTGATTTTCACCATTAGATAATATTTTAATTGCAAAAAAAGGTATAAATTGGTTAAACCACTGATATAACATGGACTATTTTAATGATGTCCTTACTACCTTTCTGGCCATTGAACGTGGTAGTTACATTGCTGACCTATGTAGGGTCAGAAAGCTCTCAGATTTCATCAAAAATATCCTAATTTGTGCTTCAAAGATGAATAATAAATGAAAGAATTTTCAATGATTTGATTTCTCCTAAAAAAAAATGTTTTCTTAAAAACGACTCTGTACTCTTTTATTGCCTCTTTGTCACACCTACACGTCAGTATTAGCTTCACAACATCCATGATTCTGGATCAGCATCTTGTTGTTCACTCCTACCAACCGATCAGATTTTAGAGTAAGAGGCTTCATATGTTTTCCTTCACATTTTAGGTAGCTTATGGTTAGGGTGGTGGTTAAGGATATTTTCTTTGAGAGGAATGTTGTTTAAGGACCAACCAAACATTTTGATCCTATTACTTAGCAAAATCATAACTTGTACTTCTCAATTTTGGAATTTTGCACTGTAGCACTTCTCATGTTACTGTACTGTTACTAATGTGTAAGCATTTTTAAAACATTAGATGCACAAGCTAGTTTTAAACATTACATTTGTATCTCCTCCCTCCTCCTTTAAAAATAGTAAGAGGTCTGAGCTTTCCTAACCACAAATATTTGCAATTTTGGCCCTTTTTGGTGTCCTGTTTTTTGGAAAGTGCCAAATGTCAATGAAAGAAATGTTACAGCTAAGTGTTATCCTATGATATTGACACTTCACTCACCTTGATCTTTTGCTGTATGTGTCGAAGGGCATCTGCGGTGCCCATGTCAGCTTCCTCTTGAATGCATACAACATCCAACCTCATCTTCACATCCGTCTTCAGGCGCTGATCGGTGCTCAGGGCCTTCTGAACCTCTTTAGTGGTTATGACAATCACCTCTGAAAAGAAAAAAAAACGATAACAGATGAGACAAGGATTTTAAATAAACAAGGCTGCATTTGTTTGATCAAAAATTCTGTATAAAGATTAAAATTGCAAAATATGTGACCCTGGACCAGAAAACCAGTCATAAAAGTACATTTTTTGAAATTTGAGATTGATACATCATCTAAAAACTGAGTAAATAAGTGTTGATGTATGGTTTTTAGAATAGGACAATTTTGGCCAAGATATATGAATTATATGAAAATCTGGAATCTGAGGGTGCAAAAAAATATATAAAAATATTAAGAAAATCTCCTTAAAAGTTGTCCAAATTAGGTTCTTGGCTAATACTAATCAAAAATTTAGTTTTGATACATTTACGGTAGGGATTTTGCAAAATATGTTCATGGAACATGATCTTTACTTAATACCCTAATGATTTTTAGCATAAAAGAAAAATCAATCATTTTGACCCATACAATGCATTGTTGGCTATTACCACAAATATACCTGTGCTACTTAAGACTGGTTTTGTGGTTCAGAGTCACATATTATTGCAATTTTTATTATTAATTTTTTTTTAAATGCAATTTAATCCTGTGATGGATGGCAAAGCTGCATTCTTAGCAGTCATTGAGGTCACATAAAGAAACTGTGATACATTTTCTATTATTAGAAAGTGAACAAAGAGGATTATTATTTGAAATAGAAAACACTTTTAATCAATTTAATGAATAAAATCTTACTCAGCAGCCCCAAATCCCCCCCCAAAAAAACTTTAAATGGCAGTTTAATTTCTAAAATTACAGAAGTAATAATAGTTTAGATAGGATTTGTTACTGTGGGAAACAAAGGAGATGGTTTTGCTTCAGCACAGCACACACCTTACCTGTGATACCTCAGACTCTTAAAAAATATATTAGACAAAACACCTTCAATCGCGTCTTTGTGAATTATTTGCTGTATGCCCAGCGAGAGAAACTTTCAGCCAACTGGAAGAAGTTTGTCCCAGAATTCTGCTTTACTGCGTAAATATTTTCTAACGAAGCAGCTTGCTTACCATAGTTTGTGCTAGGACTTGTAAAAGCTAATTGCAGGGTCTTGCTGGCTGGCACTCTGGCTGTTAACAGGACAGACTGTGCCACACATAAAGGTGCATACTGTACTGCTGGGCAGGCAAAGGGCCATACCC
The DNA here is from genome assembly GCA_033026305.1 of Cirrhinus molitorella. Classification (NCBI taxonomy): domain Eukaryota; kingdom Metazoa; phylum Chordata; class Actinopteri; order Cypriniformes; family Cyprinidae; genus Cirrhinus; species Cirrhinus molitorella. The sequence goes on along the minus strand of CM065124.1, from coordinate 17,108,568 downwards.
ACAAACTCCATACCTGCCGGATCACACGGTTGGTCAATACAGCTAGGTGTGAACAATAAACATTTCATTATCATGAAGGTACTAAACACAAATACTCAAAAAAAGTACACAGCCCCTACTGGCTCTCAAATGTGGTAAAGCAATGAAGTGAACACAGGGTTCTAAGTTAACGGTTTGGATTTGTTTCCACCAAAAACACCCTTATTTTAATTCCTGTATTCTAGCTTAAAAGTCTATAAGTACAGATAAATGTAGCCTAGGATTTTGACTGATACTTCAAATGAAGGAATAAGTTATCAATGTCATAATTCAAACATAAAAATGTAAAGAAATCACTTTTTTAAAATGTACAAATTAAGACATTAAAAGCCAGAAAATCGTTCAGTCCCCCCCCCCCCCCCCATTTCATTTGTATTAAAAAAAAAAAGTAGATTAAAAAGCTACTTTTAAATGCACATTTTTAATTGCATTCTGAAAAAAAAAATTGGAGCAGCTTTTCATTTCACTTTTCTGTATCCATAATAAAATAAAATAAAATAGCTCAAGAAGGCACCTCTCCCCTGCAAAAAATATGCTCACCAAGCCTGCATTTATTTGATCCAAAGTACAGCAAAAAAATATTTTTGCTATTTACAATAACTGTTTTCTATTTTAATATATTTTAAAATATAATTTATTCCCATGCTATTTTTTATATCATTACTCCAGTAACATGATCCTTCAGAAATCATCCTTGCTAAATAAAATTATTATTCCTTATTAGCACTTTTAAGCTGCATATTGCTTCATGCCATGTTGGCCCAAAACTGTTTTTAAGGTTGTGGCTGCTGAAGGTCTCCCATTTCTTAACAATGTGGAGAAAAGCTGGCGTAAAACATGGGGCCCTCTGCCATTTATCTTCAAAAACTAGACAGTTGATTTATTACAGAGTTGAAATGATCCAACATTAGTTGTCTGGGGTGCATCTGACTCAGTGTAATTGTAACTTGGCTTTTCATTTCATTTGTCTTTTACCAGTCTATTCTGTCAACTAGGCAATACATCCACCTCTACAATTTGAATGTATAAATATAGGACACAGTCATCCCTCAGATTTATTTATACATATTGACGACATACAGCCTTATAAAGCATAATATGATGTCAAAACATAAAAACAGCAAACTCTAGTTGGGTTTATCCTGCTCCTGTTCTCTAAAAAAAAAAAAAAAAAAGCAACCAGTCTGTGTGGGTTGGTTTAACATGGAAACCATGCCATTAGAGTACGTCAATTGTAAAAACGGCCTTACCTTTCCTATTTAGGAAATAAGGACTTTATTAGTTCAATTTAAGCAGCGCAAATTATTACCACCTGCAGCTTAAATGTGTTGTAAGCAATTTCAGCCGTTTTGTTAACTTCCACCACACACCCACTCTTCAAAACCCACCCCCACAGACATGTCATCCAATCAGACGTCAGGAAACCCATACCCTGTTTTGTGATGTTTAGTCCAGGATTGCCTCAGAAAAAGAATTCTCAGGACACCTCTTTCAGTGCTGTATGCATGTACAGCATATAAGTATATTATTATCAGAAGGTGAAACATAGAATTTTTTTAAAATATACACTACCAATCAAGTTTTGAACTGTAAGATTTTTTTAATGTTTTTTAAAAACATACATTTATTTGCATTTATTTGATCCAAAGTAGTTTTCTATATGAATATATTTTAAAATGTAATTTATTTAAGATTTCAAAGCTGAATTTTTAGCAACATTACTACAGTCACATGATCCTTCAGAAATCATTCTAATATTCTGATTTGCTGCTCAAATTATTTTTTTATTATTATTAAAAACATCTGAGAATATTTTTGCAGGTTTCTTCGATGAATAGAAAGTTCAGAAGAAAAGCATCCATCTAAAATAGAAATCTTTTGTACCATTATAAAGTAATGATGTTCAAAATTTAGATTTGATCACAGGAATAAATTACATTATAACATATATTCAAATAGTACACAGTTATTTTAAATAGTAAAAATATTTCAAAAGTTTTGCTGTACTTTGGATCAAATAAACACAGGCATGGTGAGCTGAAGAGACTTTTTTAAAAAACATTAAATATCTATTTTAGTACATCAAGTACAAACTGATTTTAAAATGAGAAATCTTACTGTTCAAAAACTTTTGACTAGTAGTGTACCAGTCATAATTATTAATATAAAAATAACAAAAATAAGCTTCATTTGCAAAGCACTTTTCCCACAAGAAATGCAGCTCAAAGTGCTTTACAATTTTTAGAAAAACAATTATTTATTTATTAACATTTTTTTTTTTTTTTTTTTTTTGCTGTCATTTTAATTTAAGTTAAAGTTTGTCATTCTGGTGTGCATTTTTGTCATTTTTAGTTTTTTTTTAGTTTTTTATTTGTGTCTATACAGTTTTTATTCATTTTTGTCTGAATTTTAGTTTTAGCTATTTTAGTACATCAAATTAAAATGAGAAACTACAGAATCTGAAATAAACTGTTTTATTTTAATTTCAGTTAATACTTATTTTATTTCAAGTTACATTTAATACTATATTATTATATACACTATAATACTAGGCAGAACACTTCAGCTGCTTAAACTGCATTTTGCATCGTTTCATTAAAATATTTGTTTTTTTCCTCCAAACAGGTACAGTCCATTTCTACTCCCATTTGGCATTTGACAAACATTAAAAGATGCTCAAAATGCTAAGCAATGTTAGGAACAGCCATCAAACAACTTCAGGGATTTGTAAAAGCATTCTGAAAAACAAAAAAGAAAAAAAAAGTCTACCCAGAAATCTCTATATACTAATGCTAAATACCTATTTAAAAAAAAAAAACTCAATTTTTCACATGGGACAAAATGTCACTTTTAATGATATGACTGTATGTTTACCTTCAAAGCCGACTCTCTCCAGCAGGTTGAGGGGGTACCAGATGAGAGGTCTGTTGCCCACAGGTAGCAGAGGTTTGGGGGTGTTATATGTGAGATCCATCATCCTGGAGCCTCCACCTGCTGCCATCAGCACCGCTTGCAGCTCCATCCCTAACACCTGCAGGACAACACATTCAGAATAACTACAACAGCTCTCATAGCAAAACATCAACCTAGACTAACAGACAGAACCTTATGTTGAATATTCCTTGATTCAACACGCTTTTCAAAACATTACTCCTGACAGGACACTTATTTCATCATCTACACTACGTCAACTGAGATGCACTGCAAAACAACAGCTTCTGACGTTATTATTTATTAACGCTTAAACAAGCTTAAAAACACGCGCACGCACACTCGGCTTACCTATATTGCTCGTCCAAATGTTTATGTTTTGTAAAGTATTGAGTCCGTGCACGTGAAAATCTACAGCACTGTAGCAGACGCTCATGTGGATCAGTCTGTCACTAGACTCGCGTTCTTCAAACACTGACTGCTAAAACCGAAAAAGAATCTAACTACTTAAACACAAAGAATACGGATAACTAAAACTCCTCAGAATATTTTATCTGTAGTAGTCTACAAAAACTGAGCAGATATTTCGAGATAATGACATAAGAGGGCTACTTGTAAATGGGTCGTACGAAAACTATGACCAGCAACTTTGGTTCCACACAGAGAATCAGTTCCTCTATTTGACAGAATGAGAAAGCGTGAACATATCAGTTTGTTTGTTTGTTTGTTTGTTTATTTGTTTATTTTAGTTTTGATATATAAAAATATGCGTTGAATTTAAATTTAGATTTATACAATTATGTATCGTGCTGTTGTTTTATACAATTTTATGTAGTAGGTTAATACCATAGACTGTAAAAAAACTACAGCATGATTTCATTATTATTATTTGGTGACCAGCTGACTTTCAAAGTAAAGTAAAGACAGCTGGATCAGGTTTGCATGCACAACATCAGGAGGATCAGGCCTTTCCAAGCAGAGCATGTGCTGTACAATTCTTGTCCAGGCCCTTGTCATTTTTATGCTGGACTACTGCAATGCTTTTCTGACTGAACTTCCATCATGCACAATCAAACCTCGACAAATAATTCAGAATGCAGCAGCACGGTCTTCAACAAACCCATAAGGGCCCACATCACACCTCTCTTTATTTCCCTGCACTGGCTACCGGTTGTGGCTTGCATTAAATTCAAGACATTGATGTTTGCGTACAAAACAGCCACAGGATCAGCACCCTCCTACTTTCACTCACTCTACATCCCCTCCAGAAGCCTGAGATCTGTAAGTAAGTTGTACCATCACAGAGAGGCATTTTTGTTCACCTTTCCTGGCTGGTGAAATGATCTTCCCACACCTGCAGTAATTAACAGAACAACCAAAACATTATTTACATACGCTATACAACATAATAGGACATAATACTCTCTGGCCCCAGAGAGTGATTGTAAATGAAGTTTACATGAATTATGTTTGAAATGTCATTTTGCATCTGAGATTTCATTGTAATCCTTCTCATAAAGTCACTTTATTCACCATTAACTGTTCACCTGATTGTGTTACCGTCTGCGTTTGATGTTAGAGTGTGTTGAGAAATAAAAAGAATGTTTTGGAAACATAATACCACCTACCTGACTCTGAAGGAAAAATACACTTACCTGCTTACCTGGTTTAGTCTGGTTTTAGCTGGTTTAATCTGGTTTAAAGTGGTTTTAGCTGGTTTAGTCTGGTTTTAGCTAGTTTAAACTGGTTTAGTCTGTTTTTAGCTGGTTTAGTCTCTTTTTAGCTAGTTTAAACTGGTTTAGTCTGTTTTTAGCAGGTTTAAACTGGTTTAGTCTGGTTTAATCTGGTTTTAGCTGGTTTAAACTGGTTTTATCTGGTTTAATCTAGTTTAATTTGGTTTAAGATGGTTTAATCTTGTTTTAGCTGGTTTAAATTGGTTTAATCTGGTTTTAGCTGGTTTAGTCTGGTTTTAGCTAGTTTAAATTGGTTTAATCTGGTTTTAGCTGGTTTAGTCTGGTTTTAGCTAGTTTAAACTGGTTTAGTCTGGTTTTAGCAGGTTTAAACTGGTTTAATCTAGTTTAATTTGGTTTTAGCTGGTTTAATCTGGTTTTAGCTGGTTTAGTCTGGTTTTAGCTAGTTTAAACTGGTTTAGTCTGGTTTTAGCAGGTTTAAACTGGTTTAGTCTGGTTTAATTTGGTTTTAGCTGGTTTAATCTGTTTTAAACTGGTTTAATCTGGTTCTAACTAGTTTAATCTGGTTTAATCTAGTTTAATTTGGTTTTAGCTGGTTTAATCTAGTTTTAGCTGGTTTAAATTGGTTTAATCTGGTTTTAGCTGGTTTAGTCTGGTTTTAGCTAGTTTAAACTGGTTTAGTCTGGTTTTAGCAGGTTTAAACTGGTTTAGTCTGGTTTAATTTGGTTTTAGCTGGTTTAATCTGTTTTTAACTAGTTTAATCTGGTTTAATCTGGTTTAATCTAGTTTAATTTGGTTTTAGCTGGTTTTAGCTGGTTTAATCTGGTTTTAGCTGGTTTAAACTGGTTTAAAATGGTTTAATCTGGTTTTAGCTGGTTTAAACTGGTTTAGTCTGGTTTAATATGGTTTTAGCTAATTTAAACTGGTTAAATCTTTTAGCTGGTTTAAACTGGTTTAATCTGGTTAAATCTAAAAGATGGTTTTAGCTGGTTTAATCTGGTTTAATCTGGTTTAAATTGGTTTTAGCTAATTTAAACTGGTTTACGCTAGTTTTACCTGGTTTAATCTGGTTTAAACTGGTTTACTCTAGTTTTAGCTGGGTTTAATTGGTTTAGTCTGGTTTTAGCTGGTTTAATCTAGTTTTTAGCTGGTTTAATCTGTTTTTTAGCTGGTTTAAACACGTTTAGTTTGGTTTTAGCTGGTTTAGTTTGGTTTTAGCTGGTTTAAACTAGTTTGTGCTAGTTTTAACTGGTTTAATCTGGTTTAGCTGGTTAAACTGGTTTAGTGGTTTCTGGTTTAGTTTTAGCTAGTTTAATCTGGTTTATTTTTAGCTGGTTTAATCTGTTTTTTAGCTGGTTTAACGTTTTGTGATTTTTGTGTGTATTCTTTTAACTGGTTCTGCAATACTACGGATCTGCAGTTTTATACTGCAAATGTATTATTGGCACAACATAATCATTAGAGTCAAATAACATTAGTGAATCAAGCTAAATGATTAATTCAATTATTACCAATGTGGTTTATTTCTTTGCTCTTGGCTCACATGTGGCATTGCTGTGGCCTGCTTTTGGCAAAGATCTGGCAAACAGGAGCGGTCCGCCCAAGTGCCATCATTCCAAGCTACATGTGGTCATCATGCCACATGTGCTGGATGTGGCCCGAAATTATGTTGCTATCTGGGATTGTTTGTACTGAACAGTTAAACTGCCCACTGTCCTTCAGAAAAATCCTTCAGGTCCCACAATTTCTTTGGTTTTCCAGCAATTTTGTGTATTTAAACCCTTTCCACTAATGACTGTATGATTTTGAGATTCATCTTTTCACACTAAGGAAAACTGAGGGACTCTGCTACTATTACAGAAGGTTCAAACACTCACTGATGCTCTTGAAGGAAAAATGATGCATTAAGATCTGGAGGTGTACACTTTTGAACAGAATGAAGATGTGTAAATTTTTCTTATTTTGCCTAAATATATATATTTTTTCATTTACTACTGCCCTTCAGAAGCTACAGAAGATACTTACATGTTTCCCAGAAGCCAAAATAAGTTAAATTTAAACTTAAACTTAATCTTCAAATTCAAAAAGTTTTCACCCCCTGTCTCTTAATGCACTGTGTTTCCTTCTGAAGCAAATACACACACACACACACACACACACGCACAAAATAAATAATAATTTGTGGGATCTGAAGGATTTTACTGTAGAACAACGGGCACTTTAACTGTTCAGGACAAACAAAGGACTCATAAACAATTATCACTAAACAAAAAAGGAAAAAAACAGCTGTGGATCATTCAGGTAACAACAAAGTATTAAGAATCAAGTGAATGTAAACTTTTTAATAGGGTAATTTTTTTATAAATTCAACTCATTTTTTTCTGCTGACTGTATGTAAACGTTTTTTATGTTAAACATCTTATTCAGGTCTGTACTAAAAAAAAATAACCCTCTTATTTTGGTAAAATAATTAACATTTTACAGATTCTGCAAGGTGCATGTAAACTTTCGACCTCAGCTGTATATAATTAATATATAATAATTTAACCAGGAAAACTTTGTAAAATATTGTTCATTATATATTATGATTTACATTTTCTTTGTATTTTTTATTTTATTTTATTTTAATATGCATATCATCATAATTCTTTAAAACAATTAAGGAATTTGAGAAGGGGTTGTCAAATCCATTTAGCCTATGTAGATAAATCTATTTATCTATTAATAAATATGACATACTGTAAAAATATGGATTACAACAATACAACATATAATTTTACATATAATAAAATAAATGATGTAACTGACATCGCATTGAACACTTTATTTTTCAGTTTCATAGCATCCAACATCCCTTAATTGCGGTAATGTGGTGCTCACCACTGTCATTAAGAAATACATGACATCAACTGACTGGGAAAATTAATGTTTGAATGTGTGTTTAAATGTCCAGTACTAATTTATTGTGGTTTCAGAGCAGCAGCAGCAACAACAACAACAACAAGAACAACTGTAACTAGTAACTATTTTGGCAGAATAGCTACTATGTTACATTTTTGTAATGGATTTTTCCTTCCCACGTCAATTCTCCCTTTTTCACTTGGAAGTGTATTAAGAATATGTCCAGTTTAACAGCAAAAATTTAAAGTCTTCTCCCAAGCCCAGTTCCCTCCACCCAGATCCCCTCAGTCAACAGGCATGGCCCAAACCCCAATTCACAGACCTCCGATGTAACAGCAAATTGAACTCTGGGAATGTGGCTTAGCTTTGTTTTCTCTGGACAGGAGATGAGCTTCATTGGTCGCTGCCTGCAGAAGAAACATTGGAATAACAGGGCAGCCTGCCTCCATTAGAAAAAAGCAGAAAGAAAAGTTAAAGCAAAGGAAATATTGATGTTAAAGCTCTAACTGTTTGTCCGCTGAATTCACACCTTTTCTAAGTTTCCTAACACCAACTGTTTGTGATTCACACTCTCCAAAAACTTTGGCCTCCTTATCTTTTCTTCCTTTGTAAAGTGAAGCAACATTTTTAAAGGATAACCCGAGAAATCTCATATGGATTACATGACCCAAGTTTAACATCTGGTGTACTGCCTGAACGGACCGCTGCAATTTCTGTGGGGTCATGTTAAATGATCACAAACAGAGAGCAAAAACAAGCATTCTCATTTACATTTTTATGTCCAGCTAAGCAAGCAAATCTGCTTTTCGTTTGGTCTGTGTGAGGGAAATGATGCTAAATGTTGGTGATGTGCATCATTGAAACTAGATTGGTTAAAACAGATGTGCACAATGCAAAATAAGCATTAACATTCAACATGTTCAGATGCTGTTCAATGGAATCAGTGAAGCCTTAAATTGCTTATTACCGTTATTAAATGGCTGCAGATATGAAGAAGAAGAACAGAACAATTAAAAACATTTTTATATATTGGTCATAAAAATGCAATATTAGTCAACCATGAACCATTAAAGCTAAAAAGTCTGAATCTCAGTATTTGACCATCACTTCTCACCAATTTCAAAGTGAAGGTCATGGGGGTCCATTTTAATATCCATGCAATCTGGCAACCATCATCTCTGCAATCCAGCCATAAGAGTTTTAATGTTCTCTTCTAATACCTCTGATTCATCTTTATTTACAAGCTGTTCACTACATACAGATGGCAGTATTTTTGTCATTACAGCAGCAGGCTGTGGTTCAAGAAAAGGCGGTAATAAATGTCAGTCCAGGCCACTGACACTTCTCTAGTGATTACCTGCTCTTTTACAGCACTAACCTGTGACCATGACAAACTCTGGAGGGCTTAAGACTAAAGGCAGACATGATTGCGCTAATGATGGCATGGAAGGATGGGGCACAGAGAGGAAATTTGGTACAGGTGTTGCATTATGGAACGCAGACCTTGATGAGTGATATTTGAGATGAACATGCACAAACCTTTCATAAAGCCTTTGAGGTGCAATCTGGTCTGAAATAAACTCAGTAACACACATTTATAATTAAGAACATTTTTAAAAAAAAAAAAAAAAAAAAAGGTCAAATATATACAGTCAAACCAAAATGTTGACACCTTCAACATTTCTCACATTATCACAGTTTGTTCGCTATAGTTTAGAAAACGGCAATAAAATATGACAAGAACTCAGAATTAAACTGTGTCAGAACAAATTCATCTTGATAATGTCATTTGAAGTATTTAACAAAACATGGTCAAAGTGTCAAATAAAGTTTTTGGTCACAAATTTTAATCAGTTTTACTGGTAATTTTTGGGTATAATATGTCACAGTTTACTTTATTTTGCTATCCTCACTTACATAAATGAACTATAACTATATGTCCTATGCAATTAAACAAATTAAAATGTAATGAAACGTGTCAATTCCCAAAATTAGGTACATCTAGATGCAGTGTAAGCTAAATCTAGATGTAATTCCGAGGATTGACAAATTCAGATTGCTTTTACGTTTGTTTTGTGCAGCGATGCGTCTTATAACCAATCAAATGCGTTTCTGTTGAATTTAGGAATGTGTTAGCCAATCAGAGGCGGTTAGGTTAGTCAGCAGTGGAAACGCGCCAATCAGAGGCGATTAGATTAGTCAGTACTGAAAACCGCTGGAGGTGTTGATGAGTGCCCACGCTCGCGAATTCCCGCATCATAAACAACACAGTGCAGGTACGATATAAATAAAAGATTCATTTTGTAGCTGGAGTGATTATAAAATAGTTTTTGCATAACTCAGTTTCTATATCAATATTAATAATCATTATTACAATATAAAGAGCAAAAATCTTCAATAATGATTTTTGTCATAACATTGCAGCCCTGAGCTCCTTTTTTTACACGTTTAATTTAGAAAGACTACACGTTTAAACAGTCCATCGTTACTGACAACAGTTTAAAATATTGATTCAGATAATTGGGTACATTTAAGTAGGCCTATTTGACATTGCAGACAACATAGTATGGTGATTATAATAATAAGGTGATTATAAAAATTGCCCTTACAAATATCAATTCCAGGCTAAAATGCAGATAATACAACTTGATGTCTTGTCTATTATTTGATTCCAATATGCATTCAGGTGTAAAATTTGAAAATTTTGGACAGATCTACTGAGATTTATCTTATCAAGACAACCAAGCCTGACAATTTGCCATTAGAGCAGTCAACATAAAGACTTTCCGGCATGGATAATGAGTCCAGATAGATAGAACCAAAGCAGAGTCATAAGGCTACCACAGACTTGAAGCTCTGCCTTGATTTCCTCTGATTTCCTATTCCTGGCCATCACAGCTCTTGTAAATCATTCTCAATTCCCTTAAACAAGCCAGTTGGATTAGGTTGGTTTAGATCATAAACATTTGCAGGGCCAGACCACCCAGGGAGTGAGACTCAGGCCTGACCGCTGCCTCGCTGCGAGCCACGGCCAGGCCGAAAGCACAACACGCTCAGTGTGGTTTGTGTTTGCGGCACTTCCTGGACGCGGAGAGAGAGCGACAGAGAGTGAGCGAGAGAGAGAGGGCCCCATCTGCCATGGAAACAAAAACACCCCCCCCCCCAACTTATTCACGGTCAGCCACCGATAGACTGTGACATAGATAAACACACAGGACTCCACGGGCTCCATACTCCTCTGTCCTGCACGTTTCAGAAAGCTCTTTTTCATTCACTGCTCCTGTGGAAAAAAAGGAATCTGCCATTCACAAGGCTTTACAGGATGGCTTCACAGACATAATAATGCATGTGGAAACAGAAAAGGATTCTTGTTATGACAAGTGAAGGAACAGAAAAACATTTTGTGTTGTTTACTTGAGAGATTAAGGATTACTGTGGTGTGGTCTCAAGTATGGTGTGCAAGTGAGGCATTGCTCCACTCAAAGTATTGGGTTAAAAGACCAGAGGAATTAGCCTAGAGTTTGACAGAGTCTAGGCACATGGTTTTCATTAATGCACAATTGGACTCTGCTGTAGCAGGTCTCCCAGTGAGTGCTAGTTGACATGGAGGTTGAACTGTGAGAATACACATTCACAGTCCCATTAGCAACTGATAATGGCGCATAAATCACGACCACACAACCCTTTGCTTAGCTCCACGCAAAACTGCAGCACTGACTAGTGGTGAAGGTATTTATGATTCATTTGTAAATCACAATGAGCAAAAAGACGTATAGGTCCAAATGGCATTGATGGGTTTGTGACAAATATAATACATGATTTTACAACTTGCCTGCACTCTTCAAAATAAAAGTTCTTTATTGGCGTCTATGGTTCAGTGAAGAACATTCATGGAATCTTTCCGTAGCACAGCGGGTTCTTCATAGTGGAAAAAGGTTCTTTAGATTTTAGAAAAAAAATGTTATTTTTAAACTGTTCTCTGAAAGGTTCTTTGGGGAACAAAAAAACTTTTGGACTTTGGAACCTTTGGGATTTTTATTTTGCATGTAAAAATGTGTAAGCCTGTTTTTTATTTATCATTATTGACTGTATTTTATTTGTGATATCACCTTCCAGCTGCAAAAAGGAGTCAGCAACTTGTTGGGAGCTTTTTAGTATTGCCTGAAGATATCGACACAGCTTTTTAAAAAAATGCCTGTTGTAAATATAAGCTGTTATGATCACTATAGTGATATTCACATATTTTACAATGTCTGATGGTGATAACAAAAGCTGTAAATGAATAGATAGTGCTGTATATGGCAACCGTTGGAATGGAAGTCACACCTTACGCTTAAATGAGCCAGTCATGTTTTCGAAAGAGGCAACAATTGCTGAAACATGATGTTTGCAAACAGTTCTGGAGTGGCATTCATGGAAAAAAATAATGAAATACTGTGGCAACGATTTTGTTCCCATGACTTATTCATTTGTTCCATTGTTTTAGTAAAATCGTGGCCACAAACAAATTAGTACAATGTGAGGGGAAGAATTAATAAATGTGTTCATGAATTTGTGGGAACACTTAACCAAGATTAAAAAAAAAAATGTTCCTGCATGTGATGTGCAGTGGTCATCTACAGTTTTTTCACCTTTCAGGCACTGGTTGTAGGCCTACATGTATACATATTCCATAAATAATGGAAAATCCTGCCCATGGGCTGTAGTAAGATTGCACCAAGTGAACACTGTAGGTGTATTCTTCAGAGATGTATTGTTATTTAATTTTTAAAATAACTATTATTTCCAAACTTCTTGTTTGTGTCAAAAAATCCATCTTACTGTTTCATAAGAGTGCACAGCCATTCTTATGTTATCCACTTTCATCTATTTTTAGTTGTACAAAACAGCTGGTTTTGCTGATTGACATTGCGAATTGGTGTGTCTTAGCATATTATTTTAATGTATTGTCTTAATTATGAACACACTGGTTTGTAGTGCCAACAGATTTATGATTTACAACACAATGTTATTCTTCTCGTTATTTCCCTATAGAGTGTTTTAACGACGTGTCATCAATCGACCATGTTGGCGTTACTGAATTTAACAATTCCACTGAACCAAACGAAACTCGTATTTTGCTGGTTACTGCTGCAAAAAATCGTCAATTATTGTCATGTTTTGGGCTGTACTTATCGAGAAAAACATTTGGAGTACTATAGACTGCCAAAAGTTATAACAAATTGAGGAGAAAAACTGCCTGAGGAACAAAAGGTGTTTGTGGTTGGCCAAATTGAAACAGAATCTTGACAACATTTGTGTTTGTTCTTATCATTCCCGGTCAGGTAGGTGAAATATTCGCTAAAATCTTAATTAATACTGCTTGTATGTATCTTTACCACCTATTAAAACTTTCGTTTGTCGAACTGTTGTGCCCTTTCCTGCTTACTAAGTCCTTCTCATATGATTTATCAGCTTCTATATGGTTTTTCCGTGGTTTAGACAGCATAACAATGTATTTAGTAGTAATCTGTGCAATCCATGCTGTTGTTTACATCCGAGTATCGCTAGTATGGCCACTCATTGGGGTAACTGACCTGGTAACTGGTAAGTGCAAACTCTATAGCGGCTAATGAACCGTAAGTCATATTTATGCTTTTTTTATAATGCATTGTTGGAAGGGTGAGATTTAGCTATCTCAAATTTAATTGATATATTATCGTATATACACTGAAGAAAATTCTTTTCTATGTACACAAAAGACCTATTTCTCTCAAACATTGTTCACAAATCTGTCATCACACAGGTATGGCATAGCAAGATGCTGATTAGACAGCATGATTATTGCACAGGTGTGCCTTAAGCCGGGGACACACTGCACGATTTTCGGCCGTCCCAAACGAAAGATTTCCATCGTGAAACAATCGTGACGAATACGGTGATCGTGGCTCCTAAACGGTGGTCTTGTGCCGTACAGTGAGAGAGGTTCAAAGACGGCCATTCTCACGGTCTTGCGACCAAAGATAGCCTACGATCATTTTCTGGCAGAGTCAGAAATTCAGCATGGTTGTCTCGCAATGTGTTCGCTGCTACGACCTACGTCTACTGACCAGCCAATGAAAATGCAGCATGAAATGACGTATCGATGAAGGCGACATGTGACATATACAGCCTATGTTAACGGAAGTTATTTACCTCGATTTCCCTGTGCAAAAGTGGCATCCCAAGTTGGTCTCTGTTCCCTAGCTATGACCGGGTCCATATTTCCCTATCCCGCCGCCACCTCTTCTTTTTTTCAGCACACATGAAAACAAAGCGCAATTCATCTTGCTGTATGACGTGCTAACGTGGGTCGCAGCCTACGACTCAGGTGTCATCATCGCACAGTCTACGTACATGTCGTACCCAAGATTATTAGAACCACGTCGCACAGTGTGATGTGCAATGATCTTATAAGATGGCTAAAATCGCACAGTGTGTAGCAGGCTTTAGGCTGGTCACAATAAAAGGCCACTCTAAAATGTTCAATTTTATCACACAGCACAATGCCACAGATGTCACAAGTTTTGAGGGAGCGTGCATTTGGCATGCTGACTGCAGGAATGTCCACCAGAGCTGTTGCCCGTGAATTGAATTTTAATTTCTCTACCATAAGCCGTTTCCAAAGGCATTTCAGAGAATTTGGCAGTACATCCAACTGGACTCACAACCGCAGACCGCGTGTAACCACACAATCCCAGGACCTCCACATCCAGCATCTTCACCTCCAAAATTGTCTGAGACCAGCCACCCGGACAGCTGCTGCAACAATCGGTTTGCATAACCAAAGAATTTCTGCACAAACTGTCAGAAACCAGCTCATCTGCATGCTTGTTGGCATCAACAAGGCATCAAGGCATCAGTTCACTGTCGCCTGGATTTGTCGTGTCACATCGCGCCGCATCAAGTGTAGGCAGCATCGCTGATTATAATGGTTCTACTATCTTTTGTCGCGTCCGGTGTGACGCCGTGATTGAAAGGTGACAAGCTATGCTTAATTTATCACTATTTACAGTAATTAATAGACCGAAATTTCACAAATGTCACCTCACTTTAAACTGACAGGATCATCTCTGGTGGAAGACGGTGACAGGAACTAAACATTAAGGCATACAGCTCATATCTCTGTAAGTTACTGAATACACACATAAAAAAAATATGTAAAAAAAAAATATAACACAATGACTCTCAGATTATACTTATAAGTGCCAGAGAGCTTTTTCCATTTACACAACAGAGGTTCCCAGAAAATATGGTTGTGAGACAAATGTTAAAACTGTACTTCCAGCATTTAAAGTGATTTTGGAGTTATTTGTTGAATTAAGGCAATTTGTCCAGTAGAGGTTATATTGCTCTTAAAGGACTTCATTAATGCTGGTATCACATTGCTGAAAGACTGTGCTCCCTAGAGATTTGTAATTTGTGATAACTGCACCGACAGTCATCATTAACTCACTGGCTTTAAACACAGGATTTGCAGGGTGACACTTCATAAAACCTTTCAGATTCCTTGTAAAGCTCATGTAGACCATTCTCCACTCTGACATAGGTCTGGCTCTAGGGTGGCAGAGGTACGACACATCCCAGTTGTCCCAAGCTATAGGCTAGTCTGGTAGGCCGCTCCCTTCCGGAGCTGGGGCCCTTCGATTGCCAGGCTCCCTGTGCTAGGTGAGTGTCTGTGGCAGGGTTTTGACTGTTTTACATGCTGTCTGGGCTTGGCTTGCCTCATATACTTGGTTAATGATTGCTATAACTCCTAATTGTGGCCAGCGTCCAGGCAGAAAGTCATGGGCCAGCCCTGGATAATGAAAGGGAGGAGGGCATAGGGAGAGACGGTGGAAAAAAAGCTACAATAAAGACACAAATTAGGGGTGCAAATCTTAAGATTAGTAGTGTGAATAATAAAAATTGGAATAATGCTGAGAGATTTACTTTTGTAAAGACTAAATGTGTTGTAATGACTTCTGAAATGGACCCCATCATCCAAAATTTTCCATTGTTTGTGGCTGTTTATTGGGAGAGAATTAATCAAATGTTTTTTGGGAAAGAACAAGCTATGAATTTTGTAATGCCACACATATATACCACACATATGCCTCCTATATAATATAATACTGTCAGAGCTTATATTTTTAAAACAAACAGAACAATGATAGTGGTCAAATTAATTAAGTTAATTTTTTGATTCCAGAACTGAGGAGGAAAATATATATAATTTCATTTTACATCTTGAATGTATGTTTGTTTTTACCATTTTAATTACATTATATTCAATTAATTTAATATATTAATAATAATATATACTGTTGTTCAAAAGTTTGGGATCTATAAGATTTTTAATGTTTTTTAAAGACGTTTCTTATGCTTATCGAGGCTGCATTTATTTGATCAAAAATGCAGAAAAAACTGTAATATTGTGAAATGTTATTGCAGTTTAAAACAATGGTTTATTTGATTAATATACTTTAAAATAAAAACTATTTCTGTGATGCAAAGCTGAATTGTCTTCAGTCATTACTCCAGTCTTCAGTGTCACATGATCCTTCACATGATGCTGATTTATTGTCAATGTTGGAAACAGTTGTGCTGCTTAATATTTTTTTAGAATCTGTGATATTTTTTTTGTGATTTCTTTTAGGAATAAAACCTTATCCTAATATACACTACTGTTCCAGAGTTTGGGGTCAGTCAGTCTTTCTTTTTTTGATAGAAATTAATACTTTTATTTAGCAAGGATGTGTTAAATTGATAAAAAGTGATAGTAAAGACTTTTATTGTTAGAAAAGATGTCTATTCAAAATAAATGCTGTGCTTTTAAACTTTTTATCCATCAAAGAATCCAGAGAAAAGTATCACAGTTTCCAAAAAATATTAATCGGCTGTTTGCAACATTGATAATAAATCAGCATATTAGAATGAAGCATCATAGATTTCTGAAGGATCATGTGACACTGAACACTGCAATAATGATGCTGAAAATTCAGCTTTGCATCACAGAAATAAATAAGATTTTAATGTTTATTAAAATATAAAACCATTATTTTAAATTGTTATATTTCATTGTTTTCTGTATTTTTGGTCAAATGAAATGTAAAAATGAATTCTATTGATATATTAGTTTATAATTAAGAAATTGAAGTAAATAAATAAATATGTTGGCTGAGGCCAACTAGTGGGTCCTGGCTCTGTGGTTGAGAGTGTTTTACTTTTTTTTTTTCGTTTTGTTCAATTTATTAAATTAAATTATTAAATTATTTATTTTGTTTATTATTTATTCATAAAATTGTGTTAAAATTGTGTTATAAATTATACATTTTATCCAAATTATACTTAATTATTAATACAAAAAGAAAATCTTTCTTTTTTCAGCATTATTGATCTAAAAACCATCTTTTACTGCACACATCAGTCTGCCTGGTTCCTGTGATCTATGTGTGTGTCTGCTTTGCCTGTGTCCACCCCAAACCCATCGGTCTGTGAGGTCTGTGACCACACATGCTCCCCACGCCGCTTCAAACATCCCGCTGTCTCCAGCGCTGTGCCCACACTATCTTTCTGCACGTGGGGAGCCTGCCTCCAGGCACCAAACACCGGGACTTTCTTAAGAAAAATTAGTGTTATATATCTCGCAGTAGCTCATTACGGTTGGGGAATTTTCTGTTAATTATGATCAAGGCACATCTAAGCAGTGTTTAATCACTTTTTTTGTTTTATGGCCAACTTGTCATAGTTGAGGCATCCTGTGATATCTTCCTCCCATAGTGGCTGATGAGGCACTCGCTGTACGTTGGTGGTTGACTCACATCTTTGTGTAACCGTGCCCATTTTATCCAGCTGGACTCGGCCCATCTTTTCGACCGAGCTAAATCTGGATGAAAAAAGAAAGCTTTGAGCAGATTTATAAAGGTTTGATTTATTCTTGGTTGACAAGACAGGGAATAGCTTGCAGATTCCACGCCAAACACAACGGACTTAATACTAGTGTGGTTTTGTGATGAATTTTCGATGTGTGGTTTGAGTTTTGTTGTATCAATAGTGCATCTTTCACCTGCCTGAATAATACTCTAATGCGTCTGTAATGAATTACTCAACATGCTTGGATCTGAACAGCGAAGATGAATGAGGAAGACACTGTGTAATGATGACAGGTATAATGACGCCCCTCAACGACAATAATTATAGATTTGCCGTTCTGTATTTCTGAACGTCTAGTGCCTCCGGGCTGGTGTTTTGTCCCAAACACACTGAAGGGCTTTTGATTCTCTCTCGTCGTAATTAGACCGATGAGTGTCAGACAAGTCCTCTGTGTCTCATTGTGGTTTGATGGAGATTTCTTCTGCGGGCACTGCGAGCGAGCTGTCAGACTCAGACACCCAGCTGGCTGTCCTGAGAAATTTACTCGGCGGCCTCTGGGCTGATATCTGGCAGCATCTCCTCCATTCTCAGAGAATTCCTCATTCTCCCTGCAGCGGCTGCCAGGCTCGGAACGCTGTCGGAAACGCTGCGGCTTTGGCTGAACGCTGTGTGAGGTCCACCTTCACTGTGTGAGCAGTCTGCTGGCAGAACAAATATGGGTGGGACTTCTTGCCACACACACACACACACACACACACACAGGCTTTCTCAAATCACACTTTAGGATTTCATTTACTAGGCTAATGAGGCCAGGGCTCTGACTGAGTCACAGCTAAACCATCTACACTTTGCTGTGAACTAATACTCCTCTTCCTATTTCTGTGGAACATGTGTTCAGTCCTTCTTTTGGTTATGAATTATGTATTTTAGAGGTTACATTAAATCAAAACTGACCAAAAAAAAAAATGTCTTAAAGGGATAATTCACCCCAAAATGAAAATTCTGTCATTAATTACTCACCCTCATGTCGTTCCAAATGTGTGAGTCCTTCGTTCATCTTCGGAACACAAATTAAGATATTTCTGATGAAATCCGAGAGCTTTGACAGCAATGCAACTGACACATTTAAGGGCCAGAAAAGTAGTAAGGATATTGCTAAAATACTCCATGTGACATCAGTGGTTTATCTGTAGTTTTAATGAATAGCTACAAGAAGGCTTTTTGTTTACAAAGAAAACTAAATAATGACTTAATTCAACCATATCTTCTCTTCTGTATTGTCTCCTGCGTCAGCAGCATCATGTGTATGTGTCGTGGTCGTGAACGACTGACGTGGAATTGTAGAATAAAATCTTTGTTTTTGTTTTGTTTGCACACAAAAAGTATTCTCGTAGCTTTATAAAATTACAGTTGAACCACAGATGTCACTATGCAATGTCAGAAAGCTTTTGGATTACATCAGAAATATCTTAATTTGTAATTAATGACATCATTTTAATTTAAACTATCCCTTTAAGGCTTGTTTCCTAACTTCTTGTCGGGGAGTGGTCATTTAAATTTCTGTTTACAGGGTTCCCACTCTATGCCAAATGTCAAATTCCCTGACTTTTCCCTAAGTGTCACTGACTAAAAAGTTGAATTTTCAAATGGATCCATTGATTTGAAAGCTTTATTTACTTGTTCACAGACGTTTTAGTACAAAACACACATGCACACTACTTTTTTTGCCTAACCAAAAAAATAGGCAAAACGTGTAAAACAACGCGATAAAAAATACAGTATAGAAAAAATACATTTTGATAGAAAGAAACTAAAATTTAAAGCAACAAACAAAAATCCCTGATTTTCCATGACTTGGACCAAAAAAATATAAAATTCCCTGACTTTCAATGTCTGGCATAGGCCTTTTAAAATTCCACGATATTCCAGAAATTCCATGACCTGTGGGAACCCTGTGTTTATCACACTCTTAAAAATAAAGGTGCTTTATTGGCATCAGTGGTTCCACAAAGAACCTTTACCATCAGTGGAACCTTTTCATTCCACAAAAGGTTCTTTACAGTGGAAAAAAGGTTCTTTAGATTATCAAAATGTTCTTCACGCTAAGAAAAAAATGCTTCTTTTAAGAACTGTTCACTAAAAGGTTTTGGGGAACCAAAACTGGTTCTTCTATGGCATCACTGTGAAAACCCACTTTTGGAACCTTTAAAGTAAATTACAGTGCATTTGAAGTATATGTTTGACCAATTTTTGCATTCCCTGAGAATCAAATATGTGACTTTGGTGTAGTTAGCATTTAGCACCAAACTCTACTGTTTGAGCTATAGGAAAAGATATTTTAGCTATTTCAGGTATTCTCAATAAAAAATGCCTTTGTAATCTTTAGTCAAAATGTAACTTTCTTTCTTTCATATTATTATTATTATTATTATTATTATTATTAAAAACTTGCTTTTCCTCTAAAATGACTTTCGAAACTTTCTGAAATGAAATTCATCAGATGGCATTACTAATCACTAATAATTTTGCAGATTAGCCAAATCTATCATCAGTCTATAATTTATTTTTAGATTAGTCGATTAATTCAACAATTATTTTCCCAGTAAATCTACTGATTTTTTTCTGATTAGTCAGGTAATCCTTTGGTTAACTTCCCAATACATAATAACCTTAATTAATTAATTTATTTTTTAAATAAAAATACTGACAAGAGCATTGCTAGACTATTTTTGGAGTGACGTGCTCCAGTACAATATTACTGATAAATCCTCATATATCAACAGGATTGACATATACCAACCTAAGAATCTTCTTTCTGATAATATTTCAGCAATCTAGTGACAAGTTGACAACACAGAATTCCCAACATAAAAACCAAAGTTCAAGATTTTGGGTATCATTTTGAAGTCTCATTTTCATTCACTCATTATTTCAGCAATCTAGTGACAAGTTGTGCTTTTTCTTTCAGCTGTTTAAAATCAGAACTAGTGATGCTAGATTCGTGAAATAATTACTTTTGAAACAGCTTTCCAAAAAGGTCCAATTCAGTTTGATTCATTTGGACAGTTCACAGTACACAGTATCAAAATATGGATATGTTTTCTGATGGGGGCCTTGTGGCCCGGTACTGATAAAAGGCTAGTAGCTTTACCATGAAATGCATCAT
Organism: Cirrhinus molitorella; assembly: GCA_033026305.1. Classification (NCBI taxonomy): domain Eukaryota; kingdom Metazoa; phylum Chordata; class Actinopteri; order Cypriniformes; family Cyprinidae; genus Cirrhinus; species Cirrhinus molitorella. The sequence continues at coordinate 17,087,967 of CM065124.1, read as the reverse complement.
ATTATGAAAGTAAAATGACGTTTCACATCAGCTTTAAGCAAAATAGAGCTATTCCAAACAGCAATGCTTTTACTGCAAATCTCTTTGTTACACAATATACCTAAGCAGATATTAGATTCAGAGTCTATTTTTATGAGACTTCTTCAGTGTAAACGCACAGGGTGATGTTTGAAAGGCATCTCAGGATGATGCGCGTCTTTAAATAATCATACCCAAACTGTAGTAAAGCCACCCAAGCAATGTTTTCATGTTTTCACTGTGGTCGTTCACCTTCATGTTTATTATTGTGTTCAGGTGCAGTACGATGTCCCCGGAAGACTATTTGAGATGGAACCATTTAAGTTTCTGTTGAAATAAATGTTTACAGCATTCCAAACATTTTGTGTGAGACAGTATGTGTGGTCCTGTCGGCACCTAGTGAGAGGTGATGTCTTGTAAAGGTGTGTTTCTGTGCGCCTGCTTGTTTTACCTGTGTGTGGTTACGCGTGTGTATTTGGGAGAGAGAGAACTATGTCTGAGTCTATGTGTGTGGGAGGATGTCTGCACATGTGTGAGTCCCATAACTTTTTAACCAAAGTTTACACACACACACACACACACACACACACACGCACGCAATTAAAAAAAGAGGGACAAAACATCTGTTTTAGCACTTACTGTACAATTGTGCACACTTACATTTATTTTAAATGTTCAGTTTTACAAGAAACAAAGTGGAAGATAAAATGGTAGAACTGCATACAGTGCATATTCAATGAGAACTTAATCACTAAGAATATATTTTCAACACTATTTATTGATATAAACAGATTGCTTGCATGTATGGAAAAGTAAGAAGGTTCCACTGAGACCGTAAAAGCAACACCATAAAATGTGTGGAAGCAATTGTGTGAATTAGGAGACTTTTATTATACAAAAAAAAAGAAAAGAAAAAATGCCAAGTTCTAATGAAGCATCTTGTTTGGCTCTGCTTCTGGAGCGATTTTGACGATTTTCTGTTTGCACAGCGCCACTTGGTGGCCAGTTTGCATATTACATGAGAAGCAAACAGGTTGTGATTTCCACCAGGTTCAAGGGTCTGCTCGTACAGGGGCCTAGGGTCCTGAGGCCCGGAGAAGGGGGTCCGGGGATGAGAATTCCTGCTTGCTACGGCTGGTAGCAGCTTCCGCTCGCTCTGGGAAATCGGTTGAACTGAAGCCATCCTGTGAATCCCCACGCGGAAATAAATCATGCTTAACTAGCCCCCTCACACACCATACTGCGGCACAGAATCAGGCATGTGTTTCAGCCCTCTCGGTGTGTGTGAATGTGCACATATGTGCCGAGTCTAACAGTGTCTGTGAGTGTAGGTGTGTGTATGCAGCTGGATCTGTCTTTTATTCCACTCCCTGGAATAATGTTCCTCTCCTACACATGGGGTGCTTTACGCTGTCTGTGAATAAAGACTCTGTACAAACGATAGCCTACTGTATGTCCTACAATTTCTACCCCATACTGTCTTTTTCCATCTGTCTTGGGCTAAAAAGAAGGTGACACACCATACTTATAAATAACACATGCATGACAGTGGTGAGGACACGTTTAGTAGCTTTCATAAGCATGCGGTCATTCGCAAAGTTCCTACCGAGTAGTATTTAAAAGTCGTTCAGTCAATGACAAGCACATACACGGAAACATATAAGATCTTATATGACTGTTAGACTGTAAGATTTCAGAATGAAATGTACCTAAGTAAAACTATTTACTTGCCTTCAAACCTGAATAAATGTCTTTCTTCTGCCAAACACAAAATAAGATATTTTGAAGTAATTGGTTACCATTGACTATCATTGTATGAAGATACATTGATACATACATTTCTTAAAAGATTTTCTTTTATGTTCCACAGAAGAAAGAAAGTCATAACGGTTTGGATCATCATGAGGCTGAGTAAATGACAGAATTTTCAGTCATTTTTGTATTATTTGTGTCAGCAAAAAGTCATGTTTTAAAAGATTAGTTCACTTCCAGAACAAACATTTACAGATAATTTACTCACTCCCTTGTCATCCAAGATGTTCATGTCTTTCTTTCTTCAGTCGTAAAAAAAATATCTGTTTTTTGAGGAAAACAATTCAGGAATTATCTCCATATAGTGGACTTCTATGGTGCCCTAGAATTTGAACTTCCAAAATGCAGTTTAAATGATCCCAGCTGAGGAAGAATGGTCTTATCTAATGAAGCGATCAGATTTTTCTATAAAAAAAAATACTATTTATACATTTTTTAACCACAAATGCTCCTCATCTTGTCTAGCTCTGCGATGCGCATGCATACTCTGTGCACTCTGGTTCTATACAGTTAGGGTATGTCAAAAAACTTATTTCTCATCTCATTTTCTCCTCCAGCTTCAAAATCGCCGCAGTACCGACCCAGTGTTTACAAAGTGAACATGCAAAGGTCAAACGCCCTTTTCAAAAAAGGTAAAACAGTGATGTAGGGTGATTTTAAAGTTTTTCAAAATACCATAGCTGTCTTGAACTGGAGTATATATATATTTTTTATTTTTTATTTTATTTTTTTTACAAAATAACCGGTCGTTTCGTTAGATAAGACCCTTCTTCCTCAGCTGGAATTGTTTAAAAAACTTTGAAGAGGCATTTAAAATGCATTTTGGAAGTTCAAACTCGCAGGCACCACAGAAGTCCACTATATGGAGAACATTCCTGAAATGTTTTCCTCAAAAAACTATTTTTTTTACGACTAAAGAAAGAAAGACATGAACATCTTAGATGACAAGGGGGTGAGTAAATTATCTGTAGATTTTTGCTCTGAAAGTGAACTAATCCTTATAGTTGTCTCTGTATATTATGCTTAATATACAATATTTACTTAATAAAATATATATATATATATATATATGAAGAGTTCCGATGCAAAACCCTCTAAAAGCCATCTCGGTCAAAAATGAGATAATGATACTGAGTGAATGCTCTTGACACATATTACACATTCATCATATACTTTTACTTCAAACTCACCAAAATCCCACCCTCAGCTCAATCAGAAGTACCAGTACTTACGTAGAAACCTATACATCTGAGCCGGATAAAAATGCATTTTTTGAAAAAATGTGTCAGATGGATTTAGAGGCTTTTGCATCTGAACTCTTCATATATATATGGCATCACTTGGCACGGCGTCTGTCCTTCCCTGCCTTGTTCTGTTTGTCTCTTACTCTCTCTTTTCTTGAATGGACACATGGGAATGAGACAAGAGCAGGGTGCAGTGGGTTTGCTTGGCAGCTGGCATGCCAACAGTACTCCCATCACCTCATTGACTTAACGCCAGTGGGGGTTACACAAAGACCACCCCAATGCAGTGTATTGCCCCCCGTGCCATGCTCATCAACACACTGGACTACAGAATAGTAGAAACCAAAAGGATGAAATGTTTCTTCAGCACCAAATTAACATATTAGAATGGTTTCTGAAGGATCATGTTAAACTGAAGACTGGAGTAATTAAAAATATATACAGGAATAAATTGTTAAAGGAATAAATGACATTGTAAAATATATATTAAAATAGAGAGACAAATTTACAATTTAAAATGATAATATTTTATCTGTAATTCAGCCTTGTTTTTTTTTTCAAAAACATTAAATCTAACCAGTGTGTATATAGTGTATATGCATGCAAAATAATATTGAAAGGTGCTGTATGTACCAAAGCATAAAAACACCATGATACATATGTGACCCTGGACCACAAAACCAGTCATAAGGGTCCATTTTTGGAAATTGAGATTTATACATCTGCTATGATATGACAATATTTGACCGAGATACAGCTATTTAAAAAAACAAACAAAAAAAAAACAGAATCTGAGGGTGCAAAAAAATCTAAATATTGAGAAAATCGCCTTTAAAGTTGTCCAAATAAAGATCTTAGCATTGCATATTACTAATAAAAAATCAAGTTTTGATATATTTATGGTAGGAAATGTACAAAATATATTCATGGAACATGATCTTTACTATCCTATCCTAATGATTTTTGGCATAAAAGAAAAATCAATAATTTTGTCCCATACCATGTATTGTTGGCTATTGCTACAAATATACATGTGCTACTTATGACTGGTTTTGTGGTCCAGGGTCACATTTGCAGATATTCAAGGAACATACTAAGTTTACATTCTTGTTTCTCTGAAAAACAACATTACAGCCAGTTATTTTACTTTGAAAATGCGCATTCCATGTCGGAATGTTTGTTTTTGTTTTGGTCTGTGCGATCCTGCCCACTGCAGGGTTGCCAGGTTTTCACGACAAAACCAGCCCAATTGCTACTCAAAACTAGCCCAATCACATTTTGGTGGGGGTCCTGCAGTAAAAAGGGGGTAAAATACACATTTTTTGGCAGGTTCCCTTGGTAAAATTCACATTCCAGAGGATAAATATCACATTATTGGGGTCCCTTAAACCATGGACATGAAAAACACCCCTAATTACAAGATTCCAACTTGTAAAAAGCGTTGATAGTGTTGCCATAGAAAAGCATAATTCCGAGTCAGAGGATGTGAATAGCTCCGAGTAGAACGTCATGTGTTGTCATCTCAAAATTACTGTAATTATGATATGGCTTGAACGCAGCATTTTTCGACAGCCTGGGTTGCCAGTTTGCAGAAAACACACTTGATTAAACAAACTGGATCAAAGATCGCAGATTCCTAAAAAAGCCTTGGAAGCCATCTAAAAAGCTCTATGACCACAGGCATATAAAACACGGGTAAATCAACTCATCAGTTTACGGTTTGTCGCCTTCCATTGTTCAGTTGCGCACAGTTATGTTTAATGTCCTCAATCTGGAGGAGGGAGCGGGAAATATAATATGTGACCCTGGACCACAAAACCAGTCATAAGGGTCAATTTTTTTTTATTTAGATTAACGCATAATCTGAAAGCTAAATAAATTAGCTTTCCATTGATGTATATAGAACAATATTACAACAACTAAAAATCGGGAATCTGAGGCTGCAAGTTGTCCAGATGAAGTTCTTAGCAATGCATACTACTAATCAAAAATTAAGTTTTGATATATTACGGAAGGAAACTTACAAAATATCTTCATAATAATAAGACCTTAATATCCTAATGATTTTTGACATAAAGAAAAATCAGTAATTTTGACCCATACAATGTGACTGGTTTTGTGGTCCAGGGTCACATATATTGAATTTAGACTGCAGTACCCATTTCAACCACTAGCTGTCATTATTACATACTGCACCTATCCACCTTATTCTTCAACGCAGAAGTAAGCCAATGGGCGAGACGTCCGATTTATTAGCCGCCATAGGGAAAATAATGAGAAGAATAACAACGTGCAGTAAACGGTAAAACTGTTTACACTACAAACCAGTGTGTTCATAATTAAGATAATACATTAAAATAATATGGTAAGACACACCAATTTACAATATCAAGCAGCAAAACAAGCTGTGTTGCACTGCTAAAAATAGCTGGATAAGGATGTCAGACCCATCAAAGTTACGAATGGCCGCACCCACTCTTATGGGAAAAATAAGGTGGATAATACTTCAAATTAATACTTAATGTCTGTTATTTCCTAATTATCCATGTAATAAGTAATATAATGTACAGTTAATTTGTCATTATTGCTACATAAGAGTTAATTTTACAATAGTGATTTTGAACATTTTCTAGCATCATAAATAGCTTTTTACCAATTACATGGAAATGGAAAATATAAACTGAAATTACTGTTATACATACAGGTCATGTTGAATGGAAAAATGTATTATAACAGTAAAAAGAAAACAAAAAGAGCATTTATTCTGACCACAGTTTGTTAATTTGTTTGTGACCTTATTACTTTTCATAAATGTATTAGTTTGGTTGCGCTTCAGCTTGGTCTTTCTTTGATAAGCGTATACAGACCCCAAGACTTTTATTTTATTATTTGCTCAGTTGAGAAATGCCAAGTTTTAGACATTATAAACACCAGAGAAAGTCTGTAAAATATATTATTTGCTTTAACTGACCACATTTACAATTCACAAATCGTCCCCAGGAGAAAGATATGAGGTATCACATATGCCTGTTATTGTCCACCTAGGACTGCGTTTATATTTTCGTACAAGTTAAATATACTTTTTGTGGGTTACTAAATGGTTCCTGAAAATCAAACGAATCATGACCAGTTTCCCTTTTCAAACTGGCACAACAGATACAGCTTTTGCTGATTAAGCTCAGACTGAGGGCTGTCATTAGTGGAAACGGTCAACCAATCAATGGCTCAAATGTGGTCAGTTCAGGAAGGTGGATTTGCTCGGATTGAGTGAAGCGGCCGGGACTTTCCAGACCTGACCGTACACTGCACTTTCCAGATCTGACCATATATTTGGCTTATTAAAAGTCATTTTATACAGAATTAAACATTTTTCAAAGTCATTTTGTTGTAATTCTACAACATAAAGCTATACTACACATTATTGTGTGTTTTAAAATCATATATGGGCCATTCTACAGAACTGGTTCAAATCCTTTTGACAATTTTGTATGTACTCAAATTGTATAAAATCCAAAGTACCCATTTCTAGTAATTGTGCAGTTAATTCTCATATTGTATTTTCTGAAACTTTTGAAATATCCCTAAATTTACGGTAGTGACAATTTTATGGGATAACACCCAAAAAAACAAAGACGTCACTACTGAAACTTCACCAAATGTTTCCGTCATGACAATTTTGTATACTTTTGAATATGCTAAACTGCACATGGTCAGCTAGCATAGTTCTGAACAGTTGTACACATATAAAAAACAAAATGTTATGGAATAACTCCCAAAAAAGTGTGTTTAATTATAGAAAAATGGCCGGTAGTGACGTTCTTTAACATATTTTTCATACTTTAAAACACATTTACCTCAAAATGATGTGGCCCATCTACTCACCATGTAGCTATGACAGAGAATGACTTAAATATTTCATGATCATAAATGTAGGGGTGTAGATAAAATCAATCTCAGTCAATGGACTAAAACATACAGTGTTTCGGTAGTGACATGAAAAATGCGCAACACTTCCACCAATTCTGTAGAATGGCCCATATATAAAACAAAATCATTTTTGGTGCTTTGAAACTCCTTTGCCATTCAGCATATCATGTGTCAATACATGTGTCTGGTTTCACATAAGTCAACAGTTGTTCTGAACTACAGCGATTTCTTCATTTAGTGCAGTAACTCATGATTAATGATTGCCCTCTGGTGGGAGACTCAGGCGATGCTTCTTTTAGCTCCACTCATATGGTGCCTTGACTAGAACTGAGAATCCCTTCTCTCTGTTATTCTCTTTTCCCTGAATATTACTCTTCAGCTCTTGGTCTTTGAACTGTATTTTTTTTACTCAACCTTGTACATTTTGTAAAGCGATCTTGAGTTTTGGATTTATTTTTGGTTATTATTATTACTACCATATTCAACCAAGGTCCAGGGAAATACTGCACATGATCCATACAGACTAAAAAAAATAAAATGAAGAATTTACTGATCTGTATTTATTTATTTCTCTTTTAAATTATTCCTTAACTTATATTGATTTTAACTGAAACTACTGTGACTCTAATGCACAAGCTAGCCTGCAGAAGTGTTAAGTTCTCCCTACAGCCTTGTTTGTTTGATTGATTTCACCAACATAACTTATTAAACTATTATGAAAATAAATTATTTATACACACATAATACAGTTTTTGTAATGATTTTGTAGTTGTTTTATGATTTATTGTTTTATGTTATTGAAAGAAAGTCTCACCAGGGATGGATTTATTTGCCCCAAAATGCAAAAAAACAGTAATATTTAAATTACTATTACAAATTCAAATGACTGTTTTCTATTTTAAAATGTAATTTATTCCTGCGATGGCAAAGCTGAATTTTCAGCAACCATTACTCCAGTCTTCAGAGTCACAGGATCCTTCAGAAATCATATTAAAATGCAGATTTGGTGCTTAAGAAACATTACTTATTATTATCAATGTTGAAAACAATTGTGTTGTTTATATATATATACTTAAAAAGAACAGCATTCATTTGAAAGTTAAATACTATTTAATACAACTTTAACTAAATGTAATGCATCTTCCCTTAATAAACGTATTGATTTCTGTCAAATAAATAAATAAAAATAAAACATTTTGAATAGTAAATCTCGATCCTTTGATATCTATTACGCTCCACTTATTATAATGTAGTTAGGGCTGGAGCACAGTGGAACAACCTGGTAAGAATAAGTCCTTTGCCTAATTACAACACAGACCTTACGTCCCCTCTAGTCCTCTCCTCAAGAGTGGGCCCTCCAGGTCCAGTGGCCCCTCCCCCCCTCCCAAACCTCAGCTGCCCCACCTCCTCCTCTCTCTCACCCTCATGCTCTTTTCTCCTGGTTGCCTGGGCAATGCCTAACAAAGCCATCATTTCACCAATTTCCACAGAAACAGGTGCTGGCACAATGGCCGCTTCCTTCTGCACTGAAAGAGAAGGTTAGTGAGGTTCATGGGAACTCGGGCGGACAATCTCAGGGCTGTCCAAGTGTCGTCCTTAGGCTCTGACATAAAAGAAGGCTAATTTGTTGTCGCTGTTTTCCCAGGAGGGGGGGAAAGGAGGGGGGACACATTTTGGGAGAAACAGACTCTGTGATATCAATCTCAGAGTAGCCGAGATCTCTTTTTCTGATGTGTTTGACATCCAGTGTTTTGCATGTGGAATGACACATGTTTTATGTGTGTGGTTGTAAGACAAAAAGCTGGGACAAAAGCACAAAGTGATGTCATTGCTATCAGATGTTTCACTGGCTATTTGATCCCGGTATTCACCTGGTATTTCACACTATTCCTGCTCCTTTCTGCCTTCCCAACTCCTCAGAAGTAAAATCCAGGGATTGGGTGCTGGCAGCAAAGTAAGTCTGGATTTTCAGGGAAGGGGAGGTTCCCTTTTGCATGGTCCAAAATGATGTTTTGTGGAAAAACAAACTGTGTAAGTCAGTGTTGTCAGCAGTTGAAAGGCCCTTTAGGTTAAAATGAAAAAAAAAAAAAAAAAAAAGAAATTATAAAGTATGTATAGTAAATAAATAAAACTACATCATTTGCGTGCACAATGTCTTATGCCATTCAGTTTGAATTTTACACACAGCTAAATCTCTTTTGGTCATTTATGGTATTTGAGGAGTTCAGGCTGATTAATCAGTGTCTATTGAGAAGGTCTTGTTTACCTCTATTAGCGGTGTTGTTTCCCCCCACATCAGGCTCCAAAGCACTACCTCCTATGGTTCAATTTGGGGGCCACCAATGCGCAAAGTAAAACACTCTACAAAAGAGTATAATAAAACATCCCACAGAACAGAAACAGGGGAGAGAAAGAGAGAAAGGAGGGGGAAAAACTGAGAGAGCGAATGAGAAAGAGAGAGAGAGAGAGAGAGGCACTTGTAAACCTGTCTGAAAGCATTCCAATAAACAGCGGAAGAATGTAGGCTTATTTGAGTTTCATCAGGAATGTCTTTGTTAGAAATCTACACACCTTTAAAGACAGACAAGCAGTCAGACTGCTATTCTACTATTTTAGATTTCCAAAACACTTAATTCTAAATGATTTTCAAGCTGTTTTCATCTGTGTTTCATGGAGACCAAAAAATATACTTGGTCCTCATAATGTATAATGTATTACTACTTGGTCCTCATAATGTAGAGAACACCAGGTACACACACACACACACACACACACACACACACACACACACACACACACATGCATGCAACAAACAAGCAAACATAATCTTATAATAATTCCTGAATGCAATGCAAAATGCAAAGTTGTTTTTTTAATGCTCCAGAATTTAATGTTCTGGGAAAACCTATATAGGTTAACAAAAATATCTGAATCTTTTCAGTTACTTAAACCATTATTTATAGATACTTTTGCATTGGATGCTGGTTTGATCATAGGACAAGTCATAATTGTTGAAATTCAATTTAATTATTTATTGCTGAAAAACTAAGCTTGATAAAACAGTTTTATTTTGATAATATTTTTGACTACTAATACTATTATAGTGTTTAATATCTGTTTTTATATTTTCAGTTTTTATTTTAACTTTAGTTTAATTATTTGTAAGTCTGTTGTGCCTTTGTAAGTTTTTAGTATTTTTTTTTTACATTTTCATTTTGCTTTAATTTATTTTTTATTTTAGTTTTAAACTTGTTTTATTTCATAGTTTTTTTTTAATCTTACGTTTTTCAGCAAATGTTCAAAAAATCTATTTTTTTTTTATTTATTAAAAAAAACTAAGGTTTATTTATTTATCAATGCAGTTATCTAAACCATTATTTATAGATACTTTTGTATTTGTTCCTGGTTTGATCATATATTCAAGTCAGTTTTATTTCATAAGTTGAAATAATAATTATTTATTTATTTATTTATTTATTGCTGAAAAATTAAGGGCAATAAAATAGTTTTATTTAAATAATATTTATACTATTAATAATATTATAGTATTTAATATGTGTTTTTTTATATTTTCAGTTTTTAATTTAACTTTAGTTTAAGTCTGTTGTGCCTTTGTAATTTTTTAGTAGTTTATTTATTTATTTATTTATTTGGTTTTGCATTTTCATTTTGCTTTAATTTATTTTTATTTCAGTTTTAAACTTATTTTATTTCATATAGATGCCAATGTAACATTTCTGTTTTTTGTTACATAATTTTTTACCTTTATAATATTTTATTGTATTTATGTTTATTTTACTTTTGCATTTTCATTTTGCTTTAATTTATTTTTATTTCAGTTTTAAACTTATTTTATTTCATATAGATGCCAATGTAACATTTCTGTTTTTTGTTACATAATTTTTTACCTTTATAATATTTTATTGTATTTATGTTTATTTTACTTTTATTTCAGTAAAATATTTTAATCGTTTAATCAGTTACTTCAGCCATTATTTATATGCTACTTTAAACATATAGATAAGTCATAATTGTTAAAAATTACAAATTTATTGTCTCAAAATTAAATTTCTCTAATTTCTGGCAGCGTAGTGCATAAAACGGATGCAGGGCTTTTATTTTAAAACGCATGTTTCCTGTGACTCTCAGGAAACTCATCAGGAAAATAAAAAAATAAAAGTGGACGGTGTCCCGTAGACCCAGCGGTTGTCTTGATATTATCTTGCCAAATCTCGACGACATAAAATTCAATCTGGACCGATTTAATGGACAAATAAGGTAAGGGAATCACGTCATTTCAGTCATAATATGTACAATGCGTAACGCCACCTTTGAACAACTGCTAAAACAGTACAAATCCGATACTTCGATTAAGCTAGCTAGAGCTAATTGACACCCCGTTAGCCAGTGTGTAAACAGTGAGTCTCTCTCACAAATATTATTGACCTGATGTGTATTAAAACCATACAGTTATTTGAATAGTTCTGCATAAAGGATATCGCATCTGCTAGCGCTTAAGGTTAACATCAGGAATACTCGGGGCCCTGTCAAATTGATTCTGAACATCACTGGACCAATCTTATGGACCAATGTCCATAACATCATCGAGCTACTTAGAGGATTCTCAGGTTTCTATTTTGCGGCGTTGTCACATTTCAACCTTTCACTCTCCAGATCCAGTTACCCCACATGAGTACAACTTACATTACTAAACTAAAGTAAATGGGTCTTAAACCGAAAGCAGTGCAGTTAAATGGCAATATGTTAGATGTCAACGTGTTTTTATTTGTTAAGGAACGTAACTTACGTCACATTCTGATAGTCAGTAAATTCATTTGTGATGTTTACTCTGGGCGTGTGTTGCGCTCATATATGCTAGTCATGCTGTTTTCAAGCTTGTTTGCATAGAGTTCAACCTGCTTGATCTCTAGATAATAATTTTTCAAAGATAACTCAACATTTTTAGCACAACGTTCAGATTGCTCATGCATGCACAAGAGAGGCGTTTGAAATCATGTTGGCATGCTTCGAATACATATATTAAGTGTGGTTTTTAATCTCTTCTTATATAAATTCATTTCGTTTGTATTTAAAATGGTTTAAATACAAATAAAATGTCTCAAAAGCAGCTTCACAGCAATAAACAGCTAAATAACAGTGTTGTCAAGATTTTTGCCCTGGAAATCCTGGTTCAGTTTTCCCAACCACAAATGCCTTTTATTCCTCAGACATTTTTTTTTAAATCAATTTTGCCAGTCTATAGTACACTAATGTCTGTCCCAGGCCGACCAATTAGTATCAGCCGAAACATGACATTAATTGACCATTTTCAGCAGCAATAATCAGCAAAATAAGCGAGTTTCGTTCAGTTCAGTGGCATTGTTTACCTTCAGTGCCACCAATATGGCTGATCGATGATGCGTCGTGAAAACACTCCATAATAAAACGCATTCAGTTCAGCTAGAACCTCTTTGCAGAAGGCAATAGATATGACACAAGAATCAAACCAGCATAAACTAAGACCATTTTAAAAAATTTTTCCCTAAGGGGTACCAGTGCACGCCCAGATACCACAGGAATGGATATCACAAGTCGCTGCACCCTTGGTGACCCCAACAAACTCCCAGAGGGAGTTCCTCAGCCTGCCAGGATGCCCTATATCTCGGACAAGCACCCTCGGCAGACCCTGGAGGTCATCAACCTGCTTCGCAAGCACCGAGAGCTGTGCGATGTGGTTTTGGTGGTGGGAGCCAAGAAGATTTATGCACATCGTGTGATCCTGTCTGCCTGCAGCCCCTATTTCAGAGCCATGTTCACAGGGGAACTAGCTGAAAGTCGACAGACGGAAGTCGTCATCCGAGATATCGATGAACGAGCCATGGAGCTGCTCATCGACTTTGCTTATACCTCGCAGGTATACATTCTCGTTGCATTGAATGATCGACTACGGTAAATTGTTGCATTTTGAAGTTCAGTATTAACCAGCTGATGTATGTTGTCCTGCAGGTGACTGTGGAGGAGGGAAATGTGCAGACTTTGCTGCCTGCTGCTTGCTTGTTGCAACTGGCAGAGATTCAGGAAGCCTGCTGTGAATTCCTGAAGCGGCAGTTGGACCCCTCGAACTGCTTAGGCATCAGGGCTTTCGCCGACACTCACTCCTGCAGAGAGCTCCTGCGTATTGCTGATAAGTTCACCCAGCATAACTTTCAGGAGGTAATGATTGACCTCCACACACCCTCTATTGTGTCGACAATGAATGTAGCATGACTTTGAACTTGAACCTTTTTGTTTCCATTCCTTACTTGTTTTTGCCGTCTTTGTGTAGCACAGGTCTAAATATATTCTTCACTAATCTTAAATGATATTTTAAATTAGGTAACACTTTATAATAAGATTCAGTTTGGTAATAGATTGGGCATCAAGAACAACAACATTTTTACAGCATTTATTATTCTTGGTAAATGCTGGTTTATAAACACACTAACATTCAAAAGTTTGGGGTCAATAAGATTTTTTTTTTTTAAGAAATTAACATTTTTATTCAGCAATTAAGCATCAAATTGATCCACAATGATAGTAGTAGATTTTTTATTCACATAATTGCAGTTCTTTTAAACTTCCTAAGTTCCTTTTAAAAATCCTGAAAACAATGTATCAGTTTCCACAAAAATGTTAAGCAAACAACTCTTTTCAAATGTAAAAAATGCTTCTTGAGCACAAAATCAGCTTTTTAAATGATTTTTAAGGAATACACAAGAATAATTATAAAAAATAGTTATTTGAAGTTGTAAGAGTATTTCACAGTATTACTGTTTTTACTGTATTTAACGTTAAAGGTGTGCACTCTAAAAATCTTTTTTTTAGGCAGAAGATAAAAACAAATTATCTATCTATCTATCTATCTATCTATCTATCTATCTATCTATCTATCGGATTCAATTAGTTAGTTCTAGTCTTATTTATTATAAGCAGGGTTGTCATGTTCCTGGAAAACCTGTACATTTCAGACAATTACAAAAAGCTGTTTTCCAGGTTTGTCTATAGTCAATATAAATGTTTTTAATTATACTAAATAAAATAGTTCTTAGAATTTACACTTCCAGTCAAAAGTTTTTGGACAGTAAGATTTTTAATGTCTCTTCTGCTCACTAAGTCTGCATTTATTTGATCCAAAGTACAGCAAATATTGTGTATAATATTGTGAAATATTTTTACTATTTGAATATATTTAAAAATAATTATATTCCTGTGATCAAAGCTAAAGTCTTAATAATAATAATAATAATAATTATAATAATAATAATTTATTATTATTATTATTATTATTATTATTATTATTATTATCATCAAAAGCATGGAGTCAGTATAATATGTATAATAATAATAATAATAAATGTTTTTGAACAGCAAATCAGAATATTAGAATGATTTCTGAAGTATCATGTGACTAGAGTAAAGATGCTAAAAATTCAGCTTTTAAATCTCAGGAAAAAAATACATTTTAAAATAGATTCAGATTTAATTTTTTTCTATTAAAAAAAAGAAAAACATTAAAAATCAAAAACTTTTGCCTGGTAGTGTACACTGGTCAGAAAGTATGGGAAGCTTACATAAGCCTCAGTTGTGACTTCCCTGTTTCTAATTTTAGCCGTGCTCTCAACTTTTCCATCAGCCAGTTTAGGGTTTCCCTGATGACCGTGCAGCCCTGTTATTTTTGACTCATGGGAAGAACCTCCATAGCTGGTATCAAATTAACACTCATTTCTTTATTTAGTTTCAGAGGGTCATATACAATACATATAAAAATGCATATATAAATTCACATCTGTTTTTACAAACATCTGTTTCTGAAGTGAAAAATTAATTAATGTCACTTAATGTTTTTTTGATCATTTCTGCTTTTTAGGTGATGGAGAGTGAAGAGTTCATGCTGCTGCCAGCCAACCAGCTGATAGACATCATCTCCAGTGATGAGCTCAATGTTCGGAGTGAGGAGCAGGTGTTTAACGCTGTAATGGCCTGGGTTAAATACAGCATCCAGGAGCGCAGACCTCAGCTACCGCAGGTCAGATATAAGTGCATAAAACACTATAGACATACTACTTACTAAATGCAATATATTAATGTTGAAAACAGGTGTTCTTTTTAATATTATTCTGGAAACTGATACATCGTTTGATGAATAGAAATTTCAAAAGAACAGCACTTATTTGAAATGGAGATCTTTCATAAAATTATGCCTGTCTTTAATGTCACTATAGAATTTATAGCGTTCCTGTTGAATAAAAATTGTAATTTCTACACTATATTTCTATAATATATCTCTTTAATAATGACTAGCTGACAGGCTTTTAAACGGTTGTGTATATCAACAGGATTAAAAAAAGTGTTCTATGTAAATTACATGTAAATTATGTTATTATTTAGACTTGCATCAAAGACATGAATAATTCATAAGACCTCTAATCTTTTTTTTTTTTTTTTTTTGTCATGGCAACAGGTTCTGCAACATGTGCGTCTTCCCCTTCTGAGCCCGAAGTTCCTGGTTGGGACGGTGGGTTCAGATCCTCTGATCAAGAGTGATGAGGAGTGTAGGTACGTATATACAGTCCTTTTTAAAATGAATTAAGTTTGTATTAATGATAGAAGATCCTCTTCTATGCCCCTTTTGCCAGAGACTAATATCTCTGAAGCATATGTTAAAGGGAACCCTGGCTATTAAGACTTGTATGGCTTAACACAACATAAATGATGTCTCTTACTGAAATATGCAGTAGAAAACCCATGAAAGATTTACATTATTTAAAAAATCCACATTGTTTTAAACATATTTAAGTCTATGGGGGGGCGCCATTATTCACAATTTTGATTGTGAAACGGTTGCACTCGGTGAGCTACTGGTGGTATCTGTTGCTATTTTTACCACAACACAACTCGGAATATAAAATACTGATACAATGACCACAGCTACTTAAAGAGCTTACAGGGGGCAATGGATCTAAGCGTAGGTTTAAACCAAATGGCATCCCATTGCCGCCAGATTGCGCAGAGGATTCCCTTCCGTTCCCTCTGATGGGTTTAACAAGTGTAGGTCTCTTTAATTTTTACGTTTTTAAAGTTTTTAATGAAGTGAGACCAGACTAGCTGACATAGTGCTTAATTACAAACAAACATTACTGTATTTTGAGGAATTCATACTCTTTAAACTGAATATAATCAATAAATATATAGAACCCTTTTGGAGGCCCTTGCAAAATTCATATTTTATAGGCCACCTAGAGCTTTTCGCTTACTTGGCCTATACCCATTGCAATCGACCTGTAGCATTACTTCTCTATTACCATTTAAATGTAAAATTCCCATTCCAATCTCCGAACTGTGACAGCATAGATTAATCAACGCATCAATTTTTCCCCTATAGGGACTTGGTTGATGAAGCCAAGAACTACCTCCTGCTACCCCAAGAGCGCCCCCTAATGCAGGGACCTCGAACCCGGCCCAGAAAGCCTATCCGTTGTGGAGAAGTACTGTTTGCTGGTGGGTGTTTTAGCAGCCATACCTTAGTTCTTATTCTATTGATTGATTATTGTTTGTTTTCCAAGATTTTGCCTTTGCACATCTGACTTCTATTTGTATGACTCAGTGGGAGGTTGGTGCAGTGGTGATGCTATCTCAAGTGTTGAGCGCTACGACCCTCAGACCAATGAGTGGAGGATGGTGGCGTCCATGAGCAAACGGCGCTGTGGAGTGGGTGTCAGTGTTCTGGATGATCTGTTGTATGCGGTTGGCGGACATGACGGCTCATCTTATCTCAATAGTGTGGAAAGGTGCTGCTTGATTAATGCAAATGAATCACGCTTTTAGAACATAATGAATGAATCCTCACAGGATAAAAAAATAAAAACAACATTTCTGCCCTGTGCTGGCTATGTCAGGTATGATCCTAAGACTAACCAGTGGAGCAGTGACGTCGCCCCTACTAGCACCTGCAGGACCAGCGTGGGTGTTGCTGTGTTAGGAGGGTATCTGTATGCTGTGGGAGGTCAAGATGGTGTTTCCTGTCTCAACATTGTAGAAAGGTATTATTAAGATGGTTACACAATTATCTAAATATGTAAATGGGAATGGCTTGTGGGGTTTTAATTAGATATTTGCTTTCTTTAGGTATGATCCGAAAGAGAATAAGTGGACTCGTGTTGCCTCGATGAGTACCAGGCGGTTGGGTGTCGCTGTAGCTGTATTAGGAGGTTTTCTTTACGCAGTAGGCGGTTCAGATGGCACATCCCCACTAAATACAGGTAAATATTGGCAAAATGTAGAGCCAAAACTCTTTAATATGGGAGTCAGTTGGACAGATCATAATCGACTGCATTTACGCTTAGCCAAGATGCTACTTATGACCACAGATTGCATATTAACACTCATACAGAGCAGCACTGTTAAAGGAGAAGTTGACTTCCAGAACAAAAATGTACAGATAATTTAGTCATCCCCTAGTCAATCTAAGATATTCATGTCTTTCTTTCTTCAGTCGTAAAGAAATCGTTTTTTGAGACAAACATTTTAGGATTTTTCTCCATATAGTGAAGAGTCTTATTTAGCGCAGTGATTGGTTATTTATTTATTTATTTTTTTAAATTTACATCTTCTATACTTTTTAACCTCAAATGTTTGTCTTGTCTAGCTCTGGGTGAACTGGTCAATACAGTTAGGTTATGTCGAAAAACTCCCATCACATTTTCTCCTTCAACTTTACAATTGTCCTACATTGCTGCAGAAGTACCGACCCAGTGTTCACAAAGTAAACGCACAAAGAGGTTTAAACAGCCTTTACAAAAAAAGGTAAAACAACGATGTGGGATGATTAAAGCCCTTTGAAGCATTTAAACTGCATTTTGGAAGTTCAAGCTCGCGGGCACCATAGAAGTCCGTTCCTAAGGAAAAATCCTCAAATTTTTTTTACGGCTGAAGAAAGAAAGACATGAACATCTTTGATGATAAATTTTTGTTCTGGAAGTGAACAACTTCTTTTAAGGAAAAAAAAATACTCACCCCCATGCCATGCAGCGTCAAAGGCTCTACACAATCACAGACAAGGAATAAGGGCCGTATCTAGTGAAACAATTGTTATTTCCACAAATGCTCATCTTGCACTAGCTCAGCGATGTGCAAACGCATCTTCAAACATTACGTAATCACATTGGAAAGGTCATGCATGGTTAGTTTTTCACCTGTGTTTTCTGGTTCAAAAGGTAGGGTAGGGTGAAAAACTCTTCTTTTCTCCTCCAGCATCAGAATCATCTGAGAGGTTTTTTGTTTGGTTGTTTCAAACTTTTTTTGTAAAGGCCGTTTGATTTTCTTTTCACATTCTCTTTGTAAACACTGGGTTGTTGCCTATGCCATGCATGACCTTTCCAACGTAACGACATAATTTGTGATGCTAGTGCAAGGTGAGCTTTTGTGGTTAAAGTATATTATTTTTTTGGAAAATGACCGGTCGTTTTGCTAGATAAAACCCTTATTCCTCGGCTGGGATTGTGTAGAGCCCTTTGAAGCTGCATTGAAACTGCAATTTGGACCTTCAACGCATTGACTCCCATTAAAGCCCACTATATGGATAAAAATCCTGGAATGCTTTCACATCAGCGTATTATTATATAATTTATCATCGTTAAACCCTAAGCACTACTGAAAATTTAGCTTTGCCTTCACAGGAAAAAAATAACAAAAGCATACACTATTATAAATTAGAAAACCATTATTTAAAAATGCAACAATATTTATAAATTTAGCATTTACTGTATTTTTGATCAAATAAATTGATTAAAATTTAAATAATACATTTACAGTGGGGCAAAAAAGTATTTAGTCAGCCACCAATTGTGCAAGTTCTCCCACTTAAAAAGATGAGAGAGGCCTGTAATTTTCATCATAGGTATACCTCAACTATGAGAGACAAAATGAAGGAAAAAAATCCAGAAAATCACATTGTAGGATTTTTAAAGAATTTATTTGCAAATTATGGTGGAAAATAAGTATTTGGTCAATAACAAAATTTAATCTCAATACTTTGTTATATACACTTTGTTGGCAATAACAGAAACGTTTTCTGTAAGTCTTCACAAGGTTTTCACACACTGTTGCTGGTATTTTGGCCCATTCCTCCATGCAGATCTCCTCTAGAGCAGTAATGTTTTGGGGCTGTCGCTGGGCAACACAGACTTTCAACTCCCTCCAGAGATTTTCTATGGGGTTGAGATCTGGAGACTGGCTAGGCCACTCCAGGACCTTGAAATGCTTCTTACGAAGCCACTCCTTCATTGCTCGGGCGGTGTGTTTGGGATCATTGTCATGCTGAAAGACCCAGCCATGTTTCATCTTCAACCTCCTTCCATCAGCAAGGGCATTTTCACTCAAAATCTCACGATACATGGCCCCATTCTTTCGTTTACACTGATCAGTCGTCCTGGTCCCTTTGCAGAAAAACAGCCCCAAAGCATGATGTTTCCACCCCCATGCTTCACAGTAGGTATGGTGTTCTTTGGATGCAACTCAGCATTCTTTCTCCTCCAAACACGACAAGTTGATTTGGTTTCATCTGACCATATGACATTCTCCCAATCCTCTTGTGGATCATCCAAATGCTCTCTAGCAAACTTCAGACGGGCCCGGACATGTACTGGCTTAAACAGGGGGACACGTCTGGCACTGCAGGATTTGAGTCCCTGGCGGTGCAGTGTGTTACCGATGGCAGCCTTTGTTACTTTGGTCCCAGCTCTCTGCAGGTCATTCACTAGGTCCCCCCATGTGGTTCTGGGATTTTTGCTCACAGTTCTTGTGATCATTTTGACCCCACGGGGTGAGATCTTGCGTGGAGCCCCAGATCAAGGGAGATTATCAATGGTCTTGTATGTCTTCCATTTTCTAATAATTGCTCCCACAGTTGATTTCTTCACAACAAGCTGCTTACCTATTGCAGATTCAGTCTTCCCAGCCTGGTGCAGGTCTACAATTTTGTTTCTGGTGTCCTTTGACAGCTCTTTGGTCTTGGCCATGGTGGAGTTTGGAGTGTGACTGTTTGAGGTTGTGGACAGGTGTCTTTTATACTGATAACAAGTTCAAACAGATGCCATTAATACAGGTAATGAGTGAAGGACAGAGGAGCCTCTTAAAGAAGTTGTTACAGGTCTGTGAGAGCCAGAAATCTTGCTTGTTTGTAAATGACCAAATACTTATTTTACCGAGGAATTTTACCAATTAATTCTTTAAAAATCCTACAATGTGATTTTCTGGATTTTTTTTCTTCTCATTTTGTCTCTCATAGTTCATAGGTATACCTGTGATGAAAATTACAGGCCTCTCTCATCTTTTTAAGTGGGAGAACTTCTACAATTGGTGGCTGACTAAATACTTTTTTGCCCCACTGTAAATAATCTTGTGAACCATGTGCATTTGAATGGTAGAGTTGATTGCTGTATTCAGATATTATAAAACAAATGCAGAATGCTTATTAACAGTTATTTTGTTGGCAGTGGAGCGGTATAACCCCCAAGAGAACCGCTGGCATACAGTGGCACCCATGGGTACCCGTCGTAAACACCTAGGCTGTGCCGTGTACCAGGACATGATCTACTCTGTAGGCGGCAGAGATGATACAACAGAACTGAGCAGCGCAGAGCGATACAATCCCAGAACCAATCAATGGTCGCCTGTGGTTGCGATGACGTCCAGAAGGAGTGGGGTATGTGAATCTTTAATTTAGTTTTAGCCTCTTATAAAAAAAAAATGCCCAGCAACTAAATTTCTCTCTACTGTTCTAGGTTGGTTTAGCAGTAGTAAACGGCCAGTTGATGGCAGTAGGCGGATTTGATGGTACCACATACCTAAAAACAATAGAAGTCTATGATCCTGATGCCAACACATGGAGGTATGTACAAAAATATTAAGCAGCACAATTGTTTTCAACATTGATAATAAGAAATTTTTCTTGAGCGACAAATCTGCATTTTAGAATGATAATTGAAGGATCATGTGACATTGAAGACTGTAAAAATAGCAGTTGAAAATTCAGCTTTGCATTTTACATTTCAGTTGTATTAATATTTCACAATATTGCTTTTTTTATGGCATTTTTAAATAATTAAATGCAGCCTTGCTGACAAAAAAAAGTAGTACCCCAAACTTTTGACTTTAATCATATTCATATCATAGGCACTACACCATTTTAGTGCCACGTAAAAAAAAAAATCTAAAATTATCAGATTAAAGTCAGAATAATTTTGAAAATAAAGGTGAAATGTTACAATAATAAAGTCGAAATGTTTAGAGAATTAAATGGTAGCAATTGAAGTTATAATATTTTTAAAGTATAGCTTGCGCATACAAATGGCCCAGATTGGGAACAACGGGAGGAGTTGCCAGGCCATCGGAATTTATTTGAATATACGTGGGATTATTAGCAGAAATCATGCCATGTGTCATATACAGTATGCTTGGAAATAATGTCAAGTCTACGATTGCATTCATTAGGCCTATTTGTAGCGTGCCAGCCACCCAGTAATAGCAATAAGCTTTGTGCTTTTGGTACTTTTGATATAAAACAAAGTCTCCGCTTTCAAAATATGTTAAAATATAAAATGAAATATTTTGCGCTTTGTTGCTTTTAATATAACACAGCTCAGCTTTCAAATTTTTGTTTTGTCACAAAATACAAATTATAAATGTTTTTCCTCTTTATTTCAATTTTATAGCACGATAACAATGTGAAGGAACATTAGATGGAATTGGAAATAAACATTATAGCCTAACAGTTTGGATATATATACATTAGACCTATTTCAGAGATTTAAGTATTGTATAACATGGGTAGCTCTCAGACACTTTCTTTTTTAAAAAGTAGCTCTCGAATGAAAAAAGGTTGGAGACCCCTGATTTAGAGAATAAAGTCAAATATTTTAAACTTTATTCTTGCAATTTCTGTTATTCTCGAAATATTTACTTTTTTTTTTTTAATGTTTAGATTGAAGTAGATTCGATTTTTAGATTATTAGATTAATTATGTTGAATGTGGCACTAAAACGCCGTTGTACATGGCTCAAAAAAGTAAAATAAAGTCAAAATAAAGTATTTGTCGTATTTGTCATTGTTCTCGAAATATTACACCTTTAATCTCTTAATCTTAGATTTTGTTTATTTTTTTTTTTTATGTGGCACTAAAACGCCAATGTACATATGAGATTTTTCCAGTCACTGATTATATTTTTTCTGATTGTTTTTTACCCCCCAAGGCTCTATGGAGGAATGAACTACAGGAGATTGGGAGGTGGCGTTGGTGTAATAAAAATGACTCACTGTGAATCGCATATATGGTAACACCTACAGTATCCATCTCACAGATGCCTCACCATAGCTCGTGCCTCTTAGAGACATTGTGCATCATGCAAGAGGAACGCCTGTTTAAAAACTGAGTATTGTCTCCAGTTACTGAGATGGAAAAGCAAAAGGTATACCATCTCCTGAAGCTGCTCTGAGACGACTCACCTGGCCATAGAGCATCACTCCATTTTGTTTTTACATTTGGTATCTCTTTCATACTTGAGAATAGCCAAAGGCAATGTTTTGAAGAGAGAAACAGCAGCCGGAAAAGCATCAGCCAGAGTGTTTGTTTTTCTGGAAGGAACTATAAGCTTCTGCCTGTCTGTTTGACTGCACTGAAAAATAACTACAGTAACCTGAAACACACGCCGCTGGGGTTTGGTGTGAATGCCGCTCGTTCTTACGAGCAAATGTTTCTAGTCTGAATTGGATGCACTGTGATATCTTTAGCATTTCTTTACGTTTAGGTTTGTACACTGAGCATTAACTGTTCCCCTGCATTTTTACCAGATGTCAGCAGATTAGTTGGTTTTTTTCCGCTCTCTTTCTTTCTTTGGTGTACTGAAAATGCAGTCCCTCCTGAAACATTGCAATCTAATGAAGGCTGTTGAAGAAGAAAATAAGTTATTTTTGAAGCAGTCAAAAACAGGTTTGACATATTATCAATTTGTTTACTTTTATACAACCGAATGCATCAATGAATCAGTCCATGCACTTTAATCCACTAAGATTTTTATATTAAAGTTTGTATTTTTTTTTTTTCTTTAAAAATACTGTTGGATGTATTGTTTTATGCAAGTATGAGGACCCAAGGTAGGTTTTTCATCATCTGAAATTTAAGAACAAACAGGTTTGCAGTAGTAGCCTGCATGTAGGTCAGAAATGTAATGTTAAGCTTGTTACTGAATATGAGATGAATCTCTGAAATGTTACAACTGCCCTTACATTATTATTATTTTTTTTTAAATGAACTCTTATTTTCCCACAGGACAGTTATGTGTTCTAATCTTGGTGTTGAAATACGGTTACATAAAGTATATCTTCCATGATCTTATTTAATTTTAAAGATGTTGAACTGTCTATACATTTCAAAACTTTGAAAGTGGAAATAAAATATCCAAATAAAAATATCCAAATGTTTCTAGTCATTATTGAAATTGCATTGTGAAACTGTAAGAGCGTCAATAGATGAACAGTGATTTGTGTACCTCCGTTTCAAAGACTAGGAGAAGAGTGCAAAAGACTGAGGTGCAAAATGGCATTTGTTGTTGGCCAGGATTTCCAGGGCAAGAATTTTGAATGGTCCAGGGTCACATTTTAGGGCTGGGTATCGATTCAGATGTCTCGATTCGATTTGATTGTCATATTTTTTTTTTTTTTATTACATTCAGTGAATATTGTTTTAATACAAATGCTACTGATATTTCAAAAATAAAAAATTAACATTAGTTTACAAATGGTGAATTAATAAAAAATAAGAGTCACATGCCTGTATTTTAAACCTATTCTATTTTTATATAGGGTCCTTTTTTATTTAATGATAATAGGGCCCTATAAAATGTACATCTTAATATTTTTGGTAATCAGATGAAGGCATAAAACAGTTTAATTTATCCTGATCAAATGAAAATGAAACTAGGGCTGGGCGATAAAACGATAACGATATGTATCGCGATAGACACGTGATCGATATCAATAAAAAATGTGTTCGATAAAACGTTCGATATTTTTTATTCTTCGTCGGAAGAAAACAGAGGATGCGAAGCAAGTTTGGTTGCATTAACAAAGGCACTCTCTCTCTGGTAACCTAGCAACGTATGGAGTGACAAGCTAACAGCCAATCATGTAACAGTATCAAGTTGGTTGCGCCATATCGTTGTCTCGTGCTGGTCTGCTGGATATGTAGGCTATGTTGCCATTTCAACCCGTATTTTTGGGCCGGGATTTTCACGTAATAGTTCAGACGCGGCCGGGCATCAGGCCTGTTTTAGGCTTCTCCTTATTTTTACATTTTAGACTTCCATCAACTGTGGTGATGTGTGAAAAATGCCGCGCTAGTAAGACTTTACTTTCGCTTTCACTTTGATAGAGCGGTTCGGACGGCGTTTAGTGCCTCAGCCAGCAGCATTCCTTCAGTGCAACTTCACGTTCAAGAAATAGACTGAAACTTGCCACAAAGCACAGGCAAAAATAAAAGATGAATATGTCGGTGGGAAATAGTAAGGACATATTTGAATTAAGAATAAACTTCTGAGTCAGTGTCACAAAGATCCCGACTCGCAATCTCTTTGGCGCGCCTTAAATGCTAAATCTTTACGCATTAACGTTACATAACGTTTTATTTCGTTAAGTAATAATCTAAAGCTTTCTATATATGTATTTATCATGTCTGGAAAAAATTCAGGTGACGGCGCTGGCGCCTCCTGCAAAGCAGCTTTAACATTCACTCTCCGCACAGACGGTTGGATATGCGCCTAATTAGCGAAGATTTATCTAGGTTTGACGTTTACATCAACATTGTTTTATACTTGAACTGTTTTATATCTATAGATTTTATTTTAGGTCGTGATTATTTAAGGCGGCACTGAACAAATAGACTATGAACTGTCTTCCGCTGGCCGCTGTTCGTTACTCCTGGTCCTTATTATAAATGGGTCATAAAAAATATCAATAATTATCGATATCGACCGATATGAAACACTGATATCGTGATACAGTTTTCAGCCATATCGCCCAGCCCTAAATGAAACCCTTTTATTTTTGGGCAAACAAAGTGCTGCACAACAAGGTTTGCTGTAAAAATTAAAAAGAAAACAAATGATTACTCATTTAAAAATAAAGATGTATTAATATTCAGGAGTAGCAGTAATAGTGGCGTTGTTGTTACATTAAGTCTTAAGTCTGCTAAACAGTAGGGTAGACTGGGTACAGTTGGTACAGGGGTATGGGGTACAGTTGAAACACCTTAAATAACTTGCATGTGCAACAAGTCTGATGTGTGATAGTTGCTTCACACATGCGTATTAGCGCCATCTTTGAGCATGGGAGATTTTAAGTATGTGCACTTCTCCAGTCTTAAGATATCAGCGAAAGTTTTTTTTACAAGGTAAGTTTTTCACTTCACCACATCTCTTCCACATTGAAAAGCTTCTCATCCTTACATGAATGTTAAAGTTAACTTACATTTTCTTAAACCTTAATATGTGCACTACACACTGACATATTGCATGACTTTGTGTCATGCAAGGTCTTCGTAAAATCTAGAGAAATGTTTGGGGTGGTCAGCGGGGTACAGTTGAGACACAATGCACCAATTGTACCCGCCCTAGAATCCTGTTGCAGCACATGCAGTTTAGTTGCATGAGGCAAGATGTAAGGTAATAGTCACAATATTGTTTATATGGTTTATTAGGCTGTTGTTTTTATTTTTATTTATTATGTCCATTGTTATTATGTTTGTTAGGTTATTGTTTGCATCATTTTATTATTGCTGTTTGCTGTTATAATTAAACATTGTAAAAGATTGTATCGTTGTTTGTCATTACAATACAATGTTTTACAAATGAACTACTTTTAACTTAACAAATAATCAAATAAATTACTAAATGGAAATGAAAAATTTTGAATTATCATTTTTTAAAGGTATTTGACATTTGCAATGAATTGGTTAGGCAGCTTTACAGCGTTACAGATGGGTGTCTCAACTGTACTCGGGTACCGTTTCAACTGTACCCCACATGGGTACAGTTGGAACAAAAAAGTTTCTTGTGTTCATGAGCTAATTGTGGCAAATGTGATCTACTTATGGATGTTAATATATATTAATATTTTGGTAGACAAGTAAAGGAAATGTCATATGAAAAATCACTTCTTTTCAGTCCATAGTTTTGGTGTGGTAAAGGAAAAAGCAAAAAGTGTACCAACTGTACTCGGTCTACCCTATATTTCTGACAGTTTTTTAACGTTAAACTAAATTTTTATTTTGGCGGGTTGCTGTGAAGAACTAGCAGCTGTAGTAGGCATGTGATATGGCGGTAGTTTTCTCAAATGAAACGGCGAAATGCTAACGAAGTGACTCTCAGCTGGAGATGATATTGTGTTCATATCGTCGTACAGACAGACGGCAGAAGCTGAAAACAGTATTAGTATGTGTAGTAAACATTCGACATTCATTCATTCATTGCGGCTATAGCGCCCTTACGAGTGAAGGCAAATGCTTTTGCAGATTTGTAGTATTACTATAGCATTTCACCTAAGCATTGCAAATCATGAAATCATCAAAAAAATGTTTTTGTCAATAGTTTCTCAGCCAAAAGCACTGAATGACATGCTTTCAGTTGTATTCGCGCAAGGTAAATAAGAGTGAAATCTAGTGGAGAAGACCAATGATAAGATTCACATCAGATCTTGTTTTAAATGTTTGCTGAAATAAATATCGGAAAAGATCGATATTGAATCGACGTCATTAAAAAAAACGATTAATCGAAAAATCTAATTTTTTTTGGCCAGCCCCAGTCACTTTTAATGTTTTGTACTAATTTTAAGCATTTAATTTATTTTAAATCTAAATGTCCATTTCTCCTAATATGAATTTGGAGATATCTTAAAATATAAACAAATTCAACTTAGGTTTGTGCTTTATTGAGAGACAAAAGGTAACTCAATTCAAATACACTTTGTAATGCACATCAGGTCCTTTTCTGATGTAAATGTTTAAATCAGACGTTTTGAGTGCAAATTAAAGTAATACGCAACAACACAAACAATCCATTTAATTAATTATCTAATTACAAAATAAGAAACCAATCTTTTAAAATCCAAACTAACTTTAGAACTACTATTAGAACACAAGTTTGACAGTTCTACCTACATGCTTTATACATTTTTGTTATACATTTAGATAGATGGATGTTAGATGCTGACATTGTTGGCACTGCAAGCAAAAACGTAATTGGATAATTTCAGAGGCCCTGAGTCAAAACACATCTAAACAACCAATATCGAGCCACTGTTCATTATGTAAAGACAACAAATATCCCTAAGTGATTTACAAACCTGAAATAAAATATAAACATATGTTACAATATACTAATAGACATTAATGCCTATCTGTGTGAACTATTTATAAGAAACTATACATGTAATAGTGATACATTTACACAGTATACAATCAGATTTATTTGTGATAAATGAGTTGTATCGCATTAATATAAGCTTTATGGACTGATATAATCTTATTTGTCTTGAAAAAACTCTAGCAAGTTAAGAAAAGCAAGGAAAGAAAACAGGCATCTGAAAACATAATAAAAAGTTTTAAAAGCTTGAAAACACAGACATATTTTACAGTACAAAAAATAAATACGAGACAAGCTTTAAAAGATATAAAAGTTTAGATGGCACAAAAAAAACAAAAACAAAAATGTATTTACAAATCTAAAGTAGCAAGCAGATTTTAGGTTGGCATTTTCAAAAGAGCACATTCTGTCAGCAGGGTAAGTAAGGTGGTGATGTAGTCACTGTTTCCAATCTGAAACAGAGAAAAAAAATCTTGTTGTAACATCCAGATGCCACACACACTGTATATACAATAAATAGATATTGCAATTACCTTGATTTTCCCATCAAGATGTGCTGATCCCAGAGCGGTAGATACTTTTACGAGTGTCCCGGCAGACAGGTAGATCTTAAAGTGTCTGAAAAAATGAGTCTCCAGCCCGTTGATGAAAGACTGGACCTCTTTAATATCAATCCGGTCATCTGTATTCTCCTCTGGGTGAATGCTGTTCCACAGTTCCCATGCATCCTGTGGGTTAACTGTATATGAGACATCCAGAGGTGGCTGTGTCGGAAGGCTCCAGGCCAGTTTCAGATGCCTGATATTGCAGGTGGGATGGCAACCAGTCCACAGAGCAGCCAGCCAGTTGAGAGTGGTGGAGTTTAAGACCAAAGGTCCAAAGCTGCAATCAAAAGCCCTCTCGAACCAGGATTTAACCAGGGTTGTGAGAGACTCCGGTCCACTCGTACAAAACAGAGGTAAGCTGACAAAATCAGGAGGCAGCGACCTTAGGTACTCCGGGTCACCATTGACACACGTGAGCCAACCACGCCAGACGACTTTCGGTGCATCTGCTGCTGCAGCAAATACTGGTTTGGACTGTATCTGAGGGAATGAGAGGAAAATTAACATGAATGTGGCATATTTATAAGCTACAGTTCAAAGGTTTAGGGTCGGTAAGATTTTTTGACACAGATCTTGTATGTCTCTTATTTTAAGTCTCTTCTGTTTGCCAAGACTGCATTTATTTGATATAGAAAAAAAAAATGAAATATTGTGAAATATTATTTAAAATAACCTTATTTTGTAATATATTTTAAGATGTAATTTAATCCGGCAATGGAAAAGCTGCATTTTCTGCATCATTGCTCCAGTCTTCAGTGTCGTGATCTTTCATAAATCATTTTAATATGATTATTTGGTGCGCTTATTAGGGTTTGACCGATATTTGTTTTTCAGGGCCGATGCTAATACAGATTATTACAGATCAAGTAGACTGATAACCAATATTTTGAACAGATATATACACTACCAGTCAAAAGTTTTTGAACAGTAAGATTTTATGTTTTTTTTTTTTTTTTAAAGAAGAAAGAATTTTAAAGAATTTTTTCTGTGATCAAAGCTAATTTTTCAGCACCATTACTCTTCAGTTCCACATTATCCTTCAGAAATCATTCTAATATGCTGATTTGCTGTTTAAGAAACATTTTATTATTAATATTTAAAATGGGTATTTTTTTTCAGGATTCTTTGATGAATAGAAAGATCCAAAGATCAGCATTTATCTAAAAAAAAAAAAAAAGATTGTAACATTATACACTTTACCATTCAAAAGCTTTGAGTCAGTATTTTTTTTCCTATTCATCAAAGGAACCTGACAAATTCTACTCAGTTGTTTTCAACATAATAGTAATAATAATAATAATAATAAAAATGTTTTTTTGACCATTAACATAGAATATTAGAATGATTTCTGAAGGATCGTGTGACTGGAGTAGTGATGCTAAAAAAATCTGCTTTGAAATGACAGGAATAAATTACATTTTAAAATATATTCAAATAGAAAAGTAATTTTAAATAGTAATTTCGATCAAATAAATGCAGGCTTGGTGAGCAGAAGAGAATAAAAAAAACAAACAAAAAAAAACACACAACATTACAAATCTTACTGTTCAAACTGACTGATAGTGTATGCCTGGTGTAAAAATGACAATTAATGTCAAAATTAGAAATAACAAGGGCTCTGACAAATACTTTTTTGAAAATGGCCGATAATGATAACCATAAAAATGCTTAATATCGGTGCAGACAATCAACCTAGCTATTATCATCAATGTTAAAAACAGTTGTGCTGCTTATTATTGTATAAATGCAAAAAATTCAGGATTCTTTGATGAATAGACCGTTTTTGTACCAATGTCAATGTCTCTACTGTCACAATCTACCTAAAATCTTTCCCAAACTTTTCACATGATCCTTTGTAAATCATTGTAATACACTGATTTGGTGCTGAAGAATTATTGTTAATGCTGAAAACTGGTTTGACACTTCACATTTTTATTTTTTTGGAAATCATGATGCATCTTTTCAGGATTCATTGAGTGGTAAGTTCAGAAGCAAAGCATTTATTTGATTTGCTTTTGTCACACCATACATTTATTTAATGGTATGTCAATTTAATGAATCTTTGCTGAATAATGTCTATGGAAGGTCAGAGAGCACTCAGATTTCATCAAAAATATCTTAATTGTGTTCCTAAGATGAACATAGTCTTACAGGTTTGGAATGACATGAGGGTGAGTAATTAATGACAGAATTTTCATTTTTGGGTGAACTATCCCTTTAAAACTAATATTGGTTCAGGCTTACCTGAATGAAAACAGTCTCAGCATCCTCATCAGTTTCAGCCAGTCCAAGAACTGCAGTAAACGTGACCTTAAATCCTGCTTCTAACCCGACTTCAACTGCAACTCCTTGCTGTTTCTCTGCTACGATGAAGGCCGAGAGATGTTTGGAATATGACTTCAGCTGTGTATGTCTGAAGTGATGCAAAGGGGTGACATAGGACAGCTTCCACTCGTTTTTCACCAGAAGAGCAATGTGCTCAGGGTCAACCTTATTCTGTAGAAAGAACGAAGACATTTAACACTTAAACCACTGTATATCAGTAACAACATATTGAGATACTGAATGAGTAATTTCCATAATCTCTTACAGTGATGATTTGTGATTTGGCAGCCCCTCTACTGGTTGGGATCTTCAAGGCTGTTAAATGTCCAGGTGTTTGCCAGAAATATGAGGGTGCTTCCACACAACTCCGACCATAACTTTTGCTTCTTCGAGTAACAGGTCTACTGGCGGGAGTATTGACGGCACTGCATGGAAAATAAAAGCAACAACATATAAGGTTAATAATAATGACTTTACTACTAATGGAACCGCCAACGATCAATACCTTCTGTGCTAATGAATAAATTAGGATATCTGTCGTACTTGTGCACTTAAACCATACATTTAGAGCATTTAATCAAACAATCTGATCAGAAAACAAAAGACAACAGTTCGGACAACCACAACTATTAGCAGGTCGCTAAACTAACTGAAGTTTCGTTGTATTATTAAGTAAGACGCGCATACGTGTTGTGTTTCAAATAAAAATCCTGCTTGACAAAAGTTTTAAAATAAGTTTAAAATCTTGAATTTGTCGTACCTGCCTCCCCCCTCCATGATGAACAAAACACACCGAGCGGAAAAAAAGCAGGAAGAGGATTTGAACATCCCGCTTTCCCATCGTGCAACGGGGCGGGGCAGGAATACTAATCGAGTGCTGCTTGCAAAAGAAATATGTATGATATATTTCTACATTTAGTCGACTCTAAGTCATACATAATAGGGTAAATAAATGCCGCTGACAGATGAAAAATTATAGTGCATAAATCTAATGAATGTTATTTATTGTCATGTTACAAAAGCCTAAATCGATTAGTTCTAGTTTGATTCGTCACGTCTACATATTACATGCGCCGGGTGGTAGCACACGGATGTAATGTTAGTTTTCAACTGTCATGATTCAGAATGTCAGTGAAAATTTATCTGAGTTAAGAAATATTTGAATTTAGTTATTTTTATACGCCATGTGAGGCGAATTTTATTGCTGTTTGTATTCTGTAGAAGGACGCAGGTATAAGGAAAGTAAAGGAAAGAAACACAGAGGTGACCGTCAGTGTTACAATAATGTAACTGGATTCATAGATCTTGACCCGCTTACACTACGAAGACATGAATAAAACATACATAATTATGTGAAGTAACAGCTCTGAGAAGTATCTTTTCATTTGCCAAAGACAACAAAGAATAAATATATATATATATAGCCAGAGACACCGCGACCTCGCTTGCGGGACAATGGCAAACAAATGCAGATTATTTTGTCTTAGATCAGCCCAGCATGCGTTGAGGTGTCTGTATAGCAGTTCAGTGCCTTCCATAAATCATATTTATTCCACAAAACCATCTCTACCTTCAAATTCGCTAGCATGCGCTTATAACTTCTCTAGAAACTGCTCTACTTACCCATCAGGTAATGTGACCTTCATTAAGCTTGACAGTGTAATTGTAATAGCCTAGCCTCTTTTCATTAAAGTTCTTTTCATTAGTTTCAGTGTGATATTTCTAATCTTTTTTGTCTGTTGTAGGTCAAAGCAGTTTTTCACTGAGAAGCCACACTTGTGGAGAATTGTGTTCCAGTCATATAGATGAAGAGGTTACTTTATGTGGCTGGATTCAGTACTTGAGGTTTGAGACACAATAAAATAAATAAAAAATCACTGAGCTACATTACTGTATCAGGTAAACATGTCTGTGCTTGATTCTTTAGGCAAGATCTTTTTGTGATCTTGAGAGACTTCAGTGGATTGGTGCAGATTCTTATCCCACAGGATGAGGTAACAACACGCTTTTGTTTGTTATTTTGTCTGGTAAGTTAATTCTGGTGCTGCCCACTTGTGGTGATACATTTGTTACAATAACATACTTTTTTGTCTTTGACACTTTATTTATTTAGTCCAAATCTGAACTGAAGAGTGCATTTCTTGGTCTTACCGTGGAGTCGGTCATCATGGTTAAAGGAAGGGTCAGGCGTAGACCAGAGGGACAGGAGAATAAGGTTGTTGTGGCTGTTCATATGCACATAAAGAGAAAATACACTGTAAATTCACTGTACACTGTACTGAAATATGTGTAAGATTGACATTTTTATTTAATTTTAGAAAATGTCCACAGGAGAAATTGAAGTCTGTGCTGAGACCATAGAAGTGTTGAATACCTGCCGGAAGCTGCCATTTGAAATTAAAGAATTTGTCAAAGTAAGTAAAAATATATTTTTTTGACTATTTGAAAAAGTGTTGAATAACATTTCAAAGTACATTATGAAGTAATTTTAGTCTTGCCTGCAGTAGTTCTAGAGTGAATCTCACAAAAAACACAACAGGGAGATATTTCACTGCAAAAACAAATGGGAAATGGGAATGTATACAATACTATTCAAAAGTGTGGGTTCTTTAAAAAAACATTTTTTATGTTTGTTATTTTTTTATAATTTGTTATTTTAATATGTTTTGAAATACAATTTATTCTTGGATGAATATTTGTTTTTTGTAAAAACTATTTCATTTATTTGATGTTTATTTGATATCAATTTAATGCATCCTTGCTGGGACAAGGACAATGCCTTTGAATCAGTGTCATGGAAAAAATGTCAAAATGATTTTTTTATTGGCCTAAAAATATAAAATATGGCCTTGAGTGTTGAATGAGTGTTTCTTTCATTTGTCATTTGCGGTGGAACGGCCAGTGAATTTAATTCCAAAATGATGTTTTATTCATTATTTAAAAGAGGTTATGAGGTTCACGGACTAACACTTGTTGTCCAAGTAGGACAAAAAAAATCCTTAATATGTTTCATTTTAATTCTTATATTTGCCTTGAAGAAATCGGAAGCCCTCCGGATGCAGTATCGGTATCTTGATCTTCGGTCACCCATGATGCAGTACAATTTAAGACTGAGATCACAAATGGTGATGAAAATGAGGGAGTATCTTTGCAATTTACATGGTGAGGATTTACAGTGGTATGCTATTTACATACTTGTACATACATCTATTAAAGTACCACAGTACTCACTGAACATCATCTGTCTTTTCCCAAGGCTTTGTGGATGTGGAAACACCAACGTTGTTTAAAAGAACACCTGGGGTAAGTATGGTTTTATTGTGTAAATCAAGTGTCATTCTTATAACAAAATATAAGGCAACATGTTAATTCCAATATAATTAGATATTGTCTGTTTCATAGGAATCTATGCCATGTTACTCTGAACATTTTATCAATATGGAATTGTTAAGCAAAATATGTGCTTATGATTCATACAGTTGAAGTCAAAAGTTTCCATACACCTTGCAGTATCTGCACAATGTTAATTATTTTACCAAAATAAGAGGGATCATACAAAATGCATGTTATTTTTATTTAATACTGACCTGAATAAGATATTTCAAATAAAATATGTTTACATATAGTCCACAAGAGAAAATAATTTGTTGAATTGATAAGAAAATGACCCAGTTTAAAAGTTTACATACACTTGATTCTTAATACTGTGTTGTAACCTGAATGATCAACAGATGTGTTTTTTTTTGTTTGTGTAGTGATAGTTGTTCATGAGTCCCTTGTTTGTCCTGAACAGTTAAACTGCCTGCTGTTCTTCAGAAAAATCCTTCAGATGACAGGTCCCACAAATTCTTTGGTTTTTCAGTATTTTTGTGTATTTGAACCCTTTCCAACAATGACTGCATGGTTTTGAGATCTGTCTTTTCACAATGAGGGACAACTGAGGGACTCATATGCAACTATTATAGAAGGTTCAAACGCTCACTGATGCTTCAGAAGGAAACACAATACATTAAGAGCTGGGGGGGTGAAAACTTTTTAAATTTGAAGATCAGAGTAAATGTAACTTATTTTGTATTCTGAAAAAAAATCTTCTGTAGCTTCTGAAGAGCAGTACTAAATAAAGAAAAAAAATAGGAAATAAGAAATTTAGGTAAAATAAAAATGTACACATCTTCATTCTGTTCAAAAGTTTACATCCCTGGCTCTTAAGGGGAGACACTACAGGAAAAAAAAGTTTTTTCATGCACCTGTCAAGTTTGAGATTTTGGGCTTTTTGGTATTTCATAAAATGTTTTCATAAAGTTATTTCAATTACAATACATATTTTTAAAGGGCGTTTTCTCAAAATGAGTTTTTTCTCCTACACTGAGCCATACATCTCCACTTCCGTAGCACTTACACCATACTTGAGATTTGTATTTCTGTCTATATGCTGAATATATATATATATATATATATATAATTCCCTCTATAAAAACATTTGACTCTAATGTCAAAAATATGTCAAAAATAAATAAACAAGAATTTTTAAACTGACTTTACTGGATAAGTAAAGCGATAACTTAGTAAATTTTTTTTACCTTATTCACCTTCAGTGTCTCGCCTTAATGCATCATATTTCCTTCTGAAGCATCAGTGAGCATTTAAATCTTCTGTAATAGTTGCATGAGTCCCTCAGTGTGAAAACATAGATCTCAAAATCATGCAGTTTTTGTTGGAAAGGGTTCAAATACACAAAAATGCTGAAAAACAAAAGAATTTGTGGGACCTGAAGGATTTTTCTAAAGAACAGCAGGAAGTTTAACTGTTCAGGACAAACAAAGGACTCAGAAACAACTATCACAAAACAAAACAAAACAAAAAAAAACAGCTGTGGATCATCCAGGTAACAGCACAGTATAAAGAATCCAGTGTATTTAAACTTTTGAACTGGGTTATTTTTATGAAATTCAGCTATTATTTTCTGTTGTGGACTATATGAAAAGTTCAGATGCAAAAGCATTTAAATCCATCTGATGTCGTTCTTTAAAAAATGCATTTTTATCAGGCTCCGATGTATAGGTTTCTGCCTAAGTACTCGTGCTTCTGATTGCGCTGAGGCTGGGATTTAGTGAGGTTGAAGTAAAAGTATTTGATAGACGCATAATATGTGTCGATATACTCAGTATCATTATCTCATTTTTGACCGAGATGGCTTTTAGGGGGTTTTGCATCTGAACTCTTCATATGTCTATACTATAACGCCTTTAATGTGGAATATCTTATTCAGGTCAGTACTAAATAAAAAAAAACATGCAGTTTGTATAATCCCTCTTATTTTGGTAAAATAATTAACTTTTTGCAGATTCTGCAAGGTGTACGGAAACGTTTGACTTCAACTGCATATGACTTCATTCACTAACGTGGCCATTATCACCAAGAATCTAAGAGTGTTTATTTATATGTTAACTTTATTAAACTTCCAACATTTTAAAAAACACTACATAAATATAATACTTACTGAGCCAAATCCAATATGAGAGAGAGAGTATTGTGCAGAATGCAGCTCGACTAAGCATGAAACATTTTGTAATTGCAGAAACGTTGAATTTATGAGAGCTTGTTTTACGCTGCACAATGCTTTTATGGTGACTCATGCTTCTGTATCTTGTCTCCTGCAAGACACCCCTGTAAGGCTTGCCCAAACATCAACAAAATACAGCTGGTGCAAAATATTTGCCAGATCATTACCCGAAACTTTGTGAGCAATCACATCACTCTTGTTTCCTCCCTCTGGCTTTGTTGTTCAAAAAACTTTTACATCTGTTTTCAGCAAGCGGACTTTGAAAACTTTTAAAGCTTACATACATATGTATGAGGGTCTGAATGCTACTTCACTTGATCGTGGTAACCCCGCTGTTACTGGACGCTTCAGTTTGCTGAATAAATTAATCAAAGCGGAGTGAGAATAGTGAATTTATACAGTGGATTTTTTACATTTATGCACAATGTGTGATTGACATATTTAAAAACAATTGGATTTTCCAACATTGACATATGCATAACTGCTGTGTTTATACTATTGTGTTCTACACGGTTGTTGCTTCATTTAAACAGTATTTTTAAAATGACTGGAGCCTGTAAGTCACCCAAACTGAATTTAATATAATCACTTTAGAATTATACTGCTATTAGACTTGTAAGTTATTTCCAAACAAATCAGTTCTTTTAGCTAAATAATTTTGGTGTGTCATTAGAAACAGCTTTTCATATGTCTATGACACAATAAGGTGGTCTGTAGGGGGCAGATGATCATCTAGAATGTTACAATGTCTGCCAAAAGGCTTAAATATAAAAACATAGTTTTCACAGTTGTAGGTGTTGAAAAACAAATCTATCTTGCGTAGGAGGACTTCTCTGTATACAAAACTCATCTATGTTTGAATAGAAGGATGGATGGGTGAATGTGTGGGTCGATGGATAGATTTTGCCTAGATAGATAGGTTTTTCCTCACTAATTTATTTTTGCTTCTCCCTTTTGTATTTCATAATGCGACTTTCATTTATCAGATTGGCTTGAGATATGCTGGCTGATTCAGTTCTCTGTGAGAGGCAGGAATACACAGAGTTTATTCAAGTGTAACTGTGTTTCTCAGGGTGCCAAAGAGTTTGTCGTGCCATCTGGAGACCCTGGGAAGTTCTACTCTCTTCCACAGAGCCCACAGCAGTTCAAACAGCTTCTTATGGTGGCTGGCATAGACCGGTAAAAATCATATTTTCTTGCCTTTTTCCGTTTCCTTCTTATTCACAGATTGTTGTCAGGTGCTTGGCATATTCACTAAACTCTGCCTTCACTGACTGACAGCACCTTGAAAACAAAGCTACATTCTGTTGGCCAGCATACTCTCGGAATCATTCTTATTCTTAGCTGTTAATAGCTCTGAATTATGCAGAACTGCATTTATTCCAATGCTGTGTGAAATGCCAAAACAGTGACATGTATGTGGAGGTCTGATAGGGATTAAAATGCTGCTTTGAATTCAAGAAGCTTTTTGAAGATTTTTTCTAATTTGGAATTCAAAGCAAAGAATTGTGAGGTAGTACTAGCACATCAGTCACTGCGTGGGCTGCTGCTGACATGTTTAGCTTTGTTTCCAATGGTTGTGCATTAAAGGGGTCTAGGGTCCATGCAAGTAGCTGACATTAGTAGTAATATTTTTTTAGATTTCACAAGACCTAATATATGACAATTTCAAACTCAAATGATGAAGACGGCTAGTAGAGTGACACTATAAAGAAGATAGCGGAGCTCAAGAAGTTTACTTAAATATTTAAAATTTTGAAATGAGCACTACATAGAAGGATGAATGTTTGAGCATCTGCAAAATAAAATACAATACCAGTCAAAAGTTTCTAAACAGTAAAATTATGAATGTTTTTTAAAGCTCACCAAACCTGCATTTATTACAGCAAAACCAGTACAGTTTTAAAATATTTTTTAACTATTTAAAATAACTGTTTTACACACACACACACACACACACACACACACACACACACACACACACACACATATATATATATATAAATAAAATTATTATTTTAATTTAATTCATTTTCAGGATTATTAATCTAGTCTTCAGTGTCACTGAAGTCAAATCATTTTAATATGCTGATTTGCTGTACAAAAAACATTATTATTATTATTATTATTATTATTATCAATATTTAAAACAGCTGAGTACATTTTGTTCAGTATTGTTTGGTGAAAAGAAAGATCCAAAGATCTGCTTTTATCTGAAAGCTTATGTAACATTATACAATATACCATTCAAAAGCTTGGAGTCAGTATAATTTAAATAATAAATTAATGCTTTTATTTATTTATGCTTTAGATTTATCAAACGTGACGAAAAAAGACATTCATAATGCCACAAAAGATTTCTCTTTTAGATAAATTATGTTCTTCTGAACTTTCTATTAATCAAAGAAACCTGGAAAAATTGGTGAGCAGAAGAGAATTTTAATGCAAAAAAAAAAGTGCACTGTGTGATTATTAAAATTCTGTCCGATAAGATGAGCAATACTTATTTCCAAATAAATTTAAAGATAAAACGTAACTCATTTTATGTAATTTTAAATTCTACAATGTATTTGTATATATATATATATATATATATATAAATTAAATATATTTTAAGCAACAACTTTTAAGTGTAGTAAAATGTAAACATAAAGGAATTAAGCATACATACATACAATACAATAAAATATCCAAGGTCAACCGATAAATAAAAAATCTCTAATATTGACAAATAACCAGTATGGGTGCCCATTATGATTTTTAATGTAACAGTTTTTTAAATAATTATAAATATACTGTACTTTTTAAAAGTTTGTAGCAGGAAAGTTTTTTTTTTTTTTTAAAGAAATATTTTTATTCAGCACCAAATCCAAAGGATCATGTGGCACTGAAGACTGCGGTAATGGCTTCTGAAAATGCAGACTTGCCATTACCGGAATAAATTACATTTATTTTAAATTGTAATAGTATTTCACAATATTACTGTTTTAAAGTTTTTTTATTTCATGAATAGCCTTGGTGAGCATAAGAAACTTATTTCCAAATCATTGATCTTACCGACTCCAAATGTTTGAATGGTGGTGTTATATTATTTATTTATTTGCTATAAATATTATAGTATTTTTCTGAGCGCACCTTTAAATGCTTAAAATAACCCAGAACACACTAGCTTTGTGTTGACATTTTTTTACATGCAAGCTCATTTTGTTCCGAAAATGCGAAGGTCTAGTTTCTATTAGATTTTGAAAAATGATAAAGACCACAATAGTCTCATTCTCATTTCAATTTTGGCAGCACGTCTCTTTGAATTAGTAGTTGCGCTAAGCTAGGACTGCAGACTAGTTTTATGAAAAGTCTGTCAAAGGAAAATGATATGCTATGCATGATTCAAAAATGTCAGTCAGTATTGGCCCGCAATCACTTACGTGCTGGTTATCTCCCACAATCTCAGGTACTTTCAGCTCGCTCGCTGCTACAGAGACGAGGGCTCCAAGCCTGACAGACAACCTGAATTCACACAGGTAATGATGTGCTAAAGGTTGAGGGGTAACATGCTGCTGCACGTCTGACAATATATGCAAAACTGGAGCTCGGTTCTGATGCAGATGAATATTGAATGTTTTAATGATGTAGCTCTCCACTCGTGAGGGTGAGTGCTGCTAATAGGCTTTCGCAGGATTCTCACTCAGACTAAAAATCATGAACCCCAAAAGACCATTTTGCTTTTGTTCAGACAGGAAGCAAAAATCTGACTTTTTTTGGTGTATACAAATCAAATTCACTTAGTTTTAATCTTCTGAATTGAAAAAAAGCCACATGATATCCAAACCTTAAAGTAATCTGAAATCTGATTAAAATCAGATTTTATACACAGTCTGAGCAAAATAATCAGATTTGAAAAACATTTCTTTCTTTTTTGTTTACACATCTCCTAGGTGGATATTGAAATATCCTTTGTAGACCAGACGGGAGTCATGAGTTTGATTGAAGGCTTGCTCCGTTACTCCTGGCCAGAAGACAAAGGACAGATTAATGTTCCTTTTCCCTCCATGACTTATGAGGAAGCCATGAGAGACTACGGAGTTGACAAACCAGACACTAGATTTGGGATGAAGGTGACCGCACGTTTTTTTCTTTGTACACATCATCCTAGATTGGACGTAAGACTTCAATGAGGTTGTTTGCATGCTGGCCGTCCTTGGCGTCACGCTGTGCTGGCATCCTGTTTCCCCACACATCACAGATTTTCATGCAGTGCTCAACAATTAAAAATGAATCTCTTGTGATACGTTTTCTCGCACCGGTGTGCGTCCTAAATGCGTTCAGTTCTGCTCATAGAATTACAGAGCCTTTTGCTGAATCTGTGATATTTTAGCGTTTAGATAAATAAGAGAAAATAGCTCAAAAGTTTGGGGTCAGGAAGTTATTTTCTTTTAAGAAATATATTTTTTATTAAATTAATAAATTAAATTGATCAAAAGTAACAGTAAAACATTTATAATAAAGCAAAAAAAGTATATTTCAAATAAATGCTGTTTTTTTTGTTTGTTTATTGCTAATAAAGTGATTCTTGAGCACCAAAGCAGCATATTAGAATGATTTCTGAAGGATTGTTTGATGCTGAAGGCTGTTGCTGAAAATGCAGAAGTAAATTAAGTTTTAAAATGTATGAAAATAAATATAGTTTTTTTTTTTAATTGTAATGATATTTCACAATATGGCTGTTTTAAGTGTAATTTTGATCAAATATATGCAGCCTTTTTACACCACATTTTTGAATGATAGTGTATCTTTTTATTTTAAAGATGTGTTGTTGTTTTTTATTGTAATTTTAATTGTGTGTGTGTTTTAAATGTTTTAAATATATTTACATATATTCCATAATAAAACACATTAAGTTCACTGTCATTCAAAAGTTTGGGATCAGTAAGATTTTTATGTTTTTTTAAAGACGTTTCAGGTTGCATTTATTTAATCAAAAATCCTGAAAAAAAGAGTAATATTGTGTAATATTATTTTAATGTAAACTAACTGTTTTCTATTTGAATATATTTTTAAATGTAATTTAATCCTGTGATGCAAAGCTGAATTTTCAGCATCATTAATCCAGTCTTTAGTGTCAAATGATCCTTCAGAAATCATTCTAATATGCTGATTTATTATCAATGTTGAAAACAGTTGTGCTGCTTAATATTATTATTAATTTTTTTTTTTTTTCAGGATTCTTTAATAACTAAAAAGTTTAAAAGAACAGCATTTATTTATTGTTACTTTAGCAACAATATGCACTACTATTTAAAAGTTTGTGAATAATCTTTAAAGTTTCAGTAAATTTGTATTCTTTCTTTAAAAATATATATACTTTTATTCACAAAGGATGTGTTAAATTGATAAAAGGTGATAACAAAACTTTTATTGTTAGAAAACATTTCTATTTTAAATACATTCTGTTCTTTTTATTCATCAAAGAATCCTGAAAAAGAATCCAGCTCCAACATGGATAATAAAAGTAATAAATCAGCATATTAGAATGATTTCTGAAGTATCATGTGACACTGAATAATGGTTTATGAAAATTCAGCTTTGCATCACAGGAGTAAATTATATTTTTTAATTTTTAAAAGCCATTATTTTAAACTGTAATAATATTTCATAACTTCATTTTTTTCTGTAGTTTTGATCAAGTAAATGCAGCCTTGATGAGCATAAGATATTTTTTACTGATCCCAAACTTTTGAACCGGCTATTTGAACCTGTACATTTACACAA
Source organism: Cirrhinus molitorella (assembly GCA_033026305.1). Lineage (NCBI taxonomy): Eukaryota > Metazoa > Chordata > Actinopteri > Cypriniformes > Cyprinidae > Cirrhinus > Cirrhinus molitorella. Next base: position 17,046,254 of record CM065124.1, on the reverse strand, counting down.
ATCGTCCTATTAATCATTTTATATTCTCTTTTGAGTCTCTTTTGTTCACTCAAAAAGTTAATTCTGAAGTGTTTTGTTCTCTTCAGCTTGTGGATGTCACCACAGCATTCCAGGGAACGCAAATCGAGTTCATCAAAGATGCACTTCTTAAACCAGGTGGCTGCATTCAGGCCATCTGCATCCCAGAAGGAATGGTAAGGACAGAATCTGGAGTTTCTGATTATTATGTCCCAACACCACAACTGAATCTATAGCACAAACAGTGTAGTCTGATTTCCAAACAAATTAATCTTTTCAATCAGTTTTTTTAGTGATTTAAAATTGACAACACAATCAGTGTTGCCTTGATTTTTAAACTAATATTTATTGTGAGCTGAATGACTGCATCAATCAATGAAATAATTTACTATTAGTATTAAATGAATTTCATTTACACATCAAAAGAACAAAATGAATTGCTAACTCATTAGTATTGATAAAAGGATTAAAATTCTTTTTACATTCCTTAGAATTCATATTCTCGTCCCTCGCAAAGGCACCAAACCAGAAATGTTCTCCTTTTAACTTGTATTATAGTGGAATTCAATGGGCAGCATAATCACTGATATAATTCACAAGGTCTTCATTCTATTTATTCACTGAATGTGTGAGTAATACAATTTCTCCCATTCATATCATCTATGAGTGGTCCATCTCCTCTCTCTTATACTAGCTCTAGAGAAGTTGAAGCTTACTGTGTGTGTGTTGTTTTTTTTCCCCACAGAAACACCTGAAGGGCAAAGACTTGGAGTTCCTGAAACAAACAGCCAAGACACAGTATGGTCAGGTGAGTTCTGTGTCTTTCTCCCTCTGTTTGCTGAAGGAACGGCACCAGCATTCAGTTTGTGCACATCACTGAAAGTCTCCTGAAATATTGATCTGAAAAGCAAATTAATAAGTCAGAATGATTTGGTGGTAAAACGAGTCAAATGTAACACACAGCATACTTACCCTGAGGCAAGAGCGACCTTACTAGAGGGACACAGCTCCCTATTTTGTGTTGTAGGCATCCATGGAGTCTTATAAAGGGAATGTTATATGTGTTTTTTTCTCTGCACCATATGTAGTACATTTCTAATTTATAGCTTGTAATGATTCATGTCACATAAAGTTGTTTGATTCATTTTTTATGTTAATTCATGTTAAATGCTTCGTACTGAGACAAAAACTAATACTAATTTGCATCATGTCTCCGTCTGCTATGCAAGACTAAATAAAAAAAATGCAACTTTTTATCTCACAATTCTTTTTTGTAGAATTGTGAGATATAAACTTGCAATTGCAAGTTTATATTTAAAAATTCTGAATTATTGCAATAATTGTGAAACATTTTGAGTTTATATCCTGCTTTCCTGACTTTATATCCCGCAATTCTGACTTTATAACTGGCAATTGCGAGTTTATATCCCACAATTCTGACTTTATTATCTCACAATTCTGACTTTATATCTCGCAATCGTGGGTTTATATCCCACAATTCTATCTCGCTAATCTGACTTTATATCTCGCAATTGCAAGTTTATAATCCTGCAATTCTGACTTTATATCTCGCAATTCTGATTTTATAACTTGCAATAGCAAGTTTAAATCCCGCAATTCTGACTTTATATCTCGCAATTGTGGGTTTATATCCCACAGTTCTATCTCGCTAATCTGACTTTATATCTTGCAATTGCGAGTTTATAATCCCACAATTCTGACTTTATATCTCGCAATTCTGACTTTATAACTCGCAATAGCAAGTTTAAATCCCACAATTCTGACTTTATTATCTCGCAATTCTGACTTTATATCTCGCAATTGTGGGTTTATATCCCGCAATTCTATCTCGCTAATCTGACTTTATATCTCGCAATTGCAAGTTTATAATCCCGCAATTCTGATTTTATAACTCGCAATTGCAAGTTTATATCCTGCAATTCTGATATTATATCTCGCAATTCTGACTGTATTTAAAAATGTGAGTTTATATCCCGCAATTCTGACATTATAACTTTCAATTGCAAGTTTAGATTCCGCAATTCTGACTTTATATCTCGCAATATTGACTGTACAACTCACAATTGCAAGTCTAAATTGAGTTTATATCCTGCAGTTCTGACTTTAGATCTCGCAATTCTAACTTTATATCTTGCAATTCTGACTTTATGTCCCGCAATTCTGACTTTAGATCTCGCAATTCTGATTTTATAACTCGCAATGGCAAGTTTAAATCCCGCAATTCTGACTTTATTATCTCGCAATTGCGGGTTTATATCCCGCAATTCTATCTCGCTAATCTGACTTTATATCTCGCAATTGCGAGATTATAATCCCACAATTCTGACTTTATATCTTGCAATTCTGATTTTATAACTCGCAATTGCAAGTTTATATCCTGCAATTCTGACTTTATTATCTCGCAATTCTGACTGTATTTAAAAATATGAGTTTATATCCCGCAATTCTGTCTCGCTAATCTGACTTTATATCTCGCAATTGTGAGTTTATAATCCCACAATTCTGACTTTATATCTTGCACTTCTGATTTTATATCTCGCAATTCTGACTGTATTTAAAAATGTGTGTTTATATCCCGCAATTCTGACGTTATAACTTTCAGTTGCAAGTTTAGATTCCGCAATTCTGACTTTATATCTCTCAATATTGACTGTATAACTCACAATTGCAATTCTGAGAAAAAGTCTGAATTGAGTTTATATCCTGCAGTTCTGACTTTATATCTCGCAATACTGCCTTTATATCTTGCAGTTCTGACTTTATAACTCGCAATTGTGAGTTTGTCACACAATTCTGAGAAAAATATCAGAATTGCCTGTTTATATCTCATAATTCTGACTTAATTTCTCAGAGTTTATGTCTTGCAATTGTGACTTCATTAATCACAATTGCAAGTTTGTATCACAATTATGAGAAAAAAAAGTCAGAATTTCAAGTTTGTATCATGTAATTCTAAGGGGAAAAAAATCAGATTGTGAAAAAAAAGTACCTACCTTTTTTATTTTTTATTCAGTGGTGCAAACAGGCTTCTATAGATCTTGTTATAAATCTCTATATTAATATTGCTCATAATGAGGAAGCTGTTTCTAAATATTGAGACAGTTTACCCATAAATGAAAGTTGTAATTTTCTCATCTTCATGTCATTCCAAACTTTTATGATTTACTGTCTGCTATGAAACACAAAGGAAAGTTGAACATTAGACCCTTTTGACTACCAGAGTATAAAAAAAACTGGGACTTTTTTATACTCTGGTAGTCAAAGGGGTCTAATGTTGTTTTGGACCCCATTGAATTTCCTTGTATGGATAAAAATCAAATTCAAATCTTTCTTTGTATTTTACGTTTGTGATTATAGTAAGTCATACTGGTTTGGAACAACATGAAGGTGATAAAATTCCCAAAATTAATGAATCTTTTAAGTCATTCGTTTTTTTTTATTTTTTATGACAATGAGTCATTTCTTTGTCATGAATCAAAAAAAGCAAAACTATAGTCCGACTCCTGAACAGCTGATTCAGACTCATCTTATGAGTTATTTCTTTTTGGTGAATCAAAACCATTTAGCATGACCAGTATAGTCCTCATACTGAATGACTCTTATGAGCTGGTTCTTTTTATGAATAAAACTTAGTGTTATTTTTTAGTTTTTGCAGTAATACTTGATAAAAAAATTCTTAAATGTTAGCACATTTTTTTTTATTATTTACCCTAACTTAACGCTAACCGTAAAGTGTATATTTATTTTAACACCCTGAAAGGTACGCCTTGTTCACATATTTTGCTGAAAAAACTAAAATCTCATTCTTGTCAGAAGGGGAACATTGTGTTAATAATAGTTTCTTATAAATGTCAAGAGTAATGATGAGAGACATAACTTGTTAATGTTCCTAAGCACTTTTGTCAGAGCCAATAGTCTTGTGGTTGCGACCCAATTTCAAGTTCTGGCTTGTTTTACTTTCCAGTGCCGTCCACCTCTTACATTCCACCCTGTCAAGTCCGTACTATCCAAAAATAAATCTGAAAATATGCAAATATTCTTTAATACTTCTGATAGTCGACTGTTATGCTTAGTTTTCCCACTCCGAACACTCTTGTGGTATTCTGTCTGTATTTATAAATGGAAAGTGAACTTTGAGCTAGTGTTTTTGGCTTGAACTAAATGGCACCGTCAAAGGTGATTCTCTATTGCTATCCGTTTTAGTCCAGGTCTTGGCTTCGTTTGTGTCTGGGAAACCAGCCCGCAGAGTTCTCGAGACTGATGATTGCTCAAGAGTTTGTGCCCTATGCTGTCAATGGAAATTGAATATGGGCCGGTGGAGGAAATGGATGATCATTGCTGTGTTTGCGCTGTGTGTCGTACAGGAGGTGAGTGTGGCTCCAGTAAGGGCAGATGGTTCACTGAAATCCCCTCTCAGCCGGCTGCTTTCGGACACGGCCAAACAGCAGCTGCTCCAGATGGCCCAGGCCAATGCTGGAGACCTGATCTTCATCACAGCCGGACCCCGGGAGAACGTGGTGCGTATCCGCCTCCATTTTGTTCCGCATCCTCACAGATTCGTATAACCATGCTGATTCAATCTTATAAACACATCATGAGAGCTCAGCAAGCTCTCAAATATCTACATAAAACTGCAGTTGGACCACAAGTGCATGAAGGCATTTTGGGCTGGAGTAAATAACTCAATGCCCAGCGTCCCTATTTAATGTCCTCAAGTACCTTCCCATCAGTTTTTATGCCCTGCAGTGATTGATAACTAAGGGTTTTGGAAAATATGGCTTTAGAAGAATGCTGACATGATCTAATCACTTTTAAAAGAATATTCATCTTTTCCGTGCCTCAGCTCTCGCTCGGGGCTGGTGCAGATGGTGAGCTTGGCACAAAGTGAGACGGCTGTTTAGTCACAAAGCAGAGATGTGGGAGATGGCTAGGGATAACTGGCGAGCTTTGTGAGCTGAGGTTGTGGGATGAATGGTGATGTTTCTAGTTCAGAAAGTGGGAGAAATGAGAGCTGGGGGAGATCTTTCTCCACAAATGTAGTTTTAGAGATTTAGGGATTCATTTGCATGTTGCTGCCCTCAAATACATGCGTTGCAAAAGCCTCTTGTGGGCTCATTTTTTAGCTGTTTCATGAATTAACAAAAATCAAGAGTTGTAGTCAGATTTTTTGCATTTTTAAAATGACTAATCCAAGGTTAGAAGTGATTCCCAAATGATCTGAAGCTCCTCAGAACGTGTCCTTTCTAAGGATGTCCTGTTTCTTTTCCTGAAAGATTCATAATCTTTTATGTATGTTAAAGGGATAGCTCAAAAGTGAAATGAAAATTCTTTCATCATTTCCTCATCTTTTATCATTTCCTCATGTTGTTCCAAACCTGTATGACCTTCTTTCTTATGTGGAACTGAAAAGAAGATATTTTGAAGAATGTGTAAACTGTTTTTGTACTTACGATAAAAGTCAGCAGGGTCCCTTTGACTTTCATTGCATGGACAAAAAAACTGTTTAATTTTAATCTAGGGACCAGTTCTTACTATTAACTATTTCTTTTGCCTCAATAAACTACTAATTTGATGCTTATTAATAGTTAGTAAGGCAGTTGTTAAGTTTAGGTATGGAGTACAATTAAAGGATTAGTTCACTTTCAGAACAAAAATTTACAGATAATGTACTTTCTTTTTTCAGTTGTAAAGAAATTATGTTTTCTGAGGAAAACATTTCAGGATTTCACTCCATATAATGGACTTCTATGGTGCCCCCAAGTTTGAACTTCCAAAATGAAGTTTAAATGCTGCTTCAAAGAGTTCTAAATGATCCCAGCCAATGAAGAAAGGTCTTATCTAGTGAAACGATGGGTTATTTTCAAAACAAATTGACAATTTATATACTTTTTAACCTCAAATGCTGGTCTGGTCTTGTCTCGTCTCTGCAATGCGCATGCATAGTCTGTGTGATCAGGGTCAATACAGTAAGGGTATGTCGAAAATCTCGTTTTCGTCTTCAACTTCAATATCATCCTACAATAAACATAAACTGAAATTAAAAAAATATAATATAAATATATATAAAAAAATCATGTAAAACTTTCTTCAAAAGATAGAGGTCAAAGGGATATTTCACCCAAAAAGGAAAATATTGTCATTACTCATCCTCATGTAATTCCAAACCCGTAAGACCTTCGTTCATCTTCAGAACACAACTGAAGGTATTTTTGATAAAATATTGAGAGCTTTCTGACCCTGCCACTTGCCAAGCCCGTGAAGTGGTACTATGAATGCGACTGACACAGTAGAGAAAATATTGTTGAATAAAGGCGAATCAGATCAGAATATTAACATCTCGTTTGAAAAATGACCAAAGATTTTCCATATTTTCCCTATTTAAAACTTGACTCTTCTGTAGTTACATTGTGTACAAAGACCGACAGAAAATGAAAAGTTACGATTTTCCAAGCTGATATGGATAGGAACTATACTCTTATTCTGGCGTAATAATCAAGGAACTTTGCTGCCGTACCATGGGTACCATTTTTGAACGAGATGTTAATGGTCTAATCAGATTCAATGATTCATGCTAAGCTATACTAAAAGTGCTAACGGCAGACCCGGAGATTGGCTGAATGTATTCAAAAATGGTAAAACTCATCTGTTTAACTCTAGGGGAGTTGAAAAATAAGCCTATTTTCAAAAAAACTGGAGTGTTCCTTTAAGTTAAGCTATTGTGGGCATTGCAGGTTTGAATTAGAATGCATTCCCTCTTTCTGTCCTAATGATTTCTTGTAACGCTTCACTATTTACTATATAATAGCATGTGTCCTGTTTTAGCGCCCTTTGTTGGGGAAGCTGAGGCTGCAGTGCGCGGAGCTGCTTGAGCGCTACGGCGTTCCTGTTCGTGACCCCTCTGTCTTTAACTTTTTGTGGGTGGTGGACTTTCCCCTCTTCTTACCCAAAGAGGATGATCCAGAGATGCTTGAGTCTGCCCACCATCCCTTCACTGCTCCAGTCCCTGAGGATACCCATCTGCTGTACACCCAACCCCACAATGTATGTACAATCACATCTCAGGCAGTACATCATCACAGATTGTCTTTTTTAACCTTACAGAATCATAGCTTTGCTTTTTGAAGAAATCCTGTTCTTTTTATATATCAAAGAATCCTAAAAATGTATCACAGGTTCCAAAGAAATATTAAACAGTACAACTTTTTCCAATATTGATAATAAATCAGCATATTAGAATGATTTCTGTAGGAAACTTATGACTGAAGCCTGGAGTAATGGCTGCTGAAAATTCAGCTTTGCATCACAGGAATAAATTTTAAATATTTTAAAGTATATTAAAATTGAAAACTGTTATTTTAAATTGCATTAAGATTTCGTAATATTACTTTTTTCTGTATTTTTAATCAAATAAATGGAACTTTGATGAGCATAAGAGACTTCTTTAAAAAAAACATTGAAAATCGTACTGATCCCAAACTTTTGAATGGCAGTGTACATTTGTGACCCCAGAACTGTGGAACGGTAATGTATATTTTTATACGTACTTGTGCTTTGCTCCAATGTTTGCTTATAAGTCATAATGATTTATGAGTAAATCATTCTTTGAGGTTATTTTATTATATGAGTCACAAATTGGTCTGAATGATTAATTTGCGAGTTGGTCTGAATCAGAACCATTTAGAAAAATCCTTGTCCAGTCATCACAATCGACTGGAAATGTAATGTAAATATCACAAAAAATTGAATTGGTTTCAAACTCACCAAAACAAATCTACTTCTGACATTAAATAATCCATGTCAAGGACAAAAGTGACAGATTATTGCATCATGGTTCATCGCAATGTATTGAATCGTGACATACAGTATCATGGGGTCCAAAATTCAGAGACATAATTAAAAATGTAAGTTAACTTAAGACTTAAAAAAAATATACACTACCATTTAGATTTGTAATGTTTTTTAAATAAATCTTTTCTGCTCACCAAACCTGCATTTATTTGATCCAAAATATAGCAAAAGGAGTAATATTGTGAAATATTACTATAAGTGCTTTCTATTTGAATATATTTAAAGATTTAATTTATTCCTATAATTAAAGCTAAATTGTCAGTGTCACATGATGCTTTAGAAACCATTCTAATATGCTGATTTGCTGTTCAAGAAACATTTATTATTATTATTATTATTATTATTATTATCTATTTAAAACAGTACATTTTATCAGGAATCTTTGATGAATAGAAAGATCTAAAAATTTGCATTTATCTGAAATAAAAAGCTTTTGTAACATTCATCAAAAGTGATGATAATGACATTTATAATGTTGCTATTTCAGATAAATGCTGTTCTTCTGAACTTTCTATTCATCAAAGAAACCTGACAAAATTGTACTCAGCTGTTTTCAACTTCATAACATTAATAAATGTTTTTTGAGTAGCAAATCAGAATATTATAATGATTTCTGAAGGATCATGTGACTGGAGTAATTATATTAAAAATTCAGCTTTGAAATCACAGGAATAATTTACATTTTCAAATATATTCAAATAGAAAACACATTTTAAATTGTATAAATATTTCACATTTTTACTGTTTTTTGCTGTACCTTGGTAAGCAGAAGAGACTTCTTTAAAAAAAAAAAACTTAAAAAAATCTTACTGTAGTGTATAGTACTAGATAGCACAATATATAATAAAATTAGTACAAAAAAAATGTAGAAAAACGTAAAAGGAAAAAAAAATTCACTGGTGGTCTCAAGCATTTTGACCCTACTGTGTATTTAGATGTGCATGAACCATGAGATAGTTGGTGATACCCAGAAATAGTCTGTGGTTTTATCATTTTGTAAGTCTCCAGTCATGAGCTGAGCGTTTCATAGAGGAAATTTATGATCTCGCTCTGAATTCCGTGCGTTTCCCCCACCTGTTATCTGGTCTCTCAGGTGCGTGGCCAGCATTACGACTTGGTGCTGAATGGCTGCGAGATCGGCGGAGGTTCAATTCGCATCCACAATGCTTCTCAGCAGCTGTACATCCTGGACACAATTCTCAAGGTAATGGAACAAGAGTGAAAAATTACACAGCGAGCAAAGAGCATCATTTAATGCTACTCTGACAGCGAGTTAAAGCACTTGTAATGGACGTGTCCAGATACCCGACTGCACCATTTTCTTATTTGTGACTCTTACTTAACACCCCCGCACCACCGACGACCCGTTCAGTCGCTGTGGCAACCCATTAAGCTATATTTAACTGCCTTTAAAGAAAACAAATGCTTTGGATCTTAAGAGCCAGGGAGAAGAAACACCACATTAGGGTCGATCTTAAGATTTGTGTCTACAAAGGAAATCTTTTTGAAAGTCTATTTACTCTCTTGACACTAAAGTAGTTGTATGGATCGGTACAATTTATACATGCCGAGAGTATGAACAATTCCCTTTCAAGCTGAAAAGACTGTGAATTACAGGGTCCACTTTGTCCTTTATCCTGTGTCTTGCTTGTGTTATAGGAGGACTCGTCACTTCTTTCTCATTTATTGGAGGCTCTGGACTCCGGGGCCCCTCCTCATGGTGGAATCGCATTAGGTGAGTGAGCATTCACTCATGCTACCTTGGACTTTCACAAGGTTGTTGGTAGCACTGTGACAAAAGGCCTTGTTGATTACATTCTCCTGTTGGTTAAAGTGGAACGGTCATGCTCAAAAACTCGAATTGCTTGGCCAGCGAGGAATTTTTGGCAGCTTTGTTTCAGTTTGAGACTGTAAACTGAAGCATGAAGTGCCCTTGATTATTCGAGAACCTCTGTTTTGGTATATTTCTGTGAATAGCAGCACTAGAGCTGTTTTTACAGCTTGCATAAACTGTGATACACAAATTTACCATGTTCTTGTTTATGTTATAAAATCTAAACCGTAAAAGTGTCAACTCAAATGTGTGTAATTATCAGGGATACACTGATATTATTAAAATATATTTTTAAAATACCGGAATTGGTGCATACCACGGACGAGAATCTATAAAACATATTATTAGACCATTTTCCAAGATTGGATGATATATAAAACCCATTTAATATTTAAAATAAAGCATCATAATAAATGCTGCTCCGCACAAAGTGTTTTCATTTACATATGTGGAGCATCTCAAACTCCATCTTTGCATATTTTTATAAGTTTGGGTTTATTACAACATCAATCTGGGAACGGAACGTGCACCATTTCCTCAGATTTGTAAGGTCAATCATTTATAAACCTACGCAAACACAGGAGAATACATCAATATCTTTCTTAATATGCTAAATGTTCATAACAATTTCAAAATAAAAGTTTGAAACCCTCTTTCTGTTTACACGTTTTGATGTCCACATATTCAAGAAATTACAGTGGCTATCGCATTTCTGATGTACAGAAATGTCCAAATATTAAAGGTTAAGTGGACATTTAAATTAAATGTTGTTTGGTCCGTATTAAACACGGATTTGATGGCACAGTAATGTGTAAAAACAATCGTCAGGCTGTTGGCAGGCTTTTGTTTACTTTAGTCTATTTTTATTACAAAAAAAAAAATTATAATTATCCGATTACTCGATTAATCGTCTGAATAATCGCCCGATTACTTGATTACCAAAATAATCGTTAGTGACAGCCCTAATTTGATGATGACAAAGGACATTTAAATGTAAACATAAAGGAAATGAGCATGCATGATTAAATGTATTAAAGTACTGAATATATATATATTAATACATATTTTAAAATAAATACATGAGAGTGTTTTAGGGCTGCAAAATGATTTAGTCGTAATTAATCGATTCAAAGTCTAACTTTACGTTTACATACTATATGTGTGTGTACTATGTATATTTATTATGCATATATAAATACACATACATGTATATGTTAAGAAAAAAATATGTTAGATTTATATATAAAATATTTATATATAATATAAATTATATACAAGTGTTTACATACAAATACATACAAGTATATTTTTAAATACATACATGTGTGCGTGTGTATTTATATGTACATAATAAATATAATAAACACATAGTATGTAAACATGAATTTTTAATTTGAATCGATTCATCGCGACTAATCATTTTGCAGCCATATTTACATCTGAAGAAATTAATACTTTTATACAGCAAGGATGCAAAGACAAAGACACTGAACATATAAAAAAGTCTGTTTTAAAAAGATGAAGAACTTTCTATTAATAAAAAAATCTGAAAATTATCACGACTTCTACAAAAATATTAAGCAGCACAGTGTTTTCAACACTGATAAGAACTAAGCACCAAATCAGCAAATTAGAATGATTTCTGAAGGATCTCAGAGTTTTGGTAATGGCTTCTGAAAATTCAGATTTGCCATTTCAGAAATAAATTACATTTAAAAAAATATATTCAAATAGAAATATATTTATAATAAATAAATTGAATATATATATATATATATATATATATATATATATTTTTTTTTTTACAATATTACTGTTTTTACTGAACCAAAACTTTTAACCAGTAGTGTATATTAATTACGTTAATCAATTATTTACGTTACGCAATTAATTATTACGTTAATCAATACAATTTTTTTTTTACACATTAATAAATGTGGAAAGAATATACTGTAAATTCCTAGTAATTATAAAATTGCTGCTATAAATTTTTTTTTTTTTTTTTTTTTTTTTTTTTTTTAACAGGGCTGGATCGACTGGTATCCATCATTGTAGGAGCTCCCAGTATCAGAGACGTCATAGCTTTTCCGAAATCCTTCAGAGGTCACGACCTCATGAGTCGTGCTCCAGATTTCGTATCTGAAGAAGACCTGAAGCCGTACCATATTTCTGTAGTCTGGCCTAGCGAAGATACAGGGGGTCAGCAGGACAACTCAATGTAAACTCTAAAATGTGTGTGATATTATGCGTATGGTGTTCCGTTGGCATGAGGATGCAAAATGGTTCACAGTTTCCATCAGCTCCGTGCGGTCGCCATCTGTGTCCGCGCCTTGTGATGGACTTCAGAGTAGAAGCAGCAGGATCACTTCCTGTCCTGGGAGAATTAAACGCCATCTTCTGAGTTAAGGTGACGTCTTTGTTCCCCACATCATGAAACACTTTCTTCTGCTGCTTTCTCATCATATACATGATCTGTAATAAGTGTTTTCAATTGTAATTTTTTTAATACAATCAGTTCAGTAAAAAAGCAGTGGTGGATTGTGAGCGCAGCTCAGTATTCCAGTAGGGGGCAGCGTTGTTCCACTGCAACTGTTTACATTGCACATGCTTTTTTTTCCCTCTTCACATGCCCTGCGGTGAAGTCAGCATGCACCATATCCTACTTTTTTTTTTCTCACCACCAGACATACAAATAAAGCTACATTTCAGTTTTTCTCAGCGATGCCTTATCTGCAAAAGCAGATGCTCATTTTTCATGCCCAGGTACAGCTACTCATTACAGCCAGTGTTGTTTTAAAGCAGACCTGTGCGTTGGCCGCCAAGCTGTGAGCACAGTTCTGTGTAAGACATGCTGTTTTTGCTGTTCTTCCAATGACTTTTCCTTAAGTACCCACTCATTGCCTATTTACATGACCGTGTTTACTTGAAAGTACCTGCCTACGTCCGCTAGATGTTTCCATTAGTGCTTTAGAGACAATTGCAGTACCAAACCATGGCTGTTTGATATAGAGCTCTGCATCAATAGTTAATAAATGCAACCCACAAATCAATTTGAAAATTCTGGTTTGGGCTTTTATCCTGTAGTTCTCCTAAAAAGGGATAGTTCATCCAAACATGAAAATTCTGTTTGAAACCAGCATGATTTTCTTTCTTATGTGGAACACAAAAGAAAATATTTTCAAAAACACCTCCATGTGTTTTTGTATTCCTCAGAAAAATAAATGTATATAGTTAGGGATGCATCAGAAATACTCACCTAGAACAGCAGAAAAATGTTTTTTTTTTTTTTTTCAGTTTCAGAGGGCTGAGATCATTGACCCAAACAATGATGTTTAATTAGCGTGTCTCCAGTGACACATTTTGACTGTGTTAGCTACAACAAACATTATGGGAAAGTTATATTTAAATGTTGTTTAAACAGTCTGAAACTTCCAACTTAAATGATTCAGAAAAAGATTCCATGAATGGTGTCTGAATAATTATTTTGTGCTAATCTTTACAGGGATAGTTTACCCAAAAATCTAATTCTGTCACCAATTACTCACCCTCATGCCATTCCAAACCTGTAAGACCTTTGTTCATCTTCGGAACACAAATTTAGATCGTTTTGTGACCCTCCATAGACAGCAATGGAACTACCATGTTCAAGGCCTAGAAAGAAAGTAAGCCATCGTTAAAATAGTCCGTGTGACATCAGTGTTGCAACCATAATTTTATAAAGCTACTAGAAAACTTTTTGTGCGCAAAGAATTTTTTTTTTTGAGAACTTTTACTTTGATTAAATGTTTAGTTGGTATATTTTTATTATATATTTTATAAAACCAAAAAATATATGTAAATATCCAGTTGTAGTCATTTTTTGGTTCAGCTGACTGACAGCCTATTTCTATTTTTCACCACACCGCAGCTACTCTAGGCATTTTATTTTGCCGCCTGAAATAAAGTGATTTACAAATATCATCTGCAAATTGATTGCTGTGTATTTTAGTCCTTTTATGTTTAATAACTTCTGACCATTACATCAAAGCAAGTCTGATATTTCTGATCTCTTAATGGAGATGCTACCTGCGTGATCGGCAAGAAGAAAATTGCATTTCTCAAGGAATACAATCTTAGGCGTCATTACTCCTCTCAGCATGTAGCATAGTCTGTTAGGTATGAGGTTGAGATGAGCCGCTCAATACCGAAAAGGTGTACCATCATACATCATTAGCTGTATATAGTTAAAATCCATAGCTGTAAAAGCCCATTTTTTGTTGTAACTCTTCAGCTGCTCACCAACCTGGTTAGTAGTCACCAGGTGTTTCAAATGTAAAGGATTAGTTCACTTCCAGAATGAAAATTTCCTGATAATTTACTCACCCCCATGTCATCCAAGATGTTCATGTCTTTCTTGCTTTCAGTTGAGAAGAAATTAAGGTTTTTGAGGAAAACATTCCATAGTGGACTTCAATGGTGGCCAATGGGTTGAAAGTCCAAATTGCAGTTTCAAAGCTTCAAAGAGCTCTACACAATCCCAGCTGTGGAGTGCCTTACTAGCAAATCTGTCATTTAAAAAAAAAAATTAGATACTTTATTAAACACAAATGCTTGTGTTGCACTAGCTCTGCGATGGACACACACATCTTCAAGCGGAAAGCGTGTTCAGCACAGCCCTTCAGAGTGCAGTGGCCAAAGTTCAACTATAACATACACAGTTTAACCTAATCTCATGTTAATCCTGAGTACCGATAGAGTAGTACTGTATCCTTAATATCTCCAAAAAGTCTTTAGTTTTATCATATTTCTAAAAGAAAAATACAGCTTTCCAATTTTCTCCGGAAAAAGCTGAGCTTCTGGAGGTGCGCCGCGGGCGGAGCTAAGTTCGACGATCACTTGTGCTGGGATTGTCAATAAAACAGACATTTGATGCCGTTTCACTTACCATCTGCAGTTCTGATTCATGAGCGGGATCTTTTATAGCTGGGGCTGCTCCATCTTTCAGTATCAAACAATGTTGTACATTTGTCAACAAACACACACTTGCAAAACTCCATTGCTGCCCTGGAAAAAGGAACTGCATCCACTGTTCACGTAACGCTGGGTTCTTTGGGAAGCTGAGCAAAGTTATCTTTGCCTTGCAACCAAAACCACACTTCTTTAGAGACATTCTAAAGACGTGTTGATGGGCACGCTCTCTTTCTCTAGTCTAGTTGTTGTGAGCGCGGGCGCCGCGGACACGCTTTTCTGGGAGAAATGCTCATATAAGGAGTTCCACCACCGATTACGTCATTAAAGCCACGATCGAAAAAAAAAAACCAGACAAAACTTGTACCAAACCAGAAGTAAGATTTTCGGCACAGAAATTCTCCGCCATTCGTCTAAATTATTTTTTTAAACTTTGGCCATGTTTAGCATGAGAATCCAACTCTTTAACATTGTAAACAACTCTGAATACAGGAAACACCATTGAACCCCCCCTTTAAGTTCGGCTTGCACACCACTAGTGTCCTCCACTGCGCGTTAGCTTTGGTCGACGCAGCATCAAACGGTCCTCACGAGGCGCAAGCCAATGAAATGAATGGGTTTCATAGCGCAGCGCAGGGCTTTACGCATTTGGTGTGAAAGCCGCTTAACGCAGAATACGACTTTTTTCTCTAAACGTAGGTGGAGGTTGACCCAACTCCAGTAAAACTATCCACAAGTTTCCAGGGTGGGGGGGGGGGGGACATGGGTAGAAAAAGAACATGGGTACAAAAAAAATAGTATTTGCCATACACAATTCATATTTGTGCACATTATTCTTCTACTACATCATATTCGTACTGGCATTTAATGGCACAATTTAATGGGTAATTCATTTATCAAAGATAGAAATTTAACAAACATTTGTGCACGCAATATGAATCGATCTATGGAATGTGTGATGAATGTTTCGTCCGAGGAAGTTTTTTCACAGGCTTTTGGCTTCTTGTGTCTTGAATCATTTTATTCAGAACAGGAATTCAAAGCACGTATCGTGAATCATTTTATTCAGAACAGGAAATCAAAGCGCGTACTGTGAATCATTTGATTCACAACAGGAATTCAAAGCACGTATCACGAATCATTTGATTCAGAACAGGAATTCAAAGCGCATACCGTGAATCATTTGATTCAGAACAGGAGTTCAAAGCGCGTATCGTGAATCATTTGATTCAGGACAGGAATTCAAAGTGCGTATAATGAACCATTTGATTCAGAACAGGAATTCAAAGCACATATCGCAAATCGTTTGATTTTGATCGTGTCTTTGGAGTGGGTTTGCGGGATGTTTTTTAATTTAAAAATAATTCAGCAGAGGCAGGGATGCATTGTTATTGATGGCAGCACCTCTAGCCATGCTAATAAAATACAACTAGGCTACCACTACAAACTGATTTAAATAGTTTTCTATGCTCCTGGGGGCGTATTACAGAAAAATCCTAACTTTAAAATCTTATCCTATCTGTTTGGTAACCATAGTAATTTCAGTTAGGACTGCATTTCGGACAAAAGCTATTACAGAACAGCGTTTCCTAAGTGCGTTATCTTATCTTAACTACAGATAGGAAGGTAGTATTACAGAAACTTCCTAACTTGACAAAACATTCTAAAAACTTAACTTAACTTTAGGACAACCCCACAGCTGTCCTAACTTCAAAATTATTTAAAAGCTAACGGAAGAAAAACACTTGCAACCGCACTACAACATGGCATTACACTTATTAATACTTGAAAATGAAGAACGGAGATGCTAAATGGCAGAAAGACTCTTGGAGGACCCTGAAGATGTGTTACATTTTGCTGACAAAACACTAATAAGTAATTACAGACTGCCGCGTAACATGATTTTGCAGTTAGCACAGGAACTGCAACCAGCATTACAGAGACCAACAAAGCGTCACGGAGCATTACCGGTTATAGCGCAATTGACTAATGCCTTACGTTTTTTTTGCAAAAGGCGATTTTCAAAGTGAAGTAGCTTCTATTGCAAAAATGTCACAACCTGGTTTGTCTAAAAATCTAACAGAAGTGGCAAGGGCGATCAGTGCTTTAGCACCTACCTACATGGTTTCCAACTAATTAATTATTTGTGTTTTGTCAGCAAAATGTAACACATCTTCAGGGTCCTCCAAGAGTCTTTCTGCTATTAAACATCTTCGTTCTTACATTTTCGGCAACTCTTGCCCACTCCCTCTGTAGTGAGTGAGCGACGGTGAAAACTTGCCAGATATTATCGCCTATGCCTTTTCCACCGAACTTATTAAGTTTCAATTTCAGCGGCACTGAAATTAAAAGCTCGCCGGTTTTGTTTTTCCATTTTGTTTACCTCCTCGGTAGCTCGCTCAGTGTTGGTTGCTTGGTAACAGACCTGAGAGTGGATTGTCGAACTTGTTGATGTGATTTAGGATTTCCTAACTAGAAATAAGATACGATTTTGTAAGATAGGATAAGAATCCCAAATCAAGTTAAGATTTGCTTCTGTAATACGAATTTATGAAAAATCCTAATTTAACGTAGCATATCTTAAATTAAGACCTAAGATAAGAAACCTTCTGTAATACGCCCCCTATATCATAAATTTCGGGCTACAATAATGCTCTTTTCTATTTTCTGATAAAACTGGATGTGTCAATAAGCTCTTCGCTGATTGGCTTGCACAAGAACCCGTTATGCAAATTTTCCACTCCAGTTGAAATTTTTGAACTTGCACAGAAGATGTGTTTGAGGCGAATATTGTGCATTTGTGTAATTTGTGTTGCGTGGTGTGAATTTGCCTCTATTCGCATCTTTGCATTGACTTGTATGTAATCTACTTGCGCTAATAATTAAATTCACGTTTGGTGTGAACACACCATTATTCTTCAGTGTTTAACCTTTTGAAGCTGCACTGAAACTGCAATTTAGACCTTCAACCCATTGGGCACCATTAAAGTCCACTATATGGAGAAACGTCCTGGAATGTTTTCCTTAAAAACCTTAATTTAACATCTTGGATGACATAGGAGTAAATTACCAGGATTTTTTATTCTGAAAGTAATTAGTCCTTTAAGACCTCTGGTCTAAGAGGACAGTACTGCTTCTGCTGTAGTCTATCAGCATACTCTTGAGTTCAAGAAGACCTTTAACTTCTGCCCTACTGTTGGTGGCCAGCCTGAGAAATGCTGCAGGGAATTTAATGTCTTAGAAACCTGTCTGATCACTATCAACAGAATTGACTGCGTATCTGCGGTCACCTCCATTCTCATCTTTCTTTCTGGTGTGCAGAACATCCACTTGTCTGGTTTGTCTCTAATTGGCCTACATAACCAAAATGGCCTATGGTTTTTCACAGCAAACATAAAAGTCACATAAAGGACAATGAAAATTTCCTCTGGATAAACCATGCTGTTTTGCAGTACGTGACTTTCGGTGACGGAAAGGTAATTATAATGTATTCCACCATGAGACACTTTTAGGCCTACCTAATTTGTTTCTTTTTAATTCTCCCTGTTTTGTAATCTCGAGGGACCACGCTCTGTGGAGAATAAACCAAACGATTTGACGGGAAGACCCTTTAGGTAACTTACAAACATGGTGGGGGATAATGAGCTTAGTAGCTTTATACCTTTTGTTTCAAATGGCTTTTTTTAAAGCACTCAGACTAAGGAAATAATTGGCCAGTTTTTGTTTCTGTTCATCAATAAAGGAATATAGGTTGCTTTGCCAGTGAGATTCACATTCAATTTATTTCTTCAAAGGTGTGACTTACAGATTGGTGATTTTAGTTGTTTTTGTTTTTTAACCAAACCACAGTTTCTGTTCATGTTTTGGTTTGCACTAGAAATTGAATTATTTATATAGGGGGTTACAAAACTAGTCTATTGGCCCATGTAAAATTAACATTAAGATGACCAATAGTAAAAATGACCAAACACCTGAGAAGAGACAATGGCAACCCTTCAGAGGACATCAGAAGATGCCAACCCTGAAACAACATAGCCTACAGAACTACCAAATTTTGCTATATGTTTGACTGCAACATATAATCATTGCAGTAATATTGTTTTACTGTCTGTTCAGTTAGGCTACATGTCATGAACTGATTTTTACTTTACATTTCTGCCATATGTACATCAACTTGACAGTCACCACTGATAAGCTACTACTAAATATATTGTAGAATCTTAAAATTTCTGTAAAGCTCTTTTGCAACTATTTGTATCGTGAAAAGCGCTATACAAATAAACAAATTAAATTGAAAAGACGTCATTCCAGGTAACTCCTCCCACAGCGGAATTTGACTAGCCCAACATATCCTTCCTTATGTATATTAATGACTAATATATGGAGAACACTATAGATTGTTTGTGAAACTTTAGAACACTGCATCACATTTTCCTCACGTTTCAAAAGCAGACCTATAAAAATGAAAGCCATCTGGAGAACAATCACGTAAGACATTAAAATGCAAGGTATGTGAGTTTTTTCCCCCTTTTGCATTGCCAGTATACGAGAACTGTTCTGATTAGATGTGTTTGTAATTGATTGTGTCTCGTCGACTAAGGGAGACACGTTTTTCTTTGGCAACTGGCTTTGACGTGTTTTAGTCAGTGAACCAGAGAAGCAGCCATTTTAGGACACGTTTATATTCTAGTGCACATTCACACTATGGAATCTATGTTATACATATGTAATGTTAATCTATGTTATATGTATTACATCTATGAAAGCCTGTTTCCACCACAGTAGAGTAAAAATATGATTTTGTAAATCATAATAATGAGAAACTTTATCGTAAAAAAACAAACTACAAATTTTTAATTCAGACTGGTGTTTGTTATAATATTTTCATTACAGTAATCATAACTGTTTTTTTTTTTAAACTATTTTTAAAATTAATTAATTTAATAACTGACAGTATGCATTTTGTTATTCTTCTAATTATTTACCTATAGAGTGTTTTTACGACATCATCATTCGGCCATATTGGTGGCACTGAACGTAAACAAGCCACTGAACAGAATGAAACTTAATTTTTGCTGATTATTGCTGCTGAAAATGGTAAATTATTGTCATGTTTTGGGCTGTACTAATCGTTCAGACCAGGAAAAACATTTGGAGTAGCGTACTATAGACTGCCAAAAGTTATAGCAAATCAAGAAGAGTGACAAAAAAAAAAAAAGCCTGAGGAACGAAAGGGGTTTGTGGTTGGCAAAACTGAACCAGGATTTCCAGAGCAAGAATCTTGTTTGTTCTTATCATTTCCGGTCAGGTAGGTGAAATATTAGGTTAATATCTTAATTTATACTGCTCCTACATAGCTTTACCACCCATTAACTTTAGCTCGTCAAAATATTGCACCCTTGCTTACTAAGTCCTTCTCTATATGATTTAGCAGCATATGGTTTAGACAGCATAAATAACCAGAAAAAAACATATTCAGTAGTACCCATGCAATAAATGCTGTTGTTTACACCAATGTATCTCCAATATTGCTGTGCATCTGTGTAACTGACCAAACCGTGATGTAAGTGCAAACCCTCTATAGCAGCTAATAAACTCCACATTCCTGGATAATAGCTTACTTCCACACTGAAAAAATAAGGTGGATACCAGGATATCAGTTGACTCCTAATAGTCTACATTGATGTCTGTGACGCATCTGTGATATAATTTGCAGCATGTAGTCATGTCACAGGAAATTCAGTCCTCAATATCCCAAACTTGTTTTTGTGTTACCGTCAGGGCCGGCGCATCGGGGGTTACTCAAGATGAGTGTGAAAACATAATTTATTTATAAAATATAATGATTTATTTTTTAAAAAGTTGCCCAATGCATAGGCTTTCTAGCATTAATATGATGCTACTATTGTAGCGATTAGAACAGTCAGTTTTACAAAGTCCCATTTTAGGCCTAATTGTTACATCTGACACACAAACTTCCCACGGAAGCGGTTCAACTAAGAATGCAGCACTACTGAGTAAGCTAAAGGTATGATGAAATCATTTTTTAAAGTTTAATAGATGGCTAGATGATCGTAGTTATTTGATTATTTCGCTGTAGTGTTGTTATAACTTACAATGATCTGGTAAATGGGTCGCAATGAATATCAGGGAATCGGTTGCAATAAGCTTGTTTCATTGTAAAGCAGACACAAATACGTATTTCTGGTGATTGTGGTATCACTTGTCAGTATTTGTGCTAAAACTGATGCCTAAAAGACATATTATTTCCTGGATGTCAGATTTTCGAATTTGTTGCCAATGTGATTTTGTTTTATTCAGTACTCCGCCATCTGTATTTGTACCTTTTAGTATTTTTTTTATTCCACTGCGATACTTTTCCATTGTATTTCAAAGTAAATGCGCTACGGACGTCTGTGTTCGAATGCTGCGTTTTCGTCTCAGGTCTTTATAGCATAATACGCGCATACATCATTCTAAAACACGGCGCTCAAGTTCAAAGAAATTCAGCTTCTAAAAACATTTAGACCTTTCTTGCTCTTAAAAAATTTCCACTGACAACCAAAACACTATCTGTGTAAACCCAGTATTCTAACAGTGGCGGCGTCGGGAAAAGCAGTGGAGGCACAGTTTTTCCAAAATTTTGAAGTGAAAACGGGAGGAGGACGATGTAATATTAGTAAAATTCACGATTCATTAAGTTCATGTCTCAGAATGTGTATGTTTTTGTTTGTAATTTCATATACATGTTACTGAAGTTGGAAAGCGCCGCTTTTCTATCGCAAATGTGCCGAATCTGCTGATGTAATTACAACCGCTAAGTGATAGGGGAGGCCGGTGGAGAGCTAAGCTCTGGTGCCTCCTTTGGGGAAAAAAAAAAAAAAAAAAAAAGCCAATCACTATCGAGTGTTCACTTTCAGCGCTGAGGATTGTTGAGAAAGTCTAGCCTCCCTTATATCAATCATCATAGAGACGTAAATTACGTGATATTAGTTGAACTTGCGCTGATAATGCACCAAGTACTTATGATGAGTAATGATATTGACTATTTAATCACCAAAAGATTTACCAAGCTGTCATTAAAACAGTAAATTAAACATAAAGAGAGAACAAGCTGGAGGCTACAGCAGTCGTGACTTAATGAAATGGCACAGGCAGCTTTTATGGATGTTTGCTTCAAGTGATATGCCAGGTAAGTGAAATTATATTATTCTGCTGTATGTACGTCGTTTTCATTACGTTTGGTGACTAAAAGCAACCAAAAGCCATTTTAATATGGTTAAGCAAATACCAATACAATTAGTGTGCCTCCTCTATTTTAAAACCCACAAGCCGCCACTGTATTCTAATAGTTGTATTATCACGGGCAGGTTTGTTTATGGACAAATACATGAATGGGCCACATATGTTTTTTTTTTTTTTTTACTTTGTGCTACGTCATCGCCCCCTTTCGTCACTTTAGCTCTGGTTACCGTTATACTGATTTACAGCTTTTTTTTAACTCAAAATATGATCTTTGTGCAATCTCACATATCAACTATACTGTTGGAAGACTAGTTGACCATTGTGACTCCTCCCTACTTCAAAAAGCATCCCTATGGATTTTTATACATTAAGAGCTGAGGAGATGAGATAAATGTGTATTTCTCAGAGGCTCTGGAGATTGATTCAGGGGTTTTATAGTACATAGTGATTCGTAGCCGAAATCACTTTAGTGCTCCGAGCTGGAGAAGTGTACCACTGTTATATCAGGCTGCAATCAAGTGCCTGACAATCACACAAAATCACAGGATTTAATCTCCAAAAGCATAAAAAGCTTTCTAGTGGTATGCTGCATTATAGAAGTTCAGTAAAGTTTAGTGATGAATGGTATGCTTCATGATGCTACAGTGTTATAGAGAAACTCGTTCATATCCTTCGGGAGAGAAACAGAATCAGGAGGGTTCAAAAAGGCAATAGGAGAGAATTATTTAAAGGTACGTTGCAGTGTCAAGCCATCTTAATATTTATTAAAACTCATTAAGAAAGGCTTGCTGGTAAATTCCCTAAGGTTTGAAAAAGATTGCTTTAATGATGTCTCAGGAAGCAAACTGTAGTCTGTACAGTCCATGCACACCCAAATTAGCTTTAGTCCACTGGTGTTTTGAGGTTCTTTTCAGAAGGTGAACCATACAATTGGTTGATTAAGATGCAAATATTGAAATATACCCTTAGGAATACGGACATGAATGTCTGCCGTTATAATTGTGTTTCCCAAGCGATGCTTGACACTGTAACAAGTCTAGCCGCCCTGCTGTTGACATGGAGTCAGGGATGTCAGCTGTGTTTCTTTCTGGCAAAAGAGATTGAGTATTTGTCCTCTGTCCTTAAATCCATCAAATTGCATTGTGACTTGAATAATAGATTGTCTGTCAAGCCTCCTGATGTCATTTTTTTTGGTCAATATTGAAGTAGCTTGTGTGTCGTGGTACGCTAAGGGAGTTGCTGCTCAGCGCATGCCTGCTGAATTATTCTGAGCACAAAGATAAACTCATCCAAAATGTCTAATTTGAAGGCATGCTGACTGGTTTGGTAAGGAAGCATGAATGTTGATCAATGGGAGCTGTGTTACCAAAATAGAAAAAGGATCAATAAAACAAGCAAGCGCAGTTTTCCAGTACAGTTCGAATACGTCAGAAAGAGACGAATGGACGGTTTTCTTCCATTTCTTGATGATTTTCATTTGATTGATGTGCATTGTGAAGGTCACAAGGCCTTGGATGCTTGTAAACAAGTACTCTAGCTTGAAAGTGCTTGCTTTCTACGTGGACCAGACTACCCCAAAACCAACCACTTTCCATTTGTACAAAATGTAAGGAAGAAAAAAAAAAACAGCAAGAGAGACTAAAAACCTAACCTCATGGGCAACATCCATTTCAAGTGCATGTTAAGTTTATTCCCTCCTGCTATATGTGAAATTTTGCTTGTAAATTTAAACTGATAACACCTACAGCTGTTTTGTTGTTTTTCTCAGCCTCAGTCCCAAAAGTCTAGTGCTCTGAAACTAGCAAGGAGGAACATTTTTAGAGCTCTGTCATGTACAGTTCCGTCTTAAGCTTACATACCTCTTGTAGAATCTTCAAGATGTTTGTTACTGTCACATAAGGCTAAAATAGATTCAAATAAAATATTTATTGTTATGAATTTATTTTATTTTTAGCATTTATTTTAACTAGGGCTTTCACAATTCCTCGGCTCAATTCGAGTACTAGATTTAAAAAAAAATCCTTGATTGCATTTTGCCTGTGTCAAGTATATCAGGAGAACCCATGCATTATTAGACCATTTTCCGAGGCTGCACTATATATTAAACCCATAATAAAGCATAAAACTATTGTGAATTTACAAACACTGTAATTCAATTAAATAAAGGGTTTAATACATGTTTTTAATTATTGACATGTGTGTAGGTTACCTGCGGCTTTGTTCACAGTAAATGCTGCTCCACACAAACTGCTATCATTTAACATTACATATGTGGAGCGTCTAAAACTTTTGTTGCTGTGAGTTTAGGTTTATTATAACATCCATCTGGGAATGCAACATGCTCCATTTCGTCAGATTTGTAAGGTAAATTATTTATAAACCTATGCAAACACAGGAGAATATATCAATGTCTTTTTTGATCATCGCGATTTCAAAATAGTTTACACGTTTTAACGTCAACATTTTCCAGAAATGACAGTTGCTGTATCATTTCTGTCATGAAGAAATAGACAAAAATTAAAGATAAGTAGACATTTGAATTAAATGTTGTTTAAGTGTAAAAACAATAGTTGGCCCCCTCTGCAGTCACTTGTTTTGTAAATAAAACCATATGATTACTTGCTTTTGTTACTTTATTTGAACGATTTATCATTGCGTTATTGCTATTATATATGTATTTTAATTAAGTGTAAAGGTTATTGTTCGTTTAGGTCTATTATATTAAAAACAAATGATAAATATCCGATTACTCGATTAATAGTCAGAATTAGGGCTGGGCGATATGGCAAAAAATGTAATCTCAATAATTTTTTTACCATATTGAACGATAACGATATATATTTTGATATATAAACTGTTAATGCTGCCAGCTTTAAAAGAGTATCCCAACTATGACTGAAGCCACAAAAATTTGATGGTTCATTAATTACATTTTAAAGTATAGTTTATTAACAAAAGCAAATTACACATTTGGCCTTAAAAAATAGGACAGCTTACTAAAATAAAAACTAAAAGTTAATGACAACAGAAGGTAAATGAGAGTAAATGTGCAAAATATAAACATAAAACTGTTGTTAACATAATTTGTAAGTAGCACAATTACAGTTTTTTCTTTTCCAGAAAAACAAGTCTGTCAACAGTGTCTGGCTTTAAGAGGTAGATTAAATGTGCAAAATAAAACTATACAATTTCTAGCCAGTGCACATAATGTATAAAATGTTTATGACATATTTTACAGATAATTTTAATCTGCGCCTCGTTGCTTTTTAAATAACCAAACCACTTCCATGTAACTGAATTCGTGTTGCCTTTTTTGTCGACAATTTCATCATTTTTGGGTAATAACTTGAAGGTTAGTTTCACTTTCGTCAGCCCTAATTTTAATTTATAGATTTAAATGAAATTATTAATTTTGAATTATTAAATAAAAACAATTTTTATTTTTTCTTAGAGATGTTTATGACAGGTAACTATGGGACATGTCATTTTATAAACTCAGCTTTATAATAACTAAATGCTAAAGGTTATTTGAATTTAGCATGTCTGCTATTATATGGCCCAAATATAACTCGGATAGAAAGGAGCTATGAAAGTTCTCAGAAAGCAAGTGAAATATGAAACTGAGTAAAGGCCATACCAAACTGTGAAAAATGAGAGTGCAGAACATTTAATAGTCCTCCGGTGTGTCATTCATTTCAGTGCAAGACCTGGTGACAAAAGACATTTGAGTTATTTGTTAAAAGCTTTAGGGACTCCAGTATCCCCACCCACCCACATTTGTTCCCAAGCATCAGAGAAAAAGCTTGCTGGTATCAGTTACTCCACTCACAGCTGGTGGTCTCATCATGCTACGTTTAATTTTAGAAAATAGCTATTTTTTTTTGGATCGAGTCAACATCCGAAGGCATTCATCTTAAAGTCAAACTATTTTCTCTTAGGTGAGAAACTGCTGCTGCTGCTGTTGTTGTTGTTGTTTTCAAACCATGTACAAGCTCAGGTTTTGATGGTGCCTTTAAAGCTGAAGTGTGTGATTTTTGTGGTATTACAACATTTTCTCCTTTCTTGTCCTATCTTGATTTCCCCTGAACTGTGTAAATTGCTACCTGATCTCACGACAAAAACTTTGAACTACCTGTGGGAACTTTTCGCAAGACGCAAAATACGTACCAATAAGTACATCAATGCAGTTTCCAACAGAAATCAACACTAGAGGTGGTAAAACACTAATAGGACTTGTAATCATTTTCATGCACAGTTACCATCTGTATGTTCACCTGTTCCAGGAAAAAAAAACAACAACACTCTTTTAGCGCCATGTACATGGCAGTATGTATTTCGTGTCTTGCGAGAAAGTTCCCACAGGTATGTTTTCAGCATGAGATCAGGTTGTTCTTTTAACAGTGAAATTTGTTCATAGTCATCACTAATGATGGTTAAATAGTAGAAATATGATTTAGTCAAGCTCCGTAAGATCAGGAGGAGGGCAGAATTGATCATGATGACCTGTGAAATGTATACTTTGTGTTTTGAAGGTCAAAGTATTTTAGATCTAAGTATCTCTGCATGTAACTAAATAGAAGTGCAATTATTCATTTTGAAAGGCACTCAAGTATAGTAGTATAGCATATTAATGTACAGTTAGAGTTGCATATTATATATTGACATTCTCTACATATGACCTTTTCAAAATGTGTGGCCAATCCTCTTACAGTGATGAAATAAATTCATGATCCACACTGCTTTCATGTCACCATAACTGACATATCAAATGCATCTTCAGTCACTTTAGTCATCTACCTGCTCTTTATGAACCCCTGGGAGAATCAGGCACTGTCAGTCACATGCCATACCACATCAACATGCATGTCTTATAATGCAGCACATGACAAAATTATCAAACGCTATTTGCAGTAAATTCAGGTCAGTTGGATTATCCAGCATTAAATATGAGAAATATTAAATAGAGTGTTTCCAGACTAAGGTAACACAAGCTTATCATGGACATCTACTTGATATTTGATTAGCGCCGTTATGGTTTCGCATACACAATTATGCCTAGAGCAAAACCGCTTTAATTTGTGCCAAGAGTCTGACCCCAGGTGGCTAAATCACAAAGGGTGACTTTGTTCTGAAAGTCATGTAGCATCAGATATGTGGTCATCTGTTGACGAGGAAAGCTTTTTTGAAACATTTAATGTGCTAATTTACCAAAAGTGTCATTAATTACTCATTAATTACTCATCTTCGGAAAACAAATTAAGATGTTGAAAACCTGAGAGCTTTCTAACCCTGATTAGACAGCAATGGTACTACCACGTTCAAGGCCCAGAAAGGTAGTAAGGACCGCGTTAAAATAGTCCATGTGATATGCTTCAACCGTAATTTTATGAAGCTACAAGAATATTTTTTTTGTGTGCAAAGAAAGCAAAAATAATGACTTTATTCAACCATTTCTTCTCTTCTGTATCAGTCTTCGATGCACGTTCAATGAAAAAATAATAGTTGAATTTATGAAAATTACTCTGTTCAAAAGTTTACATATAGGCTTGATTCTTAATTATGTGTTGTTACCTGAATGATCCACAGCTGTTTTTTTAGTGATAGTTGTTCTTGAGTCCCTTGTTTGTCCTAAACAGTTAAACTGCCTTTGTTTTTTCAGCATTTTTGTGTATTTGAACCGTTTCCAACAATTACTATAATTTAGAGATCCATCTTTTCACACTGAGGACAACTGATAGACTGATAGTGAACCTTTGCACCATTGTAATAGTTGCATATGAGTCCCTCAGTTGTCTTCAGTGCGAAAAGATGGATCTCAAAATCATACAGTCATTGTTGGAAAGGGTTTAAATAGACAAAAATGCTGTAAAACCAATAAATTTGTGAGACCTGAACATTTTTTCTGAAGAACAACAGGCAGTTTAACTGTTCAGGACAAACAGGGGTGGTTCATTCAGGTAACAACACAGCATTAAGAATCAAGTGTAAGTAAACTTTAGAATAGGGTTATTTTTATAAATTCAACTATTATTTTCTCTACGACTATTATGTAAACGTCTTTTATGTGAAACATCTCATTCAGGTCAGTATGAAATAAAAAAATGACATGTATTTTGTATGATCCCTCTTATTTTGGCAAAATAATTAACATTTTGCAGATTCTGTAAACTTTTGACTTCAACTGTATAGTGCAAGGCAGTTTAGATCAGAGGCTATGATGTTTTGGAATGTGTTTTTTTTAATCTCCCCCCTAATAGTTCCATGTTCCATGGTGTATATGCCCTCATAAATGCATTATAAATATGATTGACTTCACAGAGGTAACAGTAAAGCAGTCTGAGGTTATTTAATTAGTCTTTTGCGTGATTGCTTGCTCACGAACAGAATGAGCAAGTAAAGCGCTCCAGGGACGAGCCGGAGATTGCAAAGGGTGCCTGCACTGAAGTGGGCCCCGCTTCAGAATGCCGATGACTATTCATCGATAGCGGTCCCTGAGCAGTGAAGGGTAAGAGCAGTGCACTCTGGGAAGGAAAACCATCCACACCAGAATTGGAATATTATTCCGCTGCATGCCTCCAATAGACTGCAGTTTCCTTTCTGAAGTGCGTTAAGCCTCACAGCCTCTCTGAATTCAATCAGTCATCAGGGCTGGTGGCAGGTTAGTGCTTCTCTCTATTGATTTCAACCTAGGGAAGCCAGCAGCTGACAACATGCATTTTCAATCTCGACGGCTCTTGTGCTACTGTGAGAAGTTGCATAAATAATACATCCAATGCATTTTCATCAGCCGCTGTATTTCTGTGCGCGCGTCGCATAGCGTGACGAGGCCGAAAGATGTGCATCTAGAAGTGTCGAACAGAGCTCCGCTGCTCTGCCATCATCAAGATCATGTCCTGCAGTGATGTTTTTGTTTTAAGATACATCGATACTTCATTTCTGAGGTGTGAAGAGGGGTAATGAATAGTTAATATTTCTGCCATTCACTGACAGTGATTAACTAGAATTATTACTAGAGTCCTTTACCACCACACGCAACACTTTCCGACTCTGGATGATGGATGGCTGATTCATCCAGAGACTTGAAAACACCCCAGACATCCGTTATACAGAGTTCAATGAGATTCCAATCTGCCAAAGGCATCCTCTTCTATTTCTCTGTAATAAGTGGACATTTTTCATATTGGTCTGATTTGTCTGTGGAAGACGCATTAATTCATTGAGATTTACAATGGAATGACAATCTATAAAATAAAAAATAAAAACAGTAAGAGCGATGGCCCCGGGGACATGCTGGATTTCTATTCGCACTATAAATCTGGTGGTGAGACCGGCGTGGCAGACAATATTAAAACACTGCTGAAGCCGTCACACCTTATCTGGGTTAACCTTGAGCTCGTGTCATCTTCTTTGCCGTTCTGGTTGCCGTTAATGAAAACTGTTCAACAGCGAGCTAAATTGTGAACGTACGTTTGTCACATTCTTTCTGTTTCTAATTTACATGTGCTTTGTTATCACTCCTTTAACAGTTTGTGTAAGAAATGATGACATACTTACTAAGGCTGCATTTATTTAATCAAAAATACAGTAAAAACAGTCTTCAGTTTCACATGATCCTTCAGAAATCATTCTTATATTCTGATTTGGTCCTCAAGAAACCTTTTTTATTATTATCATCAATGTTGAAACAGTTGTGCTGCTTAGTATTTTATACTGTTATTCATTTTTCAGCTTTCTTTGGTGAATTTGAAATTTAAAAAACAGCTTTTACATTTACTTAAAGGGATAGTTCACCCAAAAATTCAAATTCCGTCATTAATTGCTCACCCTCATGTCGTTCCAAACCCGTAAATTAATATATTTTTGATGACATTTGAGAGCTTTCTAACCCTCCAGAAACAGCAGAGCAACTGACACATTCAAAAAAGTAACAGGACATCATTAAAATAATCCAAGTGACATTAGTGGTTCAACTGTAAGTTTGTAAAGCTATGAGAAGACTATTTGTGCACAAAGAAAACAAAACTTTTGACTTTATTCAACAATTTCTTTTCAATTTGCCAGCTCCTGTGTCTGCAGCATCACATGTAGCCTATGGGTCATCATGGTACTCTTGTGAACATGTGGCGAAGACTAACACAAAAGAGAAGAAAATTATAAAAAATGCCACGTTTGCAAATTGCCTTTATTCTTTATATAGCATAATGACTTATTCTTTTCTTTAGAGCTCTAAATTATAGTCTTCTTTTCTAGAATAAACCATTTTTGCGATATCATGTGCTGCCCACAGTCGATAATTTGCACCTCGTATATTAATAGGAATTTTGCAAATTGCCTTTATTCTTGATATAGCATAATGACTAATTCTGTTCTTGAAAGCTCTAAATTATGGTCCTCTTTTCTAGAATAAACCATTTTTGAGATATCATGTGCTGCCCACAGTCGATAATTTGCACCTTGTATATTAATAGGAATTTTGCATATGTATATTTTTTTTTTTCAATGAGCTGCAATTACTAGACAGCCTAATCCCCATATCTAATCCTCCTGCCATTTTCTCTGCTAGAGTTGACCTCTATCACAGATAAAGGGACCACCTGCTTTTCCATTCCTCATTAATAGTCCTGAGCCCAGCCTGATAAACTCTCTCTTTTAACTGCATTTTGTCAGACAGTGAACCTTGACCTGTGGAACACAGTATTCAAGTGTTCACATTAAGCAGATGAGCCGGAAATGGAGGTCTCAGGGGAGTGATGCGTTATCTATAGAGGGCAGTATTGACCTGGTGACAACCATTGAAGGAGGGATTGTAAGTGGCGCAATGAGCAATGAAATTTTTACTCTGCATTGTCAGCAATAAAAGGATTGAAATTACTGTGACGGCATGGAAAATAAATAAAAAAATAGTATCAGATGGTAATGGAAACAGGATTGATGCCACATATAATGATGTTCAATTGGTGGTACGGTCTTGGACTAACCAGGCACAGTGCAATAGGTTTTCAGCCATTTACTGTGGGTTCCCTTTTTACCTTAAGCTTTAAGATCTTAAGGGAGAATCTTAATAGGCTTTCAATAATACATAGGCTTGCATCATAAAGCAGAACCACCACAACTCCTAGTGACAATGTCCGAAGTACTAATTGAGCTAATCAATCACTGACACATTGCGCAGTAGTTGAGACCGTGAGACAGCTTTTGTCATTAAGCATGCAGTCTGTTGGTGTTATTCAGTAAGGTCACATGTAATGAATTGTCACAAGCTGTTGTATATCTTACTATACGGTTTGATGTTGGCATGGGAACTTGAAGAAATAATAAAATATAGTTAATAGTAAATTGCATTTGTAATTGTACACAAAATGTTTGTGTTGTAGTGTGGTATGGTTAATTATACTGAAATAAAATAGCATTTTTTAAAGTACAAAAACAAAAAATAAGTAAATGAATGTTCAATAAATACCATTCAATGGTTTGGGGGCGGTATAATTTTTATTTTTTATTTTTAATGCATTTAATACCTTTATTTAGAAACGATACATTAAACTGCTAAAAATAACAGTAAAGACATTTATAATCTTAATGTTTTAATTAAATGTTATTTCTATTCATTAAAGAATCCTGAAAAAAATAATTAAGCTTTCCACAAAATATGAAGCAGCACAGTTTTCAACATCAATCATAATAAGAAATGTTTTTTTTTTTTTTTTTTTTTTTTTTTTGAGCACCAAATCAGAACATTAGAATGATTTCTGAAGGATCATTCGAAACTGAAGACTGTAAGTGAAGAGTAATGGCTGCTAAAAATTATTTTAACAGCCATTACACTTAAACTATTACATTTTAAAATATATTAAAATACAAAACTTTATTTTAAATTGTAATAACATTACTTAGTTTTTCAGGACTGGGTTTTGACATAAATTTCACATTTTGATTCAATTCTGATTCAGGGTAAATCCAGCGTTATGGATGTGACATATAATTGCTTAGAGAATGTATGTGTAAATCCTTGTTGATAGAGAAAAATTGTTGATTAGCAAAATACCAGTCTTTGCATGAGTTAAATAAAAAAGAAATAATCATGTGTTATGGATATGAGAAAAAAGGGCAACGTTTTTGAGAGACTACATACTTTGGATTTCTGCGAATGCACAAACTAGATGCAGTAATACTCAACAAGTAGAGAAGCGATGGATCTTCACAGAACATTGTTACTTTATTTAATTTTTTTATGTCTATTTATGGGGAATATGTACTGTTGGATGTGACAAGCCTGAAAATAGCACTTACCAGACTAAAAATCATGCACTGAAAATGCAAAAATTGCTTTAAAAACTTTAAGAGAGACCTCACATGGGTATTTGAACCACCAAATGTTGACATCTGTGCTAGCATTATAGTAAAAACCTAATTTTTTCATGGTAAGGTGTACCTTTGCATGGAATTACCATTCTCAAGCTTGGGATTCGATTAAATTTCTGATTCAATTCAATTTCAATATTTATTTTTTGGAATAGGCTATATTTCAGGTTTGTATACCTGAAAGTATCAGGTTTGTATACATGTGCTTAAATTACACTAAGTTAAGCTTTTGTAATAATAAAGTTACAATTACATGTTATATTTCCACTTCTATTCGTTTTTTAATAAACATTTAAATGGTGGCTGTCATAAAAACCTGACAGATTTATGCATACATAAAAACATAAATATTGCAGAACTGTAAAAAATACAATAAATATGTTATATAGTGCATATTTAACGAAATGCTCCTCTCTAGAGTTAATTTTTTTAACTGACTAACGATGGTCACCAAATAGGCTGTTTTTTCTGAGGTAAATGTATGTGACATTGTTTACAAGCTGTTATATCTTGACATCGTTAAGCGGTTGAAACACTAGCCTAATAATAGCGATTACATGAGACAGGATACGAATTTCGGTAAGTTGTACTCTTTGTTTTAACATACCTTTGGGTGTTTATTCATGTTAATGTCCTGCTGTACTGTAACTGGGTAAAGCGGAGGACATGTTCCGTTCACATGCGGTTCCGCTTCTCTTGAACAGAGGCGCTACAGCAATCTGTCACTCCACATTAAACAGCGCCAAAACGCTATTTATTTGCTGCGTCTCATTTGAAAGGCTGCGTCCTCCAGAGGTGCATTTGAAGGCTGCATACGTCATCGGGGAAGTCTCATTTAAGAAAAGTAACCATTAAATTGACAAGTAAAAAAGAAATGATAGTATTTTACACCTCACAAATAATAACAGTCAATGTTATTATGGTTACTTTTCTTAAATAAGACATCCTTAATGACGTGTGCAGCCTTCAAATGCACCCATTGTTTGACGCTACAATGTTCCATTCATTAACTGAAAACAGACTAGACTAATCGATTCTTTGGATTTAAATGATGAATCTATATATTTTTTACTCAGCCCATACTGTTTTGACTATTTTTGGCTAAATGAATACAGCCTAAATTAGAGCCTCAAAAACTTTTAAAAACAAGTGTTTTCTTTTACACAATTTTGCTTCTCAAAAATGTTTTCTTTTTAAAGGATATTATACACTTTAACTGGAAAACAACACAAGTATTGATTAAAAAAAGCTTTTTTTGCAGTGTTCACAGACTCAACAGTGCTGTGGATAATAATGCAGAGTAGTGCTTTTCTTGTTTGTGATGACAGGTGCTTGGACTGCTAATAGAGAGCTTGTGTGCTGTCAGACGCATTTCAAGGCCACGTGGTCCACTGATGGGTATCTTGGGAGCTTTCAATGACTTCCAACAAAGCTTTCCCTACACCATCTAAAGCACCGCACATCCACATCCTGTTAGTGGTCATTGACAGCTAAAAGTCACTGGGTTCCTGTTGTAAACAACACAGTGGTTATAATGTAGTGAGAAGTGTAGTTTTTGTTTATTATTATTCCACTCATTTTTCTGTTAATATTTATGTTGTTAGCAAAGGCTTTCTCACCAAAACAGCCTGCGTATATGACAAATCCAGGACAGGTAGATAAGAAAACAAGTCATATAAGCTTAAGGCTAAAAGTGAAAAAAAGGAGAGCACAAATGAAATGATACAAGCATTTGCATATACATTGAAATACTGTTTACACAAACAAGTCTGAGACAAGGTGCTCAATAATTTAGATTTTTAAATTAGCATTATTTGTATTTTTCTAAACTTTTGTTATTATTTTGTTTGTGGAAAGTGAGTTCCATAATTAAAAAAGAAACTTACCTGACAATAATACGTATTTTCAGCATGGCTCTGAATGTAACGTCAAGTTTTCAGATAAGACACAAACATTTTGTTTTCATATATTCTGTCATTCAGAGAGAATTAAAGCTGAATTTATTGTTGCAGATACAAGGAAGACCGATATGGGAATAAAGTCCAGAGAGTAAAAGGGCAAACTGTAAGAGCAGAGAGAGTAATGAGGTCCAAAGGCCTTATATATTCTCACGACTGAGATAATTATCTGGCTGCATAGACAAATCTCTCATTTAGGGATTTCTAATAGGTTAATTCTGCTTACATTAAAACTATATCAACGCTGTAAATAATTCCCTGACATCACTACATTAATTGGAAGCTGTAAAGGTGAGGTTACTCATTTTAAATTAGCCGTGGCTAAAAGAAAGCATTCATTAGAGCTTTGGCAATTTCAGAAATGCTGTAATACAAAAATCTATGTAATATAATAGACTTAGCAACCATTTTCCAAGCACATTAAGAACATCAAAATTACAAAAGCAGAGTCCTTTTGATATCTGTCCAATTGCAATAGCCGTAATTGTGCAATAGTTTTGTAGCCAATTAAATCTCCTTGTTTTTTTTTTTTCTTTTTACTCTTACAGTCCTTTTCTACAATCGCTCAAGCATCGCTAAGCTGTTCAAACACAATTCATGACAACTGTTTCAATATTTAGATGTGCACCGATAAGCTTAATCAACCTTTCCCGTTGCAGTGCTTTCAATGACATCTAACAGATCTCATAAACAATGTCCCTCTCTTTTCTTGACACTTTTTCAGCAACGGTTTATTGGAAGGCTTATAACGAACTCATTATCATTATCTTTTATAATCGCAAATGTTTATTCTGCTCGGTTGAGTCACATTCCTCTATTTAAGCTGTTATTTACGCAGGAGTCTGTTGCAGAGCGACTGCGGTTCCCGCTGGCATCTGTTAGTGAGGCTTTTAAAGCAGAAAAAAATGCACTACAAAGTGAGCTTTAAACTCATTAGGCATTTACTTCAGAGCTCGCTTCCCCTCCCATCAACTTCCCATCTACTCAGTCCAACCCAAGACAGACAGGTATGAGCGAGGGGGAGTAGAAGCCTTCCAAGACTGAATATCAAAGACGACGTCTGCTTTTTCATCGACTGCTTAGGGATCAGACTGGAGAGTGTTTAGAGATCTCAATGGGCCTTGAATCCTTGGAGGGGGTGGGGATTGGTTAGGCGTGAAGGCTTGAGCTATTGTTGACAAACTTGTTTTCAGAAGGATTTCTTTTTTTTTGCCCTCCGTCTCAACATGAGATGCAGCCATCCATCATGGCTGTTCTTTTGTATTGAGGTCCGGCTAGTGTTTGATGGAGCAAAAAGATGCGATCTGTTTCTGAAAATTAGTCACGTAGTATTTTCGTCGACGATGGAAACCTGAGGTGTGCTAACTCTCTTTCTTTCTTTTCTCGTCATTTCTCTTTCCATCAGGGTTCAAGCATTTTAATTGGCTCTGTAGGGTATATAATGGAGAGTCGGAGTGCAGCTCATTTTAAGCAGATTGCATTTTATAGGTTTAGTAAAGTGTAAAAGAGCCGTGCCAGATCTTAGAAGAATGAACACACACTGTGTTGCTTTCAATGTTGGTGGAAGTACGGCTGGCCTTTTACATCATGTCCTAACCAGATTGCGACAAGGACATTTTGGCGGTCGCTAGTTTCTTCGTGCTCCTGTCTATGGCTGGGTGATAAATGATATTGATATTATCTAAAAATACCTAAAAAAAAATGCTGATATGTAGTGTACATCTTGATGATCAGGTGTTTGACGCAAAAAAGTTTCTTTTTATTATTATTATTTATACATTTTTTTCTGGTCCTCGAATTTGATTGGCTGAGAGGGGTGTAATATAATTCAGTGATAACAGAGCTCCAACCATTTCACCATTTGTATCTCTCCGCTTGTGGTATTTCTTATAGTGAGTGTTATGGTGCCTCCCCAAATCCACTATAATTTTATAAATAGTACTTTTTAGGTGTGTTTTTAGGCGAGAATGTTGTTTAAATCTTTGTTTTCGGAGGTGTGAGCTCGGTCAGTGGCCGTTCAGCACTCATGAACCTGCCGAGAGCAGCCTTACCTCGGCCAGATCTTCCCAAATTTGCTGTTGGATCTGATGTCTCTATAGAGGTTAAACATGAGTTTTGGGTAAATCTAATGGGCAGTCTTTGGTTTCATTAATCTATTGCCTAAGAGGGCAAAATCTCATCACCTTTTATTTTATGTAACTTTATTGCTATGTGTCAAAGCGCTGCCTTTGTACTTTTGACTGAAATGCCTATAGCAGCTTTTATGATGGCTGTTGTTGTTGTTTATTTAATATTAATACTCAATACATAATATTTTATATAAATAATAGTCATATTTATTTATAGTATTTAGCATTCGGAAACGTGTTTGTGAAAACGGAAGTGAAAACGTAGTGATGGTGATTAGTTACATTGTTATGCCATTAGATGGCAACAAGAGTTTAAGTTTAGCTACTTTGTTAATCCCACAAAGGGGCAATTAGAGTAGGGCAGCATCATATCACAAACTTAAAACAAACATAGTATAACACAAAACAATAAAATACAATACAAAACACAAAGAAAGAAGAAATAAAAAAATAAAAAACCCAACCCAACATGCTTCATAATAAATTAATAAATTCTCTAAAGAAGTGTGTCAGCAGTAACATTTTTTATATCGAAAGAGACTGAAACAGAGTTGCAAACAAGGTTATTTTTTTTTAACAATAACCTTTTAAGTTTTTTACTTTCAACAACAAATGCACTATGCAGTGCTGTCAAAAAAAATCACCCTTAACACATGAAAGGATGGTACAACATGTGTTATTGTGAAAATGAGACTGAGCTGAAGAATGAATGCTGTATCAGATGCAGATAATTACACTTGCTCAGTCCATCTCTCTCTCTCATAATAGGCTAATCTACAAAATACAGTGAACTTTTAATACAGCAATACAATAAGCTTACAATGAAGCAGCTCTTGTTTACTAGTTCTACAGTGACGTTTACAAATTACTAATGGAGGCTTGAGCTCAGCTGTTACGGTCACCTTGAGATTTGAATCTGTGGTTGGACAAAGTAGTTTGCACAAAAGAGGGTTTTTAAAGACACTCCATTGTTGTTTATTATGTATTTACAAACTCATGCCATCAAACTGTTGTATAAATGCAGTATCAGATTCACAGCAGTGCAATAATTGCTGTATATTGGCATGCTTTGTTGGGGGTAACGCATTAAAAGTGATGCAAGTTACGTAACAATATTACTTTTTCCAAGTAACTAGTAAAGTAACGCATTACTTTAATTTAACTGACAAGAAAATATCTGAGTTACTTTTTCATAAAAAGAAATGCCAGTTACTTTCCCCCCGTTTATAAATTAAAAGCTCTCCTGTCCCCATGTTAAAAGAAATC
Organism: Cirrhinus molitorella; assembly: GCA_033026305.1. Taxonomy (NCBI): domain Eukaryota; kingdom Metazoa; phylum Chordata; class Actinopteri; order Cypriniformes; family Cyprinidae; genus Cirrhinus; species Cirrhinus molitorella. The sequence continues at coordinate 17,008,626 of CM065124.1, read as the reverse complement.
TGCATTAACATGTTACTTTAGTTCTAGAACAAATATGAACATGCATTAATTCATCTCACTCACAAAAAAAACTGATTCAGTATTCCTCAAAATGAATAAAAACAGTGAAATTCAACTCAGAATATGATGCAAACCTGCAATAAATAGATATGTTAAATAATATGAATTTCCTTTATGTATCTAATTCCATTTTATTAACCACTGTCTTTGCTGCCGACCTTCGATGAGCCAATTCATCCATACTAATAAGCAAAAATTACTCAAGTTAATCTAACATTTGTTGTCCTTTTTTTTTTTTGCTGAAGAGTTGACCTTTTTTAAAAAAAAATTAAAAATTAATGCAAAAGTAACATAACACTAAGCAATGTAATTAGTTACTTTTTTAGGGAGTAACTCAATATTTTAATGCATTACTTTTAAAAGTAACTTTCCCCAACACTGGCTACGTTTACATGCACCAATTTTCGTCAATCCGAATGAATTAAATCTGATTGCACATCTGTTTACATGTACTCTTAACATTGTAATCTGATATAAATATCAGTTTATATGTGTTTTATATACATTCCGATTAAAACATTTGCGCACACGCTCTGCCTGTGATGTCATATCAATCACACTTGTGGAGACAACCATGGACGTGACAGAGCTCAGTATTATTTTTGCCATGTTGGTAAACACATTCATAAATCTTTTACGGTCTTTACTTGGCCGAACGTGTACTTGCACACTGCGTAATGCGTGTCAACATTGCACTGCGCATGTGCCCTAGAGACTTCTGAATACGATCGAGAAAGTAGTCGGATTCAAGCGTTTACATGGTCATTTTTTGCTGTTGGATCGGATTAGAAAAGGAATAAACCACCCCTTTCAATCCGATCGAAATTTCATTCCGATCGAGCTCAATCGGATTGATTAAGGTGTTTACATGAAGGTTTTTCAATCCGATTGAGCCGTCAATCCGATTACAAATGGATTATTTGGGTGCATGTAAACGTAGCCACTGTCGGCGTGTGATTACCCTGCGGGAATAATTAATTTAATTCATGGGACCCTAAAGTTCTGTCTACATTTCATTCTTGAGGTCTAAACAAGGAGGATGCATTTCCTGCTCCATTAATGGTATAAATATTGTGAAAAAAGTAAAATTTTCGGCCATATCATCCAGCCCACTGTGAAATTAAACATCAAAAATCTCATTGTTTCTAATTCATATTACATTGCAGAGCATATTGCACTTGAAATATGAATTTACCCATGACCTGAGAGTTCATAAAATACTTTTGAAGATTTAGACCGATAACTAAAAGGGTGAGACATTTGAATATAAAACTTTTTAGGAGACATTTCTTTTCCACCTCCATCGACCGTTGCATAATTCCCTTTCTCAGTAATTCTGGGTGCCAGGATTTTGAATTTTTCTATAGCGTAAAGCGGATAGGATGCAATTCCGAGATAAAGAGCTTTGAAGCAAACTGTCCCTTGACTTTGAGGCTGCATTCATTCAGAGGACTCTGCTCTCATCTCACACGGTGTTTGAACAGTACGAACATCTTCCCGTGCCATTTTATTCCAATCACTTGCTGACTGGGAGACCATTTCAAACCGACTCTCAGCATATTTCAGCCTTTTACAATCTCTGCTGGATAATTTGGACTGGTGTGGTGAATTATTATAGATATTACAACTTGATTTAAACCTTATTTAGCCTGCGCTATCGATTTTCACTTAGCGCCCCCAGTAGCGCGCTGCCACAGAGAGTTGCGAGCGGAAAATGGCAAGTCAAATTCAATCCGCATACAGCAGGTAAAAATGACCTTTATTAGAGGGCTGTAAGTAAGCCAGGGGAGATCCATCCATGTTGTGTTAAACAGCGGGCCACTGTGGAGCCCAGGCTGAATAAATTAGGAAGAAGGGATATCATTTATTGTGCACTGCTGCACTAGGGGTAAACTGACATCATTAATAATCCTGCTGGTTGCTTTTGGTTCCATTCCTCTGAATTTAAATAGAGGTCCTGCTATTGAAATGTTGGACATTAGACTCTGGGTTCTTAGCTAGACCCTGGCAAATATGCCATGGCACTTGCTTTATTATCTGCGTAATGGATTACATACGCATCCATTGGATTGACTAGTATTGAGGTTTCACTAATAGACTGACTGGGCTTATCTGTGCTCAGTTTCTGAATTTCAATGTGTAAGGAATGTGCAAATGATGCTGACAAGCAAACATCTACAGTAATCCTTCCTTGAAAATAAATCTTGTATAAACAGCGTGCTTATTGGATGGAGGACAACTGATAGCTTGTGATGACTGGATATAATTTTGTGGACATTTCATGAATGTTGACAGTTTTCCATGTATTAGTATTGTAGGAAAGGATAATGTATGTTTATTTATTTATTTAGTAAAAAGGCAATGTAATGAACTGGGTAATAAGTTACAGTTAGCTAGTCATTATAATGGCTGTTATGTATATGTATGTATCAGTGGTGTGTGGTGGTGTTCTGAATTGAGAAGGCAAAGCCATTGCCATTTTAAGTCTTATTTTGACATAAAGTGGTTATATCTAAATGTGTGAGTTGTTTACTTACTTTAGTCTTCCCGTGAACACCACTATATTGTTCATTCAGACTGATTCACATATGCGGAACATGCAAGAACACAAGAGGCGGGATTTATTGCATGAACCAATCACAGCCACACATAACCAGTCATATCCAATCATATCCCGATGGAGGCATTGCCTCCTCTCACGTGACTTTCCCCCATTCATTCTCAATTACCCCCCACCAAACTCACTGCACACTTTAGGGGACCTGTTAAAACTCAATGGGCTCAGGGGAGACACGTCATGCTTTTTTTTTTTTTGTGCTACATTCCTAGTTGATGTAAAATAAAATTTCTTTTGCTGTAACGCTGAAGATTCTGCATTGATGAATTTGATGAAAATCAGTGCATGAATTACTGATTTGAGAAGAGTTTAGCGTCATTACACAGCATTGAGAGAGACTGACAAATCAGAATTGAGTATTCTTGAGTGCTGTGTAATAATGAGTTTGATTTTTAAACTTGTGTTGTTTAAATAATTAGGAGGAAAAATATGTTTGCAATGAAAATATATTTTTCAAAACACGTTTGGTAAAGTGAAGATCCATTTTTCATGCTTATCTACATGTCGACAGATATGGTAAACAGCAGAATGGCATCAACAGATATTTTTAAATGCAATATCTAGATTAAATTTCTGCGTTATGTTGGTACATTTTCAAGCTTGTTGGTAGATTTTTTACCTCAGTGCCTGTAGAAAGTAATAATAATAAAAAGAAACTAATAAAAGTAGGGAAAACTTGGCTTGATAAGAAAGGGTTACATCACTCATGCTCTTGAAATGCTGAAATGTTTTCTTCACCACGACTGTGCTTCATGAGAACAGCCTCCAGCAATGCTGATTTTTGTGCTGAGCTAAATAATGAGGGCAGAGATAGTTCTAGATTCATTTGTTTTGTCATATCAGAGTATAAAGAAATACAGACTAACTGTAGGCCTTGTTGACATTCTTTAATACTCATAAACACCTCAGATTGTGTTTTTTCCTTTTCTCGACTTGAATACAAATACAAATTAAATTTATTTCTGCACACAGAAGAGGAAATTATTCTGATAATATTTTTGGCCATATCACCCAATGCAGAATCTGCAAAATGTTAATTATTTTTACTAAAATATAGTAGGGATCATACAAAATGCATGTTGTTTTTTATTTAGTACTGACCTGAATGTGTAAACATTTGGGTTTAAACCTGGGTGTAAACTTTTAAACAGAATGAAGATTTTGTACATTTTTCTTATTTTTCCTATATATATATTATTTTCATTTAGTACTCCCTTTCAGAAGCTATAGAAGATAGTTACATGTTTCCCAGAAGACAAAATAAGTGAAATTTACTCCATGTTTCCATGTTTTATGGGGACATTCCATAGGCGTAATGGTTTTTATACTGTACAAACCGTATTTTCTGTCACCCTACAGGAGACTATGCATACTTTTACTTTCTCAAAAAAACTCATTCTGTATGATTTATAAGCCTGTTTCCTCATGGGGACCTCACAAATGTCCCCATAACATGATAAATACCACGTGCACACACACACACACACACACACACAGCCATGGATCTTTTAGGTAACAACACAGTATTTAGAATCAAGTGTATGTAAACTTTTGAACAGGGTCATTTTTATAAATTCAACTATTATTTTCTTTTATGGACTATATGTAAGGTCAGTATTAAATAAAAAATACCATGCATTTTGTATGATCTCTCGTATTTAGGTAAAATAATTAACAGCTTCTTAGCAGATTCTTCAAGGTGTATGTAAACTTTTGACCTCAACTGTAAATTATGTCACATTGTAAATAAATAAATATACAGTGCAAACTAAATACAGACTGACTACAGGCCTTGTTGATATTATTAAATGCTCACACAATTACATATATATATTTTTTTTTTCCTGTAGTACAAAAACATCATTTCCTCCATTTTCTTTAAATATAATAAAAAAAAATTAGCACATTAACATGTGAACATGTGTGATTAAGAACAATGCAGTGGCGAATCAGTCCAGTAAGTCTAGAGAATCTGGGAAAATGTATATTATTTATCATTCTCATTTGACATGATGCTTTCTGCATATTGTGCAGGGAAGAACACATTTGTGATAAGTGCTATGATGTCTCTTTTACTTTAAAATGACATCCAAATATATTTGTCTCAGACGGTGCAGACTATCATCAGAATCACTAAGGGTGTAATTGTTTTTTAACCTCATAAAACCCTTGAGTGTTAACATAAACTTATGCACTCTGTGTGACGCTTTTTCATTCTACCTCAAATAATGTGCATCAGGTCGCTTTTATTTGCTCAGTTCAACCCTATTCCAATCAGGCAAGCGTGGTAGTTGTTGGATGATTTGAGTGCTCAATTTCTGTTTTATGTACTGATTTGAAGAAAACCATAACAGCTTCAAAACTTCAGGGGGGCTTTATCCTGGTGTAATCCGTCTTTACTATGCTTTGTGGATACAATATTATTGCAGTGAGGAAGTTTATTGCTGTGTTTGCGAATAGTGTTAACACATTTCTCTGGAAGGATGAAACCGTTTTAGAGACATGTAATTCCTCTGAGCCCACACAATTAATTTTGAATTGAAAAGCCAAGGAGCGTTGGGACCAACAACAAAGGCGGAAGATAAATTTCATAATATGAACTGTACATTTGGATAGAGTTCACACAGATTAAGTTTTAGAATGAAAGCCACTGAGTAAACATAAATGACACAGTCTGTGTCAGCGAAAGGATGACAAAGCTAAATTGTATTGCGGGGGAAAGAAGCTGATTGCACTCTGCTTTTGTTGTATTGTACAGTTATTATTAGGGGTATCCATGATGATAAAGAAGAGGCATTAAAATTCAGGAGCATTCACTCACTCAAAACGGCCCAGGTACTTTTAATTGCTTTTTATATCTGATGAGATTCCCTCCATTGATTGACTGCGCCTTCTCATTTATTGCAGCTGATAGAATTTATTTGAAGCTGATAGGAATAGTTCCCGTGACACTAGTACAGTTACTCACATGCTGATGCTTGGAACTAAGGATACCTGCAGTCTTTGTAGTTTATTGGCAAATTAAGAAATTTAAAATTATGTAATTAAATTTAATTAAGTTCATCAGTGTGATCACTAGAATAGCATTACTTGTAAAATTACTTGCCACTTCCAGAATAAAAATATCCTGATAGTTTACCTACCCCCATGTCATCCAAGATTCATGTCTGTCTTTCTTTCTTCAGGTGAAAAGAAATTATGGTTTTGAAGAAAAACATACAATTTTTCTCCATATAGTGACTTCAGTGGGGATCAATGGGTTGAAGTTCCAAATTGCAGTTTCAAGACAACTTCAAAGTGCTCTACACAATCCCAGCCACGGAATAAGGGTCTTATATTGCAAAATGATTGGTCATTTTCTAAAAAAAATACTTATCCACAAATGCTTGTCTTTTCGCCCAATGAAGTTCACTATATGGAGAAAAATCCTGGAATGTTTTCCTCAAAGGCCTTCATTTCTTTTCAACTGAAGAAAAAAAAAGACATGAACATCTTGAATGACATGGGGGTGAGTAAATTATAAGAAAAATGTAAAATTAAGAAAATAATTAGGATTCTTTAGTATTTTTATAAGGTTGCTATGTCCAGTATAAGCAATTATATGGCATTTAGAAATTCTAAAATGCATGCTTTTTATATTATTATCTGTATATTTTTATATTATGCATCTTTGGGTACGAATTAGTTTTTAATTTTACTGACTCAGACCTTTGAGTCTCGTTCAGCAAAATTAACTAATCTTTTTTCGAGTCATTTCATTCATTTCAGCAAAATATTATGATAAAATGTTACTTCCCTAACACATGTACTGCTTACACAAACGTTGTTCCCACTACAAACAAGAAAACTATAATGCTATAAGAAAAGATTAATTAATTGTTTACTTGGGTCTTCAGTCTATGATTAGCTCACCTCACCTCTTATCTGACAAGTTTTCGGGTTCGAGACGTTCGTTCATAAGCTTAACCTATGCAGTCTGAGACGGAAAGAGAATTGATTAGTTCATCTCTTGAGTCAGTCTTCAAGTTCAATTCGTTCGTTCATCACGTGACAGCTTCATAAGATGAACAAATGACTCGAAAAACCAGAAGACTCAAAACAGGTGAACTAACAGAACCTATAGGAGGTAGTGCATGTGCGACTGAACGAATCACTCCCCGAAATGACTCGTTCTTTCTCAGTCACACTAAAGATTTGTTCAAAATGAACAAATCATTCAAGAACGACCCATCACTAGTACGAATCCTCAAAAACATGACTCGCAATGAAAGAGCTGAAAGATGAGGTTTCTGTTGGAAACTGCAGTGATATGTATTTGGTACGTATTTGGCATCTCAGGTACGGTTTCGTCATGAGACACCGCTGTAAATGCAGTTTTTCTGCAACATTGCTTACATGAGGTTAACAAGCTGAACTAGATTATGGAAGATATGTACATATCATATAATGAAAATCATAAAAGCAATTGTTAGCCAGATGGTTAACGTGACATTGCCATCTGCTTTGGATTGTGTTTGGTGTCTTACTTCTTATTAGTGCTGTAAGGTTCCCAAGTCTCCAAACCATGGCTATATTTGCTACGCAGTGTCAAAATGGAGATATTTGAAATGGAATGCGGCTCAGACAGAGGTAATGAAGCAAGGACAGATGAACCAATGGCTGGAAGATATGTGCTTTAACCATTATGAAACAGAGCGGAGCCACAGACAGTTACTGCTTTAAACTTCTGCAAAGGGCGAAGAGATACTTCTTACGAATTAAGACAAGAAAGAACCATGAGCTGCTTGCTTTGACTTTCTGTGCTTTAAGTGCTTTTTCAAATTCAGATCTAGCCGCATTAAATGACTTTAACAAAATGCAAATACTGGATTCTGTTGACGTCATGTAAGTGTTTGAAATATTAGAAACAGAATATTACTCTATATCAGTTAAGCTTGTAAAAACTCATTATTTATGTATTTCACACATTTGATGGATTAAATCGATGTGGTACTTTAGCTTTGCCATCACAGGAATCAAATACATTTAAATAAAGTTTAAGATCAGTAAGATTTGTAATGTTTTTTTTTTTAAATGTTTCTTATGCTTATTTTATTTGATCAAAAATGTTGATTTTTTTGTGAAATGTTATTGCAATTTAAAATAACAGTTTTCTATTTGAATATACTTTAAAATATAATTTATTCCTATGAAGCAAAGCTGAATTTTCAGCATCATTATTTCAGTCTTCAGTGTCACATGATCCTTCAGAAATCATTCTGATATGCTGATTTATAATCAGTGTTGGAACAGTTGTGCTGTTTAATATTTTTTGGGACCTGTGATACTTATTTTTTCAGGATTCTTTGATTTAAAAAAAAATACAATAAACATTGTTTATTCAAAATAAATAATTTTTTATATACAAATCAATACGTTTATTCAGCAAGGATGTGTTAAATGGGTAACAAGTGACTGTAAAGATTTTTATTTCGATAAATGCTGTTCTTTTTAACGTTTCCAACATTGATAATAAATTAGCATATTAGGATCATGTGACACTGAAGACTGGAGTAATAGCTGATGCAAATTCAGTGCTGTGTCACAGAAATAAATGATATTTTAAAGTATGTTAAAATAGGAAACCAGTATTAGAAATAGCAATAATATTTCACAATATTACAGTTTTTTCTTTTTTTTTTGATCAAATAAATAGAGCCTTGATGAGAACGAGAGGCATTAAAAATCTTTTGAACAGCAGTGTATATTAAAATAGAAAAATATATATATATTTCACTTTATTTTTGTATTTTTACTGAACCTTGGTGAGAATACAATTATTATTATAAAATACATAAAACCATTATGTAATGCAATCACTCAGTAGGCGGACCATCTAACGGGACTAATCGGCAATTTTATTTTGAAATGATTTTTACTTGCTATATGCAAACACAATTTTTTTAAAACAAGTTTTTTTTTTAATGGGTGCTTCTAATGCTTTTTTTTAACAGCATTAGAAGCAACCATTGTTGGGAGAATGATCTTGCCTAAAATGAACCTGTTTGTTTTATTGTACCTTATTCATGGAAAGTGGCACACAATGCTATTGCTGTGCCAGTCTCATGGTGCAGACAGTTTGGTTTGACCTTTAGCATTGCTGCAGTAGCGCTGAAATCATCAATCTTCTTTGAACTGTGTGGAGACTCTACTTGCCATCACTTACGAATGACAAGTGATACTTCAGTGACATCATTACGGCTTGTGAAGCTGCCATTTTACTAAGGCCGTTGAGGATGAGGAAGGAGCCAAGGAGAAGGTTAACGCTTTGCATGCACAGAGAGAGAACATTTGTAACCTGTTTGGTCAATGCAAAATCAGGATGATGAATGGCTGTATAATAGTTAATGACTGCCCCTGGGTTCACTGCTTTTGTATGTCATGAATGTAATGTGAGGGAGATAATGTGATTGGTATCGCGTCGACACTTCATGGTAATTCGGCAGATTTATCATCGAATCGCCATGTGATATGACATTGTTGACTGTAACTCTCATTCCTTTACACAGAAAATAATAAAAAAAGAAAACCATGGTTATCTCATAATCCTGATTTACATGTCTTTAAAATCTCGTTTTGCTTCAGGCACTTCACTGCAGTGCCATTAGAATATGACTAATTCAGAGATTTGTGCTTTAGAATACCTAGAGTGACATTTATCAGATTGAATTTAACGACTTCCTTTTGAAACGGTTCTGTAATGACTGCCTTATTGTGCTGGAGTTTTAATTGGATGCCATTTACTGTATCTTTAAAGTGGTAACTCTGTGGGTCTGGTGGGAAATTTTACTGCACTCAGAGTTGCAAAAATTGCAATTAGCACTAGGAAATGAAAAACACCTAAAAATACTGATGGCAATGTGTTCCCCTTAGCGGCTTCGCTTACATGTCATGTTATAAAAGTTTGTCGTTAGCACCTTGATTACCACCTCTAACCAGGGAAGTGTATGTTTCTCACACAGAGACTGTTAGCGGGAGTAAATCAATTATATTTACAGTATCAGTCTCAAACCCAGGCTGCTGTAATACATCTGAGAAATTAAGATAATTGATTGCATATGATTTAGGGTTGATGTGGTGCACAAAAATGATAGACTACCAGTCAAAAGTTTTTGAACAGTAAGAAGTCTCTTCTGCTCACCAAGCCTGAATTTATTTAAAATACAGCAAAAGCAGTAATATTGTGAAATATTTTTACTATTTAAAATAACTGCTTTCTATTTGAATATATTTTAAAATGTAATTTATTCCTGTGATCAAAGCTACATTTTTAGCATCATTACTCCAGTCTTCAGTGTCACATGATTCTTCTAAAATCATTCTAATATGCTGATTTGCTGTTCAAAAACATTTATTATTATTATTATTATTATTATCAATATTTAAAACAGTTGAGTACCTTTTTCCAAAGATCAGCATTTTCTCAAATAAAAAGCTTTTGTAACATTTATGGAGTGAGTATAATTTTTTTTATTTAGGAAAGAAATTATAGAAATTAATACTTTTATTTAGCAAAGATGATTAAATTAATCAAAAGTGATGATAAAGACATTTATAATGTTACAAAGATTTCTATTTTAGATAAATGTTGTTCTATTGCACTTTCTATTCATCAGAGAAACCTGAAAAAAATTCTAGTCTGCTGTTTTTAACATATTCATATAATAATAAATGTTTTTTGAACTGCAAATCAAAATATTAGAACGATTTCTGAAGGATCATGTGAGTGGAGTAATGTTGCTAAAAATTCAGCTTTGAAATCACAGGAATAAATTGCATTTTAAAATATATTCAAATAGAAAACAGTTTTTTAAATAGTAAAAATATTTCAAAATGTGACTCTTTTGCTGTACGTTGGATCAAATAAATGCAGGATTGATGAGCAGAAGAGACTTCTGAGAAGATCTTACTGTTCAAAAAAAAAAAAACTTGGTAGTGTAGCTCAGATTTGAAGTTCATGTAAAACAACATTGTGTTTGTTTGGTACACAAGCATACCAATCTGAAAGATCAATACTGTTTTTTTTTCTTTGTATGATAATGTATACTTTTACACCCCTAATATGGTTTCTAGCAGAGAATCAGTATTATTTCACAGTGGATCACATGACCTAAATCATTAGTACAAGGTCATTCTACAAAAAAGTGGCATAAATTAGGTTTTAATTATAGGCGTATTTAATGTATTTCAAAATGTAATTTATTCCTGTGATGGCAAAGCTCAAGGACAAAATGTACTTTTTAAAATAATCTTATCAAACATGCAGAGGCACCTGTTGCATAGAATGACCCATATCAGTCAACTACATAAGACCATTGATTATTTGCACAAAACAAATCTGAACTGTCTCTCAGTCTAGCACTGCCACAGTTTGCCCGGAGGCATTCACAGCTTGCTGCCGTAGTTTATCTGGTAATGCAGATGATCACGCTACTTGAGGCTTTTGCAAACAGCCATGCTGTTTATCACTTGCCAGTATGTCTGTGCACTTTGTCTTCACCAGACGACAGGGGCAGGCCGGGATAATCCAGGACAGCTTCATCAGCCTCGTCTTCTCCTGCAGTGACGCAGCCTCTCCTCTGTGAGAATCAATATCTGTCTGCATAAGAGAAGTATATATTGCTGCTATCATCCTGTAGAGCAAAATATATTACCAATTAATGTCATTATGGATTCTAGTTTATTAGTAGGTCCACTAAGGTGAGCACACTCTCCACACTACAAAAACTAAAGCTTGTTGGCCTTTTATGGTTTAAAGGGATAGTTCAAGTCAAAGATTTAAATTGCCCCATGATTTATTCACCCTCAAGCCATCCTAGGTGTATATAACTGTGTTCTTTCAGATGAATAAAAAAAAAATTCCTGGCTCTTCCAAGCCTTATAATGGCGGTGAATGGGTGATTGAGATTTTAAAGCAAAATTAAGTGCACAAGGCTCCAGAAGGTTAATAAAGGCCTGCTCGTTGCGTTTGTGTAAGAAAAATATCCATATTTATAACATTATAAACCGCAATCTCTAGCTTCTGCTAACCGTCCTATGTGCTAGTGTAGTCAAGACCACCTAAACCGAGACCAAGTCGAGACCGAGACCAGAGTGTGTTGAGACCAAGACAAGACCAAGACTTTAAGGGTTTGAGACCAAGACAGAGCGAGACCAAGACCGACCAGCACTCCTCAAATTAATTTGAACGATCCACATTTACTGTGAAATGTCTTGAAAAAATAATAAAAAGTCATTGCAGTGGTGAATTTTATTATTTATTATTTTATAGGAATTTTCCTTTTAAATGGGCAAACATATACATGTACAAGCTAAAGACAACTTAACCATCTTTATTTAACTCTTATTGTCTGTTTTATCATAAGACTAACATATTACTATTTTGCTGTAAGAAAAAAAGCAAAACATTCAAAATTTAAAATGTAGAAAATTGTAAATACCCAAGATATACACTGGGTGTCAAATATTTAGAATAATTAAGATTTATTAGTGTTTTTGAATGTTTCTTTTGCTCACCAAAACAGCATTTATTCAATAAAAATACAGTAAGACATTAATACTGTACAATTTTGTTACAATTTAAAATAACTCAAAATTATTCAGTAATAATAATTAAGTATTTAATAATTGAGCTCTAAATCAGCATATTAGAATGATTTCTGAAGGATTGTGTGACTGGAGTTATGATGCTGAAACTTCAGCTTTAATAACAGCAATAAATTACATTTTAAAATGTATTAAAAGAGAAACCATTTATTTAAATTGTAACAATGTATCACAATAATACAATTTTTACTGTATTCCTGATCAAATCAATACAGCCTTGGTAAGCAAGAGACTCCTTTCAGAAATATGAAAAATCTAAATTATTCTAAACTTTTGACCCCCGCGCATTCACTTCAAAATAAAAGGTGTGTGAATGGGGCACGGAGGTGTGGCAGCCTTTATAGATTTTTTTTATTTATTTATTTAGTTTTTTACTAAATACTAATTAGTTTCCCCAAAATGCTTTACATTATCTTCATTTTTGTCAAATTGTTATATAATTAAATTAAGTAACAGCAAAATTAATCTTTGCACTGCAGGGTAGCACAGAGGTTGCATCTGAAATGGTTACAACTGCATTTATTCAACAGATTCGTTCAAAGCAGGTTATATGTTCCGATATGGATTTCTTTGAAACTATTTTCATTGCAGAAATAAAAGTTGTATTTAAAATTCTGTATAAAATAGAGTAACTTAATATTACTTCTTGTTTATTGAATGCTAGTATAAATATAACATTTGCAATTGTGCACATATTTACGAAAAATGCTCTCTTTCTTTTGTATTGCTTAATTATGTAACATTATATAAATATGATCACATACAAGCACAACAGTAGTTTAACAATAGAAATCAGTATAGAAATATGTTATTTAGGCTATTGCATTTGTAAGATTTAGATCCAATCTCATGATGTTCACAAAGACGACGCAATTGCAATTTAGTGATATTCACACAGTTGTGGTCTTGACCGGTCTTGAAGTAAAATCCTGAGTCCTCTTAATCTGAGACCAAGACAAGACCGAGTCCAAATGCAGTCGAGACAGAGACAAAACCAAGACCATCAAAAAATGGTCTTAAGACTGATCTTGAGACCAAGACCAGTCTCAAGTACTACAACACTACTATGTGCATTCAGGAAAGTGGCGAAAGCGATGTAGTCATTTACTAACTTTCACAAAAGCAGATATTAAGAGGAATGTTCCAGATGTTTTTGTCAATACAGTGAGAGTCAATAAGGTCCAAAACAACATTGATTTTCATTGTTAATGGTGTCCACTGGGATATTTGTCAAACTATATCCTTTTGTGTTCCACAAAGGAAAGTCATACCGGTTTGAAATTAAATAAGGAAATGAGAGGGAGTAAATGTTTAGCCCGATTTGGACAGTAATTGTTTCTCAGGGAGACGTAAGGGATTTTTACCATTTAGTTGGTGATTTTAATGCCATCTGAATCCAGGATGTCTGTGTTTTTCTCTCACCATCCGCATAAAAATCCCCGGCCGAATTACCTACTGTTTTTTGACAAACACCAAGGTCGTGTGGTAATTTAATTCCCGTCCAAGAAGAAATCGAATCAAATTTCATTGTTTAACCCTTTAACCCATTCCCTCAGTGGGATGCCTACGTTTACTTCACTATATTACAAAAAATCCTAATCTAATCATGACAAACTATATATCATTGGAAAGGTCTAGGACTCCTAAATAGATATATTGTTATGTGTTACAAGTTATGCAGGAAAAGTAATAGAATAATTTATGACAAGAGTGCACCTCAAAAATCTACATCATAACAGGAGCCTGACCTTTGTCACAAAAAGACTTAATTCATTGCTTTTTTCCCTGTCACGCTTCATAAGAAATTCTATATCAACTGAAAACTTAAAGGTGCAATAGGTGATTGTCTTCAGAAACATTTTTTGTTCCCCCTCAGTCGTTCTCTACGACGTTACGTCAATGACGTAATATTGGGGATCGGCAACGAGACCCTATCACCTCTGAGCTAAAGAGAAAAAGCCAATGAACATTGGCGAGTGGAATTTGCATGCCGCACCACTCCCCCGGACATACGGGTATATAAGATGGCGGCGTGCATCCACTCATTCAGATTTCTGCTTCGGAGCCTCGCCTTTGAAGAGCTGTGGAGAGAAATAGAAGACGGAGAAGAACGAAGCTGTTCCTGCTCCTGTTCCTGCATTCCTGCTCGATCGCGTTACCGGCGCTGCCGGCATCTGTGCCAGACCAGCGATTTTGGCTAAGCCTTCCCTGGGGCACGCCGATCTAAAAGAGCAATTTTCTTACACGGTCGTCGATAGCGTCTTCCGGGATGTCTGTCCGACCGTGTGCTGCTGGATGTGGTGGTTTTCTGTCGTCTAATGACGGCCACGAGCGCTGCCTCTCGTGCCTGGGCCGAGAACACGCTGAGGCGGCGTTTGTGGATGGATCGTGCACTCATTGCGAGCGCATGTCCATGGCCACGCTACGATCGCGCCTCTCGTTCGCGAGATGGCGCCCTTCATCCTCTACCCCTTCCAGTTCGGCGGGCCGTGCCGGCTCCTCGGCTGCATTGGTTAGAGGTGAAGGTGATCTGAGGGTGACAGTGCCGAATGTTCCGTCGGGCCAGCCCCCGCGGAAGTCCGGTTCCTCAAAGCGTGGCCCCGTGGAGTTGCCAAAGCTCAGCACTCGTCCACCAGCTGGACCTAGTGTTACCTTTGGCGCTCCAGAGGATGACAGGATGTCCATCACTGCATCAGAGGAGGGGCTTACGCCTGCTGATGCGGAAGCTTCTACTGGGCAGCCCCCCGCTGCGGCGGCTGCTCAGCCGGAGGCGGACGCAGAACTGGCGGCCATGCTCCGTCGGGCAGCCGCGAGTATCGGGTTGGAGGTGTCTAAAGCGCCTTCTCCCGAACGCTCGCGGCTCGACGATTGGTATCTGGGCGCGAGTAGCGACGTCGCCACACCTCGCTCCGCCCCAGTGCCTTTCTTTCCCGAGGTGCATGAGGAGCTCACCAAGACGTGGAAAGCCCCCTATTCGGCTCGTACACGTCAGGGCTCCTCCCTTCTCACTACCCTCGATGGCGGGGCAGCCAGGGGGTACGTGGATGTCCCGCAGGTGGAGCGTGCGGTTGCGGTGCACCTGTGCCCGCAAAACGCCGCCACCTGGCGGGACCGTCCGCGTCTCCCGTCCAAAGCTTGTAAGCTCTCGTCAGCGCTTGCTGCGAGGGCTTATAATGCGGCGGGCCAGGCTGCCTCAGCCCTGCATGCGATGGCCACCCTGCAGGTCTATCAGGCCAAAGCACTAAAAGAACTGCACGAGGGTAGTTCTGACCGAAGGATGATGCAGGAACTGCGCTCGGCTACTGACTTCGCCCTCCGGGCGACGAAGGTAACGGCGCGGGCCCTCGGTCAGGTGATGTCTACAATGGTAGTCCAGGAGCGCCATCTCTGGCTGAACCTGGCGCAGATGGCTGACGTCGACAAAGCTCGCTTTCTCGACGCACCCGTCTCCCAGGCCGGCCTCTTCGGCGACACCGTTGAGGACTTCGCCCAGCAGTTCTCAGCGGTCCAGAAGCAGTCTGAGGCCATAAGCCACATCCTGCCCCGGCGCAGTGCCACCAAGCCGTCGGGTGCCAGGCCTCAGGCTGCTCGTCGCCGAGGGCGCCCCCCTGCGGCTGCGGCTCCTGCTCCGCCCCCTGCACCACCAGCTGAGCCCAAGACCTCTCAGCCCGGGCGTAGAGCCAGTCGCAGGAAGGCGGCGCAGCCCGAGACTCAGCGGCCCGCTAAAACCACCCGCAAGTCTGCGAAGCGGCCCTGACACGGGCTGCCCGGAGATGAGGGAGATTGCTCTTCGGGGGACGTCACCATCAGTCCCCCCAGCCCCGGGGGAGGGCCGGGGCCAGACAACATCGCTGCTGCCACTGACCTCCGGGTCAGTGGTACCCAAATTTTCACAAAAAGAGCAATTTTCTTCACCTCTGGGCCTAGTGCCCCGAGTTTCGTTCCTGAGCGACGCACTGCCTCCTCGGACTCGGACTCGGAGCCTGAATTCGCCAGCGCGGGATCCAGGGAAGGTAAGCGCTGCCCCGTGCAGCTCAGCTCTTCTCCAGAACGCCCCGCTTTCTGGGATGAGCCCCCTTCCCCTTCCCCCCCCCGGCTGCCCCACCCCCGGCACGTCAGTTACTGCTCCGTTGATCCCACTGGCACGTCGACTGGGAGCCTGGTTAGCGCTTCCCAGTCCGTCCCCGTGGTTGATCAGGACGGTACGACTCGGCTACGCGATTCAGTTCGTGAGGCGACCGCCCAAGTTCAGAGGCGTCCATTTCACGTCTGTTCGTTCGGACACAGATGCCTCTGTTCTACGGGCGGAGATTGCGGTTCTCCTGGCGAAGGACGCAATCGAGCCTGTCCCTCCAGCCGAGATGAAATCAGGGTTCTACAGTCCCTATTTCATCGTGCCCAAGAAAGGGGGTGGGTTACGACCGATCCTGGATCTTCGAGTGTTGAACCGGTCCCTTCACAGGCTACCGTTCAAGATGCTTACCTCGAAACGCATACTGTCTTGCGTACGACACCAGGATTGGTTTGCAGCCATCGACCTGAAGGACGCGTACTTTCATGTCTCGATTCTGCCTCGACACAGACCGTTTCTTCGGTTTGCTTTCGAGGGTCGGGCATATCAGTACAAAGTCCTCCCATTTGGCCTGTCCCTGTCTCCCCGCGTCTTTACCAAAGTCGCGGAGGGTGCCCTGTCCCCCCTTTGGCGGAAGGGCATCAGAATCCTCAACTATCTCGACGACTGGCTGATTCTAGCTCACTCGCGAGATGTGTTGTGCGAACACAGGGACCTGGTGCTGCAGCACCTCAGCCACTTGGGGCTTCGGGTCAACTGGGAGAAGAGCAAGCTCTCCCCTGTGCAGAGCATCTCTTTTCTCGGTATGGAGCTGGACTCGGTCACCATGACAGCACGCCTCACCAACGAGCGCGTCCAGTCAGTGCTGAACTCCCTGAAGGCTTTCAGGCACAAGACAGCGGTCCCTCTCAAAGATTTTCAGAGGCTCCTGGGGCATATGACAGCCGCAGCCGCAGTTACGCCGCTCGGGCTGCTTCATATGAGACCGCTTCAGCGCTGGCTACACGACCGAGTCCCGAGATGGTCATGGCACCGCGGCACATTCCGGGTGGGCGTTACTCCGGAATGTCGCCGCCTGTTCAGCCCGTGGTCGGACCCTGTTTTCCTCCGGGCAGGAGTGCCCTTAGGACAGGTGTCCAGGCATGTTGTGGTCAACACAGATGCCTCCACGACGGGCTGGGGTGCTGTGTGCAACGGGCAGTCAGCCTCGGGCTCCTGGACAGGACCTCGACTGCAGTGGCATATCAATTGCCTCGAGTTGCTGGCCGTGTTTCTGGCGCTCCGGCGGTTTCTTCCGCTGCTGCGCCACAAGCACGTGCTTGTCCGTACGGACAACACAGCGACCGTAGCGTACATCAACCATCAGGGTGGTCTGCGCTCCCGTCGTCTGTCGCAACTCGCCCGCCATCTCCTCCTCTGGAGTCAGACGCGGCTCAAATCGCTGCGGGCCGTTCACGTCCCAGGAGAGCTGAATCGTGCAGCCGACGTGCTCTCACGACAGCTCACCCTTCCTGGAGAATGGCGACTCCACCCCCAGACGGTTCAGCTAATTTGGAGTCGATTCGGGGAAGCTCAGGTGGACCTGTTTGCTTCCCCAGAGTCCTCCCACTGCCAGCTCTTTTTCTCCCTGACTCAGGCCCCCCTCGGCAGGGACGCTCTGGCACACAGCTGGCCTCGGGGCCTCCGCAAGTACGCCTTTCCCCCAGTGAGCCTCCTTGCACAGACCCTGTGCAAGATCAGGGAGGACGAGGAGCAGGTCCTGTTGGTTGCGCCGTTTTGGCCCACCCGGACCTGGTTTGCCGACCTCATGCTCCTCGCGACAGTCCCTCCCTGGAAGATTCCCCTGAGGAAGGACCTTCTTTCTCAGGGGGACGGCACGATTTGGCACCCGCGTCCCGATCTTTGGAACCTACACGTGTGGCTTCTGGACGGGACACGGAGGACCTCACTGGCCTTCCCCAGGCCGTGATAGACACTATCACTCAGGCTAGAGCCCCCTCTACGAGGCAGGCCTACGCCCTGAGGTGGGGTCTGTTCGTTGACTGGTGTTCCTCTCGCCGAGAGGACCCACGGAAATGCTCGGTCGGAGTGGTGCTTTCCTTCCTGCAAGAGAAGTTGGAGCGGAGACTGTCCCCCTCCACTCTGAAAGTGTATGTCGCAGCGATTGCGGCATATCACGATGCAGTGGATGGTTCATCCCTAGGGAAGCATCACCTGATCGTCAGGTTCCTGAGAGGTGCGAGAAGGATTAACCCTCCTAGATCGCACCTCGTACCCTCTTGGGATCTCTCCGTGGTCCTCCAGGGCCTTCGGGGAGCTCCCTTCGAGCCGCTCGGTTCAGTTGAGCTGAAGTTCTTGACGCTCAAGACTTCGCTCCTGGCTGCGCTGGCCTCCATCAAGAGGGTAGGGGACCTTCACGCATTTTCGGTCAGCGAAGAGTGCTTAGAGTTCGGGCCAGGTAACTCTCACGTCATCCTGAGACCCCGGCCCGGCTACGTGCCCAAGGTTCCCACCACTCCCTTTCGAGATCAGGTGGTGAACCTGCAAGCTCTGCCCCAGGAGGAGGCAGACCCGGCCTTGGAGTTGCTGTGTCCCGTCCGTGCCCTGCACGTCTATGTGGACCGCACCCGGAGCTTCAGACGCTCCGAGCAGCTCTTTGTCTGCTTCGGGGGACAGCAGAAGGGGAATGCTGTCTCCAAACAGAGGTTGGCCCACTGGGTAGCTGATGCCATCACCTTGGCGTATGAAGCCCAAGGTGAGCCGTGCCCCCTGGGAGTGAGAGCCCACTCCACCCGGAGTGTGGCCTCCTCCTATGCGCTGGCGCACGGCGCCTCTCTAGCAGACATCTGTAGAGCTGCGGGCTGGGCGACACCCAATACCTTTGCGCGGTTCTACAACCTCCGCGTTGAGCCTGTGTCCTCCCGTGTGTTGGGTAACATCAGGTAATTTGCGGGAGGACGGCTCAGGTGTCGGCTTGCTGCGCCACTCCTCTCGGATCCGTGCGCTATTTTCCCAGTAGTTCCCAAAGTTGAACTCTGGGTCCTCCATGCCCCGCAGTCCTGGACTAGACGGAGTAGTCCATACTGTGCTCCGGAGCGGGGCCTCCTTCACCCCCCTCCGGTTGTGGCATCATGTCTCAGTATTCCACGGAACCTTCCGTGTTTCCCCAGTCTAGATTAGACTTACTTCTAAAGCTTCCACATGACTTAACCGTCATTGTGCTCCGCCCCCCAACGGCTGCTTCAAAACTGGGCACCCCTGGTGGGCCACCACGTGGTTTACAGGGCGTTGGGACGGTTACGCATTGAGCCCTTTGTTCCGACACGCTTGCCTGCCGGCATTGGGTCTCGGCTGCGTAACGCAGTTCAGGATTGTGGCGTTTTCCAGAGGTCCCCAATATTACGTCATTGACGTAACGTCGTAGAGAACGACTGAGGGGGAACGTCTCGGTTACGAAGGTAACCCTCGTTCCCCGAAGGAGGGAACGGAGACGTTACGTCCTCTTGCCACAATCCTGGACTGCGCTGAAGCCGGGTTGCGGCTCGGCTCCTCAGCAAATCTGAATGAGTGGATGCACGCCGCCATCTTATATACCCGTATGTCCGGGGGAGTGGCGCGGCATGCAAATTCCACTCGCCAATGTTCATTGGCTTTTTCTCTTTAGCTCAGAGGTGATAGGGTCTCGTTGCCGATCCCCAATATTACGTCATTGACGTAACGTCTCCGTTCCCTCCTTCGGGGAACGAGGGTTACCTTCGTAACCGAGACGTTATGCCGGTTGAAAGTCTCTTCACATCTATAGCAAGCATTTTGTTAAGTGGTGTAAATGTGTTTGTATGTATTTATATAATCTGTGGAATGCATAGGGCCAAGAAATGTTTGTCCAATTAAAATCCTCGGCTGAGCTTTTTATTCACTTTCCTACCTGCCCGTCAACATGTGTTACATCTGCATACATCTGCGCACCCTGTTTGCGCAGACAGATACGTCATAGGCACGTTCACATAAGCTGTGCAGACAGAGAAAGAATGGCTTGCAAATGTTAATAACCTGATCTTCCTTCCTGGTATTGTAATACTTTTGCTAACTTTACTATAAAGTGTTCTCACGGTTACTGACATATAATGTTGAAATGGCCACTAGAGCATTTACGGTAGTTTTGTGGCAGACTGACAACTGCGCATGTGCGTGTGTCTGTACTTTCTGGATAGGTGACTCGCTCTACCCTGTCTCTTTGATTTATTTCCTTTCTGTTTGTGGCCTGAGTTGGATGCATGCTTGTGTACATTTTTCCCTCGCTCGATTCCCATATATGTATACGAGTATGTCGACGCGTGAGGCATTTTATTAAACTCTGGGAAAATACGTCATCTTCTTGTCTAACGTGTGTACTGACGGGTGCCACTAGGGGTCACTAATGTTCTAAATAATGCAAGGCATTTGTGTTTGCGAGTAAAAACTATGCTCATCGCATGTGAAACAGTGTTCTTGTGCCGGTGATCTGAACTACCGATAAATGAAACACTGTATTATTGGTACCACACAGTTTTCCTGTCTGAGCTGTTGAACATTTCAAGTTGGTGTTAAAATGTATTGTAGTAATGCTCTGGTCTGTGTGTGTAACTGATGCGTTCAGGGGGCGTGGCTTTAGACGGCGATTTGCAGGGAGGGTGGGAAACATTTCTCAAGATCTCCTACTGCACCTTTAAAATCTCAGAATTCATCTTTTGAAAGCTATTTTAAAATCAGCAATATCAGCAAATATGCATTACCATAGAAACTGCACATCAAATCATATTACAAAATGTTTTTGTTCATGAATTACAAAAAATTAAGTTTGGATTAATGCATTTTGCACATAATGCATTGATGCATTTTCACATCAATGTTCACAAAGGGTTTTTGAGCACTCCCGAACACCTTAAGGTAACTGTTGCACTTTGGTGTAATTTGCATGCATATTTATTATTGAAATGCTGGAAAGTATTTACAAGAACTTCATAATTGCTCCACCACAGCGAGTAGGAGCAGAAAGAGAAGGAAAATCACGTAAACATTTGAAATGGGTCTTTATTATGGCAGCAGTAGGTTTGCAGTACAGTTTTAAAATGTGTATTATATACAGATATATACAGAAAATTATAGTGTGTATAATTATATACATTTACATTTTACATTTAGTTATTTAGCAGACGCTTTTATCCAAAGGACAATGGAAGCCATCAAAATCAACAAAAGAGCAATGCTATGTAAGTGCTATGACATTAATTATAGTAAATAAAAAGAAAACAGATAAAATAGAAAAAGAATAGAGCAAGCTAGTGTTTGTTTGTTAATTGTATAATATAATAAAAGAAAAAATATAGAAAAGATAGAAGATATAAAAAGAATAGATAAATAATCAAATAAAAAAAATAGGATTATATATTAAAATACATTTTATTTACAGCAGGCAATCCATGGACTGGCCGTGTGAGCAGCGCGTTCCTAGGTTTGCAGATCATAAAACCTGTTTCTTCATAAGAATAAATGAATAAATCATCACCTGAATCAAGTTTTATCACTGAGGTGATATGTAAATTAATTTTTACAGATTATCCGAATAGGGCTATAAACTGAAATTACCGTTTTAAATTGAAAATGGCTTCCGCTATGAGATAAAAAAATAAATCAAATCAAAAAAAGTAATTGCAAGTATATATTTTTTTAAGAAAAATAAATAAAAGTAGCAATTTTTAGCAAATAGCAGCTTTTTTTTTTAACTCTGTACTATCTGTACCTTATTTTTCGCAGCCATTTGTACATTTTATGGATTTGGCTTCCAGTCTCATTCACATCCAGCTATTTTTAGTTGTACAAAACAGCTTGTTTTGCTGCTTGATATCGCAAATTGGTGTGTCTTACCATATGTGACCCTGGACCACAAAACCAGTCATAAAGGTACATTGTACATGTATGGTTTGTTAGGATAGGACTGTATTTGGTCGAGATACAACTATTTGAAAATCTGTTATCTGAGGGTGCAAAAAACAAACAAACAAAAAATTAAATATTAAGAAACTTGCTTTTAAAGTTGTCCAAATTAAGTTCGTAGCAATGCATATTACTATTTAAAATTTAAGTTTTGATATGTTTGTGGTAGAAAATGTACAAAATATCTGCATGGAACTTGATCTTTACTTAATATCCTAATGATTTTTGGCATAAAAGAAAAATTGATAATTTTGACCCATATAGTGTATTGTTGGCTATTGCTGCAATACATGTGCTACTTAAGACTGGTTATATGGCCCAGGGTCACATATTATTTTAATGCATTATCTTAATTGTGAACACACTGGTTTTGTAGTGCAAACAGTTTTACCATTTACTACACGTTGTTATTCTCTAATGGCTAATGAACCGGAAGTCTCCCCCATATATAGGCTTACTTCAACGTTGAAGAATAAGGTGGATACGTCTGCAATTCTCTGCAACAAAAAAAAACCCAGATCACAGCAAGCTTACAGTGTGCACAAATCACAGGTAGACACACTATGACTAGTCGCATAAATTTCAACAATGTTTTTGTCTTGTAGAGTGCACTTCGTCTTATTTTTCCACTTTCGTTGCAGCACGTCTTACATTAAACTCCTAATCTCAGCAGTAAGAACAGAACAATGTTAAATTAAGCTTCAGCAACGATTAGGCTGACAGACAATGATTATGACTTCACTGAGGGGCCGAGGGCCAAAACCTGAGCAACAGTGCTGTCAGGGCCAAAATCTTGAGGAGAAAAAAAAAAAGAGAAAGCATAGCATTTTCAAGCACACTATCTTCGTCCCCAGTTTGTTCATTGCAAAGGCAATCCATTTGGTCAGGCATAATATTGGACCTCTTTGATTCAGTCTCCCTTCATTACACTTTCTAAAGAGATGGGGAATAGCTTCCGTCTGGGAGTCTGTCCATGAAAGGTCCTCTGTTGCCCGTGTCCCTCATTCTGTTTTTTTTTTTATCCTCCTCTCCTACTGTTTATACACTTTTTGGCATTTGATAGATATCACCTTGGCTCAAAGAAGCCCAACTCAAGCAAGCAACCAATGCCGTATTAAATGAATATCGACTCTCAAGCCAGACAAGAATTTTATTGTCAATATCCTGGCAAAAGCTCTCTTTTTCGCAAAAATGCTGGATGTACCTTTCTGTGAGGAAACAGATAAACAAACATTAAGAGCAAATGTATACTGTTGCAGTGCTTTTCTCTTTAAAATGATCTCAGGCAGAATGTCAACCCCTCCCTCTCATGCACCAGGCTGTTATCACAGTGCGCTAATAGGACTTCTTGATCTCCTAACGTTCGTCAGGAATACCAACTCACCCATCTGGCCAAAAGGAAATTGCCTTTGCATTTCATATTCATTTTCCGCAGCCCGCCACCTCTTGATGGGGTCTGTGCGCTCCACTCTGGCTTACTCTCTTATACAGTGTGAAATAATCTCAGAGCATGGACCCTGACGCTGCCAGTAATGAACACAGAGGTGAAAGTGAAGGTCATGCTTCCGTGATAATTCCAATGAATTCATTGTTGTGCATGTAATGAAAGACAGAAGGGCCCTTCATTGCCTCCCTGCCATGAATATTCCTGTGCTCATCGCTTAAGATGAGCGTGATTGCGAGGACAAATCATTTAACAAAACAGATGCCATTCATGTCCCCTTTTTCAACCTTTCTGACCTCACAAATTAAGCTGCTCTTTAGTGCTGTTATTAATCTATCAATTCACATTTTCTATATGTGTATTTCACATACAATAGAGCCAACAAGTGTTTGAACACTTCAGTCATGCACAGTCAAAAATATATAAATATATTTTTTAGAAATACCTAAATGAACGAATTTGTATTTGAAAGAAAAGCACAATTTTTGATTATGAATCTTGAATACTGTTCATAATGAAGCATTATGAAGTGTTTGCACACTTGACATGAATATAATATTGTATAATAGTATGTCAAATTACGTGCCATTTGTTATAAAGAAACACAGCACAAGTACCCTTGTGAGGAAAAACACTCAGAAGGACTTTTTTTTTTAGTGGATTACAAATCAGTTTGTTCAAAATGAAGACTGTATTCGGACAGTTTATGGTTGCTGAATAAAATTAATTAATTAAATTCAAATAAAAGATAAAGACACAAGATATAAGATTTTTGCATTAAAATATCCAAAAAACACTAGAAAAGTGTTACCCATTTTGTTGACTTGTGTACTTACATTATCCCAAATGTTTTCAAGAATGTTTAAAGGGTTAAAAATTGAAAATTGTCATTAATTACTCACCCTCATGTTGTCTTTGGAACACAAATTAAGATATTAAGATTTTTTTTTATGAAATCCGAGAGTTTTCTGGCCCTCTATTGACAGCAAGGGTCCTTCTATGTTCAAGGCTCAGAAAGGTATAGACATAAAATAGTCCATGTGATATCAGTGGTTCAATTGTAATTTTATAAAGCAATGAGAATACTTTTTGAGCTCAAAAAATAAAAAATAAAAAAATAACTTTATCAGACAATTCTCCTCTCCATTTTGGAGAATATTACGACTAACGGCACACTTTTCTGAAATTAATTGGGACATTAAAGCTTTTAAATATACTTTTATATTGCAGTAATTTCACATTCAAGATTTGTTAAATATTTTTTATGACTAAAGGCAAGTATCACTGATACCATTATTACTGATGTCTCTAGGAACCCCCCCCCCAATATTTAACCATTGACTATATCCATTCAACATTATAATTGAGAGCTATCAATTTTAGCATTTATTAGACTTCAAAAAACAACATCTTCACATAAACCCATTATTTACCTGTGTCCTTCAGCAAGTAGGAAAGTGACTAAAGTTATCAAACACTAAATACTAAATTAAATATAGATGAATACTTAAAGCTACAAAGGTTATTGATTTCCTCTTTTTTCTTTTGTTCTTTAATTCATAGCCATCACAACAGCTGGGTTATTAGGTTATTTGGCTGCTATTGCTTTAAATGGGTCATCAGATAAACATTTTTTCCACATGATTTTTTAGGGTCTTAATGAAAATCTATAACATACTTTGGTTAAAATTTCTCAATGGTAGTGTGAAACAACATCCTTTTTACCTTGTTAAAACAGCTCTGTTCAAAGCGGCCCATTTCAGTGCATGTCCCTTTAAATGCTAATGAGCTCTGCTCACCCCGTCCCTCTCTTCCATGGGGTGATGAGCGATTCTCTCTGAGACGGTAAATTTTTCCCTTCAAAAAAAAAAAAGTAATCCTTTGCGTCTTCAATGCCTCTTCAATGCCTCAATGCCGGACTACCGATAAGCTTCAGGACAATGACATGTCTGCGCCTGTCATTAAAGATGTTCGGCATATGCAGTGGCATATGCAGATTGATCCGTCTCAATCTCTGTCCGGCGCAAGTAAAATAATGTCTCTGCGAGCTCTCTGTCTTTCCCTTTCAAAATGCGTAAATGGCTTTAAATCACCACATCGCGTCTGCACTGTAAGCAAGCTGCAAACAGCACTGTTGACACAGGAATTGTCACAGTTTACATGTATCGTCACTAAAGTTTTAATAATTTGCATTTCTTTTTAAGTTTGGCCAGTATTTATACCATTCAGCACTTCTGCACTCTCCAGAGAGCTCATGCAGACTTAATAATTATAATTGCCCTATTGTAAAAACAAAAGTACACAGCATGATCAAGGTCCTCTAAAACAGAGAGGGACACTTAGGAGCAATCAAGCCTGCTCCCTAAGAAAGTCAATACAGCTGGATCTCAATAAATTAGAATGTCATGGAAAAGTTCATTTATTTCAGTAATTCAACTCAGATTGTGAAACTCATGTTTTAAATAAATTCAGTGCACACAGACTGAAGTAGTTTAAGTCTGGTTCTTTTGATTGTGCTGATTTTGGCTCACATTTAACAAAAACCCAAATCTCAACAAATTTGAATACTTCATAAGACCAATAAAAAAAAACATTTTTAGTGAATTGTTGGCCTTCTGGAAAGTATGTTCATTTACTGTATATGTACTCAATACTTGATAAGGGCTCCTTTTGCTTTAATTACTGCCTCAATTCGGTGTGGCATAGAGGTGATCAGTCTGTGGCACTGCTGAGGTGGTATGGAAGCCCAGGTTTCTTTGACAGTGGCCTTCAGCTCATCTGCATTTTTTGGTCTCTTGTTTCTCATTTTCCTCTTTACAATACCCCATAGATTCTCTGTGGGGTTCAGGTCTGGTGTGTTTGCTGGGCAGTCAAGCACACCAACACCATGGTAATTTAACCAATTTTTGGTGCTTTTGGCAGCACCTTTGGCCAAATCCTGCTGGAAAATGATATGAGCATCTTTAAAAATCTGGTCAGCAGAAGGAAGCATGGAGTACTCTAAAATTCCTTGGTACACAGGTGCAGTGACTTTGGTTTAAAAAAAACAGTGGACCAACACCAGCAGATGACATTGCACCCCAAATCATCACAGATTGTGAAAACTTAACACTGGACTTCAAGCAACTTGGGCTATGAGCTTTTCTGCCCTTCCTCCAGACTCTAGGACCTTGGTTTCCAAATGAAATACAAAACTTGCTCTCATCTGAAAAGAGAACTTTGGACCACTGGGTAACAGTCCAGTTCTTCTTCTCCTTAGCCCAGGTAAGATGCCTCTGACGTTGTCTGTGGTTCAGGAGTGGCTTAACAAGAGGAATACGACAACTGTAGCCAATTTTTTGACACATCTATGTGTGGTGGCTCTTGATGCCTTGACCCCAGCCTCAGTCCATTCCTTGTGATGTTCACCCAAATTCTTGAATCAATTTTGCTTGAAAAGCCTCTCAAGGCTGCGGTTCTCTCGGTTGGTTGTGCATCATTTTCTTCCACACTTTTTCCTTCCATTCAACTTTCTGTTAACATGCCTGGATACAGCACTCTGTGAACAGCCAGCTTCTTTGGCAATGAATGTTTGTGGCTTACCCTCCTTGTGAAGGGTGTCAATGATTGTCTTCTGGACAACTGTCAGATCAGCCTCAGATCAGATCAGTCTTCCCCATGATTGTGAAGCCTAGTGAACCAAACTGAGACACCATTTTGAAGACTCACCATATTTTAATTTGTTGAGGTAGTGAATTGGAGGGTTTTTGTTAAATGTGAGCCAAAATCATCACATTTAAACGAAACCAAAGACAAACTGCTTCAATCTATGTGCACCAAATTTATTTAATAAATATAAATAAATCTAAATCTTTTCCACAACATTCTAATTTATTGAGATGCACCTGTATGTTCATTTTCTTAAATAAAAATAGCTAGAGACGCCAAAATTCTCTATTACATTCTGTTGTGCTCCTATTTATATGATGTTCAAATATGGTGAGGAAATCTCTCTTTCTCTTTGAAGAGCCTTATTATTTCAAAAATGTGTTTTGTTCTGTTTGTTTAGAAGAATTTGTATACTGCAGTAATAAAATAACTTGAAATGTTCAACATTTTAAAGCATTATTTATTTTTGCACCAAATTAAAGAGAGTAGTATGGATAACGGTATCTATAAGCATTATTGTATCGGTACCGATAAAACGCAAATGATACCAATCCTTACCACAGAATCGATTGAAAAATCCACCAAGGGCCACTTGCTAAGGGCCCCCAAAATACTAAACACACCCTTAGTCGGGAATAAATGACGACTGATATTTTCATTATTACATCCAACAACAAAACACCTCAAACGCTTTGGAGACATTTATGATGCTTTCGTTTCAAGCGTAAAAATTGCTTGTTTCGTCCCTAAATGAATTCGTGTTTTGACATTTCACTTGGATTGCCCGTAAAGATGGTAGCTTGTTGCCACTTACTGCTAGAAGTATGTAGCAGTGAAAAATCCCCACCACTAATACAGTGAACACTGAACAGTGAAAAGTCCCAGAGCTTCCTCATCTTTTTTTCATGCTATCTTCACAATCAGTCCTAGGATTTATCTTTAGTTCCGAACCCCTGCTTTTTTTATCCAGATACTCAACTGCTTCCCAGCTGTCCAGGAAAGCCCTCACATGTACTCTCTGCATACATTTCCAAATACTTTATAATACTTTGGGAGTTAGGACCGAACTTGGGAAACTTGCCTGGCATTGTCAGCCACTAGAGACGTCAAAAGATTTGCAGCTCTGTATTGTTTTGCATAATAGCCTCGTGTAAAATGAGTTAAAAACAAAGCTCCTTGATATGTTGCATAATCTTTAATCGCTTTCACTGATGTACGTTTCTTTTGTTATTAGATATATAAATATTTTATTGGGAGGAAGATTTACTTTGCATATTAAGCCATTGTTCGGTACATCGTGTGTTGTATAGCTTTATTTTCTTGTTTTGTTTTGGAGCCAGGAGTCACAGTTCTTACACAAACGCTGCATTTAATGAGTTATTAAAATTTGTTCTTTTGGGATTCAAGTACCTGCTGTTTGTCTCCACGCAAATTTGATTTTGATTTTATAATAGAAGCATTTACGTGTGTTCAGAAACAATGATTGAAGACATGATTTAGACATTATAAAGTACCTATCTGAATTAATGACTGGCTGAATTGTACTTCTGTGAGCAGACTCTAGAGTTGCCTAGTTCATTTAATGAATGCACCTAATTAATGTACTCTTAATTTCGTTTGCCATCAGGGCAGAAGCCATTAGCAGTGATGTAACATACCGGGCCCTAAAGGATATTTTTTTCCAGCTGCACTTCATCTATTACCGAACTGATTCCGTCCCCAGTCACAGGCCTGTCGCACATACAAAACGGGGGCTCTGCCGTAGAGAAATATGAGAGATATGAGAGCAAATATTCGTATTCTCCACATCCGACCTTATTAGAGGATATCTAAGTGTAAACCCTTTCTAAGCGGGGGAGTGTTTGAGCTGTAATTGGGGTAGATTTTGTTACTATGGCAATGGGTGCAGAAGGGATCTCTTTTAAATCTCCAGTCTGTGGAGACCAGGCACGAGAAGTTCAGGTCGAAGTTGCATGTTCCGAGCAAATATCAAATCCTGTCATATGAGCAAACCTATATTCCTTTTTTTTTACTTAAAAGGGAATATTGGATGCTGTGGCATGGAATATCATCTGCCAAGGTCTCAGGTGTGCTTATACACGGATCTATCATGGTAAAACACAAGGAAAATAGCTTGTGGGCATCTGAGAAATTGATCAGAGTATTCTTTCATCCCGCCGTTGTGTTTATACAGTCTTGCCACATCTGTATAGAATTCATGTTGGAAGCGAATTGCGAGGTAAATAGATTGAGATATGGAATCACAATGTGCATATCATTTTTTTTTTCATACGGTGGGGTAAGCTTCTCCTGAAGGTTGTAGTGAGTTGCTTGACCTCTAGAGGCCGCTAGACTCCTCCAGTGTATTGATCTCCACTAGACCAAAACTTTTCAAGGAAACTTTCAGCCACTTTCATACCAGGAACACGTAGATCAATGGCCGCTGATCACAAGACATGCAGACACGCTCGTTCATGTTTATTCTCAGAGCCTTTGTCGCAGACCGTCTTCAGATGCCAAGCTTCACAGCGGCTTGTTCACGCTCTACAAGTCTGAGGGAAATTAGATTAGACTCTTGAATTGGTGAAGAGGCCTCATAATGCAGGGAGCGCGGAAGAAAAATAATTCCGCCGCACCGCTGTTTGTGTCTGTGGTATTAGTCATAGACACACACACAGCTGCTCTGAACTGCATGCCAGCTCTGGTAATTTGAAACAGCAAACAGTCAAGAGAGCAGTTGATGGTGATGTTAAACTCCGAAACATAAATCATGCTGCATGTAAACTTTCGCTAATTAAAATGAATGATCCGTTCGCACGTTTACTGTTTATTATGAGAGTGAAGACAAAAACAGTCATAAATCCACAGCGATATCAGCAGATGTTTCTAATTGGAGAAAAGTGTAAGCGCATATAGAAGGAGTTTTGCTGTTGATTTAAATTATTTTTACTTTGCAAAATTGAGACAAAACTATCATATGAAATTCTGGAGAAAAATGTCTGATGGTAAATTTTCTATTGAAAATAATAAAATAATATTAAAAAAATTATTATTTGAAAATAATTGTATGTACTTGGATCACTTGTTACCATTGTTAGTGAGGTTTAGTTTATCATTTTTACATTATGGTTTAAACCATGTATTTTTATTTTTTTTACTTACATTTTGTGCCTGTATTGCATGTCTGTTAGATTTAAAGCCAGAATGCTGTGTTTACACCAAAAGCAAATTAAGTTATTAATTAAATGAAAAATGGCGTGTGTACACCAAAAGCGAATTAAATTTTTAACGTGAGTAGATTGCAAAAATGTGAATAGATGCGAATCCACGTGAGGTGGCGCAAATGCCGTGAATTGGGCAACATGATTGCCTCGAACGCACAATATCAAGTCTTCCACGCAAAATTTGTATGACTCGTTGTTGCGCAAGCCAGTTAGTGTTACACACTCAGTTTGACATGTCCGGTTGCATTAAGCTGTACCCAATGTTTTTTTTTTTTACGTGTTTCATACAAAAAACATCCTGCAAGTAATCTAGAATTATAACGTGATAAGAATATTTGCTTCGCATTTGGTGTGCGCACAACATAGCGCAAATTGGGCAATGCGTTCGTATCTTCTGCGAAAATAGAAAAATTTTTACTTGAACGGAAAATTCATGACACGTTGCCGTTCATGTCAGTTAGTGAAGAATTTATTGACATGTCCAGTTTGACACATCTGGTTGTACAGTGAGGGAGAAAATTATTTGATCCCCTGCTGATTTTGTATGTTTGCCCACTGACAAAGAAATGATCAGTTCATAACTATAATAGTAGGTTTATTTGAACAGTGAGAGACAGAATAACAACATATTTAAAAAAAGTTTTATTTTATTGTTTGTTAATTTTATTGAGTAAAATAAAATCACTTGATTTTATATATTTGATCCCCTATCAGTCAGCAAGATTTCTGGCTCCCAGGTGTCTTTTATACAGGTAACAAGCTGAGATTTGGAGCACTCTCTTAAAGGGAGTGCTCCTAATCTCAGCTTGTTACCTGTATAAAAGACACTTTCCACAGAAGCAATCAATCAATCAGTCAGATTCCAAACTCCACCATGGCCAAAATCAAAGAGCTGTCCAGGGATGTCAGGGACAAGATTGTACACCTACACATGACCATTGCCATCAGCTTGGTGAAAAGGTGACAACAGTTGATGCGAATATTCGCAAATGGGTAAATGCACAAAATAACTGTCAATCTCCCTCGATCTGGGGCTCCATGCAAGATCTCACCTCTTGGAGTTTCAGTGATTATGAGAACGGTGAGGAATCAGCCCAGAACTACACGGGAGGATCTTGTCAGTGATCTCAAGGCAGCTGGGTCTATAGGGTCACCAAGAAAACAATTGGTAACACTATGCTGTGAAGGACTGAAATCCTGCAGCACCCGCAAGATCCCCCTACTCAAGAAAGCACATGTACAGGCCCGTCTGAAGTTTACCAATGAACATCTGAAAGACTCAGAGGAGAACTGGGTGAAAGTGGTCGGATGAAACCAAAATTGAGCTCTTTGGCATCAACTCAACTCAACATGTTTGGAGAAGGAATGCTGTCTATGACCACAGGAACACCATAACCACCGTCAAACATGGAGGTTTGGGGGGTGTTTTCC
Source organism: Cirrhinus molitorella (assembly GCA_033026305.1). NCBI lineage: Eukaryota > Metazoa > Chordata > Actinopteri > Cypriniformes > Cyprinidae > Cirrhinus > Cirrhinus molitorella. The sequence continues at coordinate 16,976,512 of CM065124.1, read as the reverse complement.
GCTAAGGCGACAGGACAACTGCACCGCATCAAAGGCACAATGGACAGGGCCATGTACCGTCAAATCTTGTGTCCTCCTTCTCTCAGCCAGAGCAGTGAAAATGAGTCGTGAATGGCTATTCCAGCATGACAGTGACCCAAAACACGACCAAGGCAACAAAGGAGTGGCTCAAGAAGAAGCACATTAAGGTCTTGGAGTGGCCTAATCCCATAAAAAAACTGTGAAGGGAGCTGAAGGTTTGAGTTGCCAAACGTCCACCTCGAAACCTTAATGAGTGGAAGAGGATCTGCAAAGAAGAGTGGGACAAAATCCCTCCTGAGATGTGCGCAAACCTGATGGCCAACTACAAGAAACATCTGACCTCTGTGATCAACAAGGGTTTTGCCACCAAGTACTTAAGTAATGTTTTGCGAGGCGGTCAAATACTTATACTAATACTTATTAAGTCAATTTATAACTTTTTTGAAATGTGTCTTCGTAAGCCAATCAACAAAGAGCTTGTTGACACATCTGGTTTGACATGTCTGGTTGTATCAAAGTGTTTTGATGTTTTTATTTACTTAAGTGACACGAAAAACATCTTACGAGTAAACTAGAGGTGAGTGATGCGATGCAAAAATTTGCTTAGTGTTTGGTGTGCACACACTATAACACATGCACTTTTACTTTACTTACATAAATTTACATAATATTGGTGACTCATCCTGCACTAGTCAGATTTTTGTCCAATCAGATTCTATGTACAATAAGAATGTCCCTCCCCATAAATACCACCTTTGTGCAGTCTTGCACACTCAAATGATTTTAATTTATTATTTTAAGTCTTTATTTCTGGACACTGTAATACAACTTTAGGCTCCAAGTAATTTCACACCAGTTGTTCACAGAGAACAACAATGACAGTATAAAGATGGTGTAGATGTAAACAACAGCTTGATTCATATAATCATTACTTGTGCACACAGCAGGTCTGTTTACGACAGAGCAGGTGGGAGATCTTTAGCAAGGGGTCGCTGACCCGCAGGGTTGTTTGTCATGTGATGGAAGCCAGGTCATGTTTGCTAATGAAAGAGTTGGCAGGCTCTGTGTACGAGTGACATTTGTGAGCAGTGCACTGCTCAGCCAGGACAGAGGGCTGGTCATCCGGAGGAGCAGAGGGTTCTGGTATACCGTCAGCCGGCCATTCAAGTCAAACACCATCACGCCTCGGGCCAGCAAGAGTGTGGAGACACTGATAAAAAAACAAACAGGGAGCAGACATACTGAAACAAAGGGATAGAGGCCATTTTATAGGATTTAAGTAAATAACAAATAATGATTTTTAGTCATTTCTCTTGCCAAAATGGGAAAATTCTATAAAATGAATAAATTATATAATAAATAAATGAATAATAATAATAAAGTTGGAGTAATAATAATAATTATTATTATTATTCAGTATACACCAGAAACTGAGTGTTATAAATGGTCATTATGTGTGAAAATATTGTTCTTTTAAAAATAAATGTTTTTTAATCTTTCTGTGAAAAACATATATTTAGAAAGGTTTAAATAGTTATTATTGTTATTATTATTATTATGTTTTTCAATATACATCAAATTGAAGCATGTTGAATTGTTTATCATTGTGTGAAACTGAATATTCTATTTTATTCTTAAAAATATTGAAACATTTTTATTTTTAAATTTTCTATTCAAAATACATATTTAAAATGGTTTATATTATTATGATTATGATTGTATTGTATTTTTTTTTTTACAATATAAGAAACTGATGAGTGTTCTAAATTGTTTAGCATTGTGTGTGAAATGTAATATTCTATAATAATCTATTATATTATTTTAAAAACATTTATATATAATCATATATAATCACATATATTTTTATTTTATCTTTATATTAAAAATGTATAATTTTTTTTTAAATATCAGAAACTCATGAGTGTGTTAAATTCATCTTTCTGAAATGTAATATTCTATAATATTCTTTTACAAATATTTCAATATTTATTATTATTATTATTATCACAAATTACGTATTTTTTAACGTATAACAGCAACTGATGAGCATTATGCATTGTGTAAATAAAATATTATAGTGTGTTAAACATTTAAAAAGAATAATAATGATATATGATTTAAACGATTTAATCTTTCTATTATAAATATATTAATATTTTAAAATCCGTAAGTAGTTATAAATCTTATGTATTCATTTTTAATTGCATATCAGCAACTGATGAGTGTTCTAAATTGTTAAGCATTATGTGTGAGATTTAATATTCTATAATAATCTATTATATTCTTTTAAAAACTTTTATATATAACCATATATTTTTTTATTTTATCTTTATATTAAAAATTTATAATTTTTCAATATCAGAAACTCATGAGTGTGTTAAATTTTTCTTTCTGAAATGTAATATTCTATAATATTATTATCCCAAATTACGTATTATTTTTAAATGTATAACAGCAACTGATGAGCATTATGAATTGTGTAAAGAAAATATTATAGTTAAACATTTAAAAAGAATAATAATGATAAATGATTTAAACCATTTAATCTGTTTCTACTGTAAATATGTTAATATTTTAAAATCCATAAGCAGTTCTAAACGTTATGTATTCATTTTTAATTGAATATCAGCAACTGATAAATTATAAATTAGGTTTATATACATATTGCAGAAGTATAGAATTGCAGAAGCATGCTATGACGCACAAGCTTGCAGATAAATACTGTAAACTGTACTGTACCAACAGTCAGCTGTCAGAACAATAGCAAACAAACAAGATATTTGTTTTCTCCCTGATGCAACATACACCCTCATGGCCATATGGAGAAGTAGATGTATCCAGCACTGCAGTTTCCACTGGGTCGAAGATCAAGCAGCTGGCTCGACGTTACAGCCGCCTGAAGAAATTTTTTTTAAAGCTTTTCTCACGTTGCTCCATCGATCCTTCCCAGGCCTGTGATGCCTCATGCTGTGCTGTCTCCTCAGCAGGAAAGCCAACCTACAGAGACAGGAGACCACTGATGGACCCTTTCCACGCGGCCTTCTTTATATCTGAGCCAGTCACACTGGCAAGCCGCGGATGCTCTAACAAGTCACTACAGTCCTGAAGAGCCACTGCATGGATTCTTTAGCAAAACTTCCTTTGGAAAATTTGTGGCTTAATTAATCCAAGCTGCTAGATGTAATGTAGCAAAAGCCTACATATGGGTCATTTCTGCAGTACCTTTTAAATGCTATACCCTTTAAAGATGAATATTCTTGTGTAATTCAATGAAATATTTCTATAAAAGGATTTACCAGATTTTCAGATGTATGCACTTTAACTACACTATTTACACAATGGCAGAAAAATTACCAGGGTGGAATAAAGCGTTAAAGTTAAGCCGTTGCTCAGTGAGGGATTTGTAGTTCACATTTATGAGGGTGTGAAATTGATATAAAAATGTGAATATAAAGATATACATATATTCATACATTTATAGTTCTTCCATGTCAGAAGTTAGAGTAACACTCAATATCTAATGGCAATATCTACTCAGATCAATGTCGTAAAATTGGGGGCTCAAGAAACTTTTCCTATTATTATCAATGCTGAAAACAGGCAAGCTGATTCTTCAGGATTCTTAATGAATAGAAAGTAGAGAGAGAAATAGATTGAAATAGATTTAAAAATTTTTTTGCTGAATTAATTTTCTTTTCGTTTCCGCCACTGAATAAAAAACAATATTTTATTATGACTTAGAATTCTGATTTTTTTTCACGCAATTGCAAGTTTACATCTCGCGTTTTTTTTTCTCAGAACTGCGTAATGCAAACTCACAAATCTGACTTTTTTCTCTGAATTGTGAGATATAAACTCGCAATTGCAGGATATTTTTCTTGCAAATGCAAGTGTGTATCTAACAATTCTGACTTATTTTCTTGCAGCAATTGCGAGTTTATATCCCACAATTTTTTTTTTGAATTGTTAGATATAAACTCGCAGTTGTGGTTCTGAGCTGGAAAAAAAGATGTTCTTCAGAATTGTAATTGACTTAACTCACAACTGCATGTTATAAATCTTTAAAAGTTTGCATCTCGCAATTCTGAGAAAAAAAGTCACAATTGTGAGTTTATATCTCGCAATTCTGTGAGACTTTTTCTCAATTGCAAATTTCGTTTTGTTTCTAGCAATTGCAAGTTTACATTTTGAGTTTGACATGCAATACTGACTTTATAACTTGCCACTGCTAGTTTATATCACACAGTTACAAGACAAAAAGTCAGAACTGCAAGATGTAAACTTGCAATTGAAAGAAAAAAAGACAGAATTATGAGATTAAAAAGTTGCAATTACCTGTTTATTTTTTTAATTAGTGGCAGAAACTGGCTTCCATATGCTATAGGTTTCATTCATCTTGAAATTTTGATTGAGAAAGACTTTTAAACTGCTAATTTATTTAGATAAGACATAAATGAAATCTTTTTTTGTGAGTCAAATCATTAAATCTCACCAAGGTATGAAATACATGTGAAACACTGTTAATATTGATGTATGATGTGCAAAAAGAAAATTGATAGAATGGAATAAGAGTGTTCATGTCAAATCGTGTCCAATTACATACACTACATACACTATATGGACAAAAAAATCCCCCCGATATACTTCAAACGAAAGCAAGGAACATCAAGGTGTTTCCGCAAAATTTTATACAGTATAATTACGAGAGAAAGCATTGAAATATATTTTTTCCTCCCATTTCGTATTTTTTCCCTTTAGGGGTTCCGTAGTACACGTCATTTCCTTTCCAAACATTGTTTTCGGATTTGGGCACATCCCTGCTGGTATTGGGACACATGTTTAAAATTTTAATTCAGGTTGTGAAACATTTATGAAAAAATGGGTCGTTCTGAAGGGCTTAGTAAATTCCAGTGTGCTACTGTGATAGATAGGAAGCCAACATTGTAATGGGTTCATGAAAGTTCATCCCTGCTAGATATTCTATGGTCAAGTGCAAATGTTATTATTGGAAAATGTAACGGCTGCAACTCAACTATGAAGTAGAAGACCATGTAAAGTCACAGAGCAGGGTCACCAAGTGCTGAGCTCTGCTGGCTCCATAGCTGAAGAGTTCCAAACTTCCGCTGGCAGTAATATCAGCACAAAAACTGTGCTGTGGGAGCTTTATGGAATGTGTTTCCATGGCCAAGCAGCTACATGCAAGCCTCAAATCACTAAGTACGATGCCAAGCATCAGATGGAGGGGTATAAAGCACCACTGGACTCTGTAGCAGTGGAAACCTGTTCTGCGGTGTGACAAATCATGCTTCTTTGTTTGGCAGTCTGATGGGCGAGTCTGGGTTTGGTGGATGCCAGAAGAAAGTCACCTGCCTAACTGCATTATGTCGCAGTAAAATTTGGTGAAGGAGGGACAATGGTGGGAATACTTTTAAAGTGTTGGTTCACCCAAAAAAGAAAATTAGCCCATAATTTAGTCACCCTCAAAGCATCCTTGGTGTATATGACTTTCTTCTTTAAGACGAATCCAATCGGAGTTACATTAAAAATTATCCTGGCTCTTCCAAGCTTTATAATGGCAGTGGGCGGGTGTTTCTGTTCAACAATTCAAAAGAAGTCCAATAAAGTGCATCCATCTATAATAAAAAGTGCACCACATAGGGTGAAAAAAGGCCTCTTGTAGCAAATTGATGTGTTTTTGTAAGAAAATTATCTATATTTAAAACGTAATAAGCACTTTTCCCTAGCTTGTGAGATACGTGTAAGCTGTTCCAGGAGGGTGACATAAGACGTATGCGTAGCAAACCTGCGTTGTTCACAGGAGCAAAAGAAGCTAATTTTCCTTATTTTAGCAAAGGGAAACCAGTCTCTTATTGGCTTCTACTGAAATCCTCAAACATTTTTCTTTACAAATCCTCCTTTTGTACATCTAATTTGTGACTGTTGTTTTGTTTTGCTCTCTCCTCTGTGCTTCCGTGTTCATCACTTCTCAGCGGTGCATGCGCAATGCATACGTCCTACGTCATCCGTCCGGAACAGCTTACACATAAGATAGCACAAGCTAGAAAAAAGTTTTAAATATGGATGTTTTTCTTACAAAAACACATCGATTCGCTACTGGAAGCCCTTATTCACCCACCGGAGCCGTGTGGAGCACTTTTTATTATGGATGGATGCACTTCATTGTACTTCCTTTGGACTGTTGAACATGAACACCCACTCACTGCCATTATAAAACTTGGAATAATTTTTAATGTAACTCTGATTGGATTTGTCTTAAAGAAGAAAGTCAAATACACCCCTAGGATGCCTTGAGGCTGAGTAAATTATGGGCTAATTTTCATTGTTGGGTGAACTAACTCCTCAAGAGCATAGGCTAGACCCCTAACTTAATGCTTCAACCTGCTGCACCAAGACATTTTGGACAATGCTGTGTTTCCAACTTTTGGGGAAAGCCCTTTTCTATTCTTGCATGACTGTGCACCAGTGCACAAAGAAAGTCCCATACAGACATGGTTGGATGAGAACTTGACTGGCCGGCACAGAGCCCTGACCTTAACTCCATCGAACACTCCATTGAGATTGTGAGCCAGGGCTTCTCATCCAACATCAGTGCCTGACCTCACAAATGTTCTATTGGATGAATGACAAATTCCCAAAGAAGTACTTCAAACTCTTGAGGAAAGACTTCACATAAGAGGAGAAGCTGTTACAGCTGCAAAGGGGGACCAGTTCCATATTAATCAGTGTTGGAAAGGTTACTTTGAAAATGTAATAGGTTATAGATTACAAGTTACCCTATTTGAAACTAAATAAGTAGTGTTTATTAAAGTAATGTAACTGATTACATTTGATTACTTTAAAAAATTTCTAACAAATGCTTTAGTAATTTTGCAACATTTAAACCAAAAGGGTTAACATTACAGTTGGATTCCGCTCCACGGAATCAGATTTTAGCACCTTTTTAAAAAAACTTAGAGATATAGATTTGAAATCATAAGACATAGTTTAATAGCTATGATACTGTTTTTGAAATCAAATCTTTGCATAACTATGACAGGAAACACTGGCATGCTTTGGAAAAAAACTGTTGATCTTAAAAAATAAAGCATAAATGTTTTAGGTATAATATCTATGAATGACGTTGGCCATGATCAATATCTGTGCTAATGGGAATGAGGTATATTATATCCTTTCACAAAGCTAACATTCTTGACAAGTCCTTGTTCATAACATTAGAAAGTTTCATTGAGCCTCAGATCATTAAGTGCCATAGAAAGCATAATAACATGACCTGTAATTGTTTTAATGCATGCATTCAGAACTTAATGGACCTGTTAGAATAAGAGAGAGGTTACTGTATGTACAGCTTCCCGCTTAGTCATTTGGCTTGACAAAAATAGCTGATATCTTTTGTTCTTGCCAGTCTATGAATGCTTCTTTCAGTGCTGTTCAGTCATGCATATACATGACTTAAAAAGGAAAGATAAATAGTGTGTTTTTCTAACAGTTTCTCGTACATGGAAAGCTGTGCCTTACAGAATCAAACGGCAGGATCAGAGCTCACTCTGCAACTTCTGTCAGGATCACACATCATTCTCACTATCTAAGTCTGGAAGTATTTCATTCTCCACAGTAGACTGATGTTTCTTTCCTTAAAAGAAGGAATCAGCCATGCATGCATTGATAGTGACTTATCTTTTCCTGCAGTCTTAGCTCAAAGATTCTGACGGAGAGAGAACTCATAGATTTCACAAGCTAAGCAGATGCATCAGTGGTGATCTGTGGTCTATCTTGTGTTGAGTACAAACATCCCCATGTCTCATTTATGAGTTATAATTACAGGAGCTAAGATATGATGAAGGAATGGAGGGGTTGGAAAGACGATATATAATAAATAATTTAAAACAGCATAATCTTTCATCTTGGTGTAATTACCAGCTTGCATTTTGTTTATGTGCCTTAAATAACATCTGCTCTCTGTGACGTACTTTAATGAAACTTGATTTGTTTCCACGTGAGTTAAGTTAGAGGATCCAGCATGCTCAGCCACACATATTTTGTCCAAATAAGAATAGTAATGTATTACAGGAACACGTATAGTTTTCTTCTTTCCTTATATAGTACATAACAAATGCAATTTTAAGTGTAAGAATTGTATTTTTTTCCAACAGGGTCACCCCTAGCGACTTTTACCACCAAAATGATTGGTGAAACTTTTATTATATTTGTATTCTAAATATATTACAGTTAAGGTCAAAAGTTTACACCCCCCTTTCAGAACCTGCAAAAATGTTCATTATTTAAGAGGGGTCATACAAAATGTATGTTATTGTTTATTTAGTACTAAGTTATTTCACATAAAAGATGTTACATATAGTCCACAAGAGAAAATAATAGTTGAATTTATAAAAATAACCCTCTTCAAAAGTTTACATCCCCTTGTTTCATAATACTGTGTTCTTACCTGAATGATCCACAGCTGTTTTTTCATTTAGTTATATTTTTCATGAGCCCCTTGTTTGTCCTGAACAGTTAATCTGCCTGCTGTTCTTCAGAAATATCTTTCAGGACCCACAAATGATTTGTTTTCAGCGTTGTCAGCGTTTTTGTGTATTTGAACCCTTTCCAGCAATGACTGTATGATTTTGAGATCCATCTTTTCACACTGAGGACCACTGAGGGACTCATATACACTCATTACCGAAGGTTCAAACACTCACTGATGGTCCAGAAGGAAACACAATGCATTAAAACTTAACTTTTAAACAGAATGTGTAAGTTTTTCTTTTTTTTACCTAAATATCATATTTTTTAATTTAGTACTGTCCTTCAAAGGCAACAGAAGATACTTGCATGTTTCCCAGAAGACAAAATAAGTTACATTTACCCTGTTCTTTAAATTCCAAAAGTTTTCACCCCCAAATCTTAATGCATTGTGTTTCCTTCTGGAGGATCAGTGATTGTTTGAACCTTCTGTAATAGTTGCACACGAGTCCCTCAGTTGTCCTTAGAGTAAAATGATGGACCACAAAATCAAACAGTCATTGTTGGAAAGGGTTCAAATACACAAAAATGCTGGAAAACCAAAGGATTTGTGGGACCTGAAGGATTTTTCTGAAGAACAGCAGGAAACTGTTCAGGACAAACAAGAGACTCATGAACAACTATCACTAAACAAAAAAGCACAGCTGTGGATCATTCAGGTAACAACACAGTATTAAGAATAAAGTGTATGTAAACTTTTGAACTGGGCCATTTTTATAAATGATCATTTCTTGTGGACTATAAGTCAACGTCTTTTATGTGAAATATATTATTCAGGTAAGTACTAAATAAACAATAACATGCATTTTGTATGATCCCTTTTATTTTGGTCAAATAATTAACTTTTTTGTAAACTTTTGACCTCAACTGTAGTATATATGTTATTGTATGTATTATACATTTTACATGGTGTTTTCTGTTATGTAGAAAAGTGTATTTGTACCACTTTGATTAATAAAGTAATGAAATCATGTAAATCATGATTTTGAACTACTATTCATTTGAACTGTAAATGTTTGGTCTTTGGTAAAGTAACGGAATCCTCTGAAACTACACATTTCTGCACTAGAGTGACGATTTGGTAGTGGAGTTACTGCAGTATACTGTCAAAGTAGCTCAATTGATGTTTCCTTATGAAAGTGTGTTGTTTTTACATGCAGTATGACAGACGATGCAGTCCACAAGCGGTCTAATGTGATTACGACACTTAAAAGAGAAACCATCTGCCCTAGAAAGAGGGACCAAGCTGTTTTCGAATCTATTTTCCGGCTTTGGTTTTCTTGAATCCGTGTGCCTGTGCTGTGTGTGCGTCCATGCTGTGCACTAGCGTTTGGCCTTGGCTTGCTGTCGATCTAGTGGTGCAGTGTGAGTGTGTGTGTCTGTCAGAAACATTTTGCATTCTGTGAAGGACTGACAAGACGCCAACTCTTGCAACCTCAACACCTGAAATGTCAATGAAAACCTTTCAATAATAATGATACAGGAACACAAGAAGCTCTTCACTTGACATGCGTGCTGGAGCACCTTTTGTAGTAATGATTGCTTCTTCTGAAATCACCACCACTATTACATGAACAACAAGATCACAGGTCTCAGGGTGCCCTGTACTAAATTTGCATGCAGGAATGAGGCTGTCAAACTCGTGTGTTAGCTTGACATCTCAATAGAACCTGATGTTCCCGAGGGATACTGTACAAACAGCTTGAGCTTGTAACCTGATGTGCCTTGTTAATCCGAAATAAATAAATAAATACAACCTGTAAAAAGCCAAGAAAGTTGAATAAAAAGCCTAAAAATTTAAGGAACCTTTGGTATTAATGGACTCTTTTCATAGACAGTGATTTTTTTTTTATTACAGTTGCATTAATAGTCTCTTGTGGGCTACAAGTAAACATATTTTATGTGACATATCTTATTTAGGCCAGTACTAAAGAAACAATAACATCCATTTTGTATGATCCCTCTTAATTTGGTAAAACAATTAACATTTTGCAGTTCTGAAAGGGGGATGTAAACTTTTGACCTTCAAATTTGTGTTGTATTATCTTGACATTAAATTATATATACAAACAAATAAACAAACAGATAAATACAAATAAAAACTAAACTGATGTTAAAACTAAAACTAGTTAACACTGCCTTAAACACTGCCTGGTGCTGTTTCTAATACAATGGCCGAGGGAGTGATTTGACATCTTTCTCTCTTGTGACTGCTGTAATCAATCTCCTTATAGTTTCCCCCCTACTTTTTTCTTTTTTGGAAGGTTTTGGGAAGGCTATATTGGATTTTGTTTTCAAGCTGTTGGAGTAAATGTTAAAGCAGAAGTTTAACATTAGTTTTATAGTTTGGCTGTATCTAGCTCACAACCGTACTATAGACATTTATCCAACTATGATGACTTGCTTCTTAGATTCTTGGAAATGTAAAAAAGTTGAATTCTGTTATTTTGTGCTATTAACAGTTTTTTCTTTCTCACTATGGTTCAGAACCAACCATTAAAACCAATTTCATGCAATTTTATGACTTATAATAAGTCCTTACAACTACTGCTTGTCAGACTGTACATGACCCCAGCTGTAAGCCATGTCACACTGATCTCAGTTGCCATTAATGTCAGACTGTACAGCAGCCAAGACTAAAAAGAGACTAGTTTTATGTTGAAATTTGTGACATGTTCGGTGACAGTAAATTGTATTTACATAGAGAATAGTTAATAGCAAACAAAAGTAATCTCTTGAGTTAATTTTGATCATTGCATATTTTTGAGGTGGTTAGTTGTTGTTGCACTAAGGAAAATTTCTGAGGAAATATTTGAACGCAATGGTCATTAAGGCATAGTTTACCCAAAAATAAAAATTCTGTCATTTACTTAGCCTCATGTCATTCTAAACCCTGTAAACATGATCTTCGTTCATCTACGGAACACAAATTACGATATTTTTGATGAAATCCAAGAGCTTTTTGACTCTGCATAGACAGCAACGCAACTGACATGTATTCTCAGAGCTTCGTTAAATTATGGTTGAACCACTGATGTCACATGGACTATTTTATCAATGTCCTTACTACCTTTCTGGGCCATGAACGTGTCAGAAAGCTCTCAAATGTCATCAAAAATATTTTGTGTTCTGAAGATGAACAAAAGGTCTTATAGGTTTGAAACGAGGTAGTAATTACTGACAGAATTTTCTTTTTTGGCTGAACTATCCCTTTAATCAACTGTCTGCAAACGTCAAACTTGTGATCAAAGATTTTGGCCTAGGATCAAATATTTTAGGATTCTTATAATTTATCCCATGGATCAACAGAGTGAAATAGTATGAACACTGTAGACTAAATTATTTATACTTATTTTTAGTAAATTAATTTCATAGGGCAAGCGTTTGTTCCCAAACAGTTGAGTCATTTGAAGCAGCCTGCAACATCTGTGAGACTGAAATTAATGACTGGTTGTTCATACGACAATGTGTAGACACATTTTATCAGTAGTATTTTCTAAAAATATACATATGCATGTATTTTAACATGTTTTTTGTTCCATATTATTTTTTAACAATATAGTTAAGACTAATTATTGAACTGCATGTTGCCTCTGTGAAAACACACCCTGTTTATTATCATTTGAAATGATCTCATCATTTGGCAAAGTGGTCTTAAAGGGAAAGTTCACCCAAAAATGAAAATTACCCTATGATTTACACACCCTCAAGCCATCCTAAGTGTATATGTGTTTCTTCTTTCAGACAAATGTAGCTCAAACCAGCAGCCATGCTTCAAAATATCCCTGCTGGATTTTTCAACAGGAATATTCTCACCGGAGTTTACACTACACTTAAGTCCTACATCTCCACCGGGCTCCCTCGTTCCTCCGGCTCCATCTTGGTCGGGCGTCATCCCGCCATCGCCTAAGGACTGAACTCCTCTGGCTGCGCCTTGTCGCTCCATCCCACCGGCTCCGTTGGGCTCCTTCCTCCGGAGCTCCGCTTTTGCCTTGGTCGCTGTTGCCACCTGCTCCGCCTTGGCCCTCCGGATCCTCGGTGTCCCCCAGATCTTCAGCTCTCCGTCTCCGCCTCGGGCTCCACCACCACCTGCTCCGCCGCTGTCGGTCAGCCCCCTGGAGTCGTCAGCCCTTCCTCCACCATGGCTCCACCTTCCGTCAGCTCCACCGTGGCCTGGGTCTCTCCTGGCTCCTCCTGCGCCAGATCCCTCCTGTCTTCTCCCTGGCTCCTCCCTCCATCTGATCCGCCATGGACTCCTTTTGTCTTCCTCCTCCCAGGTGTCCGTCCCCCTCCTGAGCCTCCACCCAAGTCTATTGATGTTTCTGTTTACGACGCGAGGTCGCGCCTTCCGGGAGGGGGGGCATAATGTCAGGGTTATGAACTCTTTGGTTGTGTTTTTATTTGCTTCAGTCCTTTTTGAGTTTGGTTTCCTCAAATTCCTGTCTGCCCTTATTTGGTTCTGTTCCTGTTCCTCCCCTCATTAGATCATTATTAGTTAATCCCCTTCACCTGTCTGTGTCTCGTTAACCACCCTTCTTAAGTTGGATTCTGTTCAGTGTTTGGTTGTCCGTTCTAGTCCACGTGTGCGTGTCTCCTTGCCTGTCATTATTGGATATTCTGTTGTGGATTTATTAATAAACACCTTGAATGGCTTGAGGGTGAGTAAATCAAGGTAATTTTCATTTTGGGGTGAACTGTCCCATTAAGATACATTGAGAGTTTCTTTCCCAGCTCTCAGCTATCAAAAACAAATAATATGTGGTTAAAATGCCAGTTAAAAAATTACATAAGCATTGCTGACATATCTAGTCCACATTGAAGGCTATGAATTTACTGTTTGATAGTGTGGCTATTCAAAACTTTTCAGTTTGAATAAGATTAGCCTTGCCTGTTTCTGTTGTCATATGGAGTGTTTCTGACAGCAAAACAAGATGTCAAGTGGGAGAACAGAGTTCAGCTCCTCTATAGTCACCACTTCTTTTAATTTAGTATATTTTGGTGGTAAACAGGGATGTTTGGGCTCTTCAAACCATGTTAGTGTCATTCAGATTTGATGAGTGTAGCGCTTTCATGAAAACCAAGATAGAGCAGATGATGAAATCTACTGTCTGCAGTGAAAGCACACTTATGATGTGGAGAAAGACTTTGAGAACTTGCAGCATATCAAGACAGTGTGAGAGGCACTTCAGGATGTTGCAGGAAATATTCTGAAGTTGTAAGTTCAGTTCATTACTGCTTCACTCTCGAGCAATCTCAACACAAAGCGTGCCATCAGTATATTCAGAAGCAATTCATTCTGACAGCATTTAGTGCTTAGATTCAGCACAAAGTTTTGTTAAAATCCTGAGTTCACTTATTTTGGATTTGACTGTAGGGGTCTTTTTTATTTATAAAAATTTCATATGATCCTCCTACTGATCTGCACTGCAATGTATATGAATATAAATAAATTCAGCTGTCCCGTGTTAAGCCCCATGTTTTGTTTAGAGACTGAGAGACCCCAAATGTGTTTAATAGTTCAGAAACACATACAACAGACTTAAATCTTTAATTATATCTGCCTTTAATTTTACACATACATTATTAGGGTCTTTAGGACCCTAAACATACATGCACATGCAGTAAACGTTACCATAAATTACAATCTACTTAATTTTGTTACAAGTAGTGTGCTGAGGATACAGCTAGGCAAAACTCTTTATAATTAATTTCTTCCTACGCCTTCCGTTTAGATCCTAAGAAAAGAACTGACATCATTACAAGTCATTCAAGGACAACCCAACACAGACAAGCTCTTGAGAAGCTTTAATGGCAAGAAGCAGAATTTAAATGAGATGCAAATTAATCAAACAGTGCCATTAGTAGACAGTCTGTAAATCTGAGGGCTTTTCTCTGCAGGTGCTGATGTGGTGTGATGTAAAATATTCCTGTAGAAATAAATAAATAGCCAGACTGTACTGTATTATGAGATCCTAGACTGATGGAATACCATAACTGAATAATTTGAATAATTGAATTGGCAGAAACTATTAATATATTATTAAAGGAGACCTATTATGCACCGTTTTACAATATTTAAGTCTTCGGTGTCCTCAGTATATGTCTGAAGTTTCAGCTCAAAATATGTTGTTTTCGTGTGTGTACCTTTAAATGCAAATGAGCTGCAGCTTGTTCTTCAGATAGTCCATCAACAACAAAACTGCAGAATCTTATGCAGCCAAAATGTCAGAAATTATGCAGTCAGTGATTGTTTTCAGGATAAAACTAATGCCATAGCTCTGCCTTCTATAAATACAGTCAGAGGTAGTGGTAATTTTAGCCACATTAGTTGTCCAGCATGTTAACAGGCACATCTGGAAACACAATTTGGAAACTTTCAGAAAATATGAGACAATTCTTACTTGTTCTGGATAAGATGTTTGAGCTTGAACAGCTGGTATTGACCCATCTTTCACAATAAACTTCTGTGCAAATCCTGTGTTGAACTGACCCTTGTTTACAAAGCAGTCCAAACTCTTTGGCTCATTTCCTTCCATAATTGGAATTCATCCACAGTGTTCTCTGTGGCTCAGATGCTGAGAGTCTTTTAGAGACTCTTGTACATCCAAAAACAATATTTGTAGTGGTTATGTGGCGCAGACAATATGTAAACAGGCATCTTTCCATTGCTGAACGCATTAAAAATAAATCCAAGCAGCATATATAGTAAACAAAATAATATAAAAAAAAAAAAAACCATTTGAATAATACAACATGCAAATTATAACACAAGTTTTAAGGCACTCTTCGTTTTTAAATGCTTTATGGATTTAAATAAAATTATAAAATAATTTTTAAATGAAACTAACAAATCTACATTTGTGTTTATAAGACACTCAACATATTGAACATATATTCAATAATATCTTTGTTTTGTATATTTAGCAATCGTCCATATTCTGGCTTGGTGAAAATAATATTTTATCTTAAGGGAACTTTCAGTCTTGTGTCTGACGTTTAATTTCACTTTTTAAATAGCAAATTCTGGTAATCAGAGTACATACAGAACGTGTAAATGATGGTCATACAATTACGTGCATGCGACCTTGCAGTTACGTTGGCAGTAAGTCATGAAATTACCAGTATATTACCAATAGAGTACGTATCTGGGACGTCCTTGGTAATATTACAACGTTAGGAGGACGTACTGAGGATGTTGTCAGCTGGTAAGTCATGAAAGAACGCTCTGCAGAGGCCGTGGACACTGGCATTGTTAGGAGGACTTTCAGTACACAATGTATATTTGGGAAAAAATACGTAAAAATATATAATAAAAACATCCTTAATTAGCGCCCTCTCATGGTACGCACAGTGCGTACTGACGTACGGCTGCAGGCGCCACTGGTGTTACAAAAGTAATGTATTACAGTAATGTATTACTTTTTGCTGTAACGATGTAGTGTAAGGCATTACTAATCAATTTTCAGTAATATTTTACTCGTTACATGTTCAGTAACGTTTGCGTTACAACAAACTTTTCGCCTGCGAGACATTAGGCCACGGCTGGGGGCAGCCGTGGCCTAATGGTTAGGGAGCCTGACTTGTAACCAAGAGGCTGCAAGTTCGAGTCCCAGGTCCGGCAGGGATTGTCGGTGGGGGGAGTGAATAATCAGCGCTCTCTCCATCGTCAATACCACGACTGAGGTGAGACCCTTGAGCAAGGCACCGAACCCCCAACTGCTCCCCGGGCGCCGCAGCAATGCAATGGCTGCCCACTGCTCCGGGTGTATGTTCACGGTGTGTGTGTGTGTGTGTGTTCACTACTGTGTGTGTGCACTTGGATGGGTTAAATGCAGAGCACAAATTCCTAGTATGGGTCACCATACTTGGCCTCACGTCTCGTCGCTTTCGCTTTTTTTTTTTTTTTTTTTAACAAATCAAAAATCCCACAAGTTCTATTTCCTGTTCGTGAATAGACGCGTGTGGTGTCATTCATCTCCTTTTCGCTTGTGGAGCGTTGTATTTTGTAACGCGGCATGATTTCACGCTCTGAGCTCGAGGTCCGCGGCTATTGGACCCGACTGGTTCGCTGTAAGGCCTATAGCTCGCACTGGCCAGTGGAACAGCGGCAAATGGATAGAAATGGCAGGCGACAGCAGGCGCGAGATGGACGTATGCACATTATGCACAGGTCTCTGTTTGATCTATTTTGTTTCTAAGCAGTTATGTTTAGCCTTTATGTTAATTTCTATGGACTAAAATGACTGAGGCTGAGGGGTTGGTTTTCTGTTTGCACTTTATACTTGGAAAGCATAAGCTGTTCATCATGCTCACTCTGTGCATGACAGTTTTGTGTTGTGAGCGATTTGAATTCAAAATGAATGAAATGGCACTGGAGTTTACATAGTCCTGTTGTATCTAATATGAATATGCCCAGTATTCACAGATATTGCCAGATAATCACTTTACCTCTACCATACAACAGACAGACTGGATCATGTGATTTTGGCTGTCATCCTTTCTTGCATTGTCTTGAACTTTCACTTTGCCAATTATAAACTATATTGTTAGTAGCTTGGATAGGCCAAAGTCATTAGTGTACATCATATCGCTTTCTACTAGATGTAAAATGATCTGAGGTACATTTTGTCATTTTAGGATGTTAAGTTTTACTTCTGTAGTTATTTTGGTGAAAGTAACTCAAAAGTAATACAGGAGTAATGTAACGTATTACAATTCTAAGACAGTAATATTGTAATGTAAGGGATTACTTTTAAATAACAGTAACAAGTAATATGTAATGTATTACAATTTGGAAGTAACTTGCACAACACTGATTTTCAGACACTGCTTCTGATTTATGGGGATTATATAAAGTGTGTGGATTTTAACCATTATAGGCTGGTTGTTTACACCAGTGTTTCCTGCCGCTGCAGATTAAACAATAGTTAAACAATATGTCATCAAAGTTGGTATTTTGGCTTTGTATATGATCAGACAATTACACTTAACATTTTTTGAAAATCATGCTTAATTGGAGTTAAAATTTTTGATGAGCAAATGACGGAGATCTGTGTTTTGTCCGTCATTAGAATGGCCACATCTGAGTAAATGAATTGCATTACATTTTCATCAATTTACAGGTTATTAAAGTTTATTGTAACAATATATTTGCTCAGTTTGTGACTATTTTTTATGGCACAAATTAAATTAAATTTTGACCTTGTGGGAACATTTTTTTTTGTCCCCATGAGGAAAACAGCTTATAAATTGCAGAATGAAGGGCTTTGAAAATCTAAAAAGTAAAAATGCAGAAAGTTTTGTGTGATGGGTAGATTTAGGTGTAGGGTTAGGGTTAGTGAACAGAAAATATAGTTTGTACAGTAGAAAACAATGACACCTATCCACCTTTTTTTTCTCGTAAGAATGGGCATGGCCTTTCGTAAATTTTATAGGTCTGGCTTCTGGTCTCATCTGCATCCAGCTATTTTTAACTGTACAAAACAGCGTGTTACTTTTTGTTTCCCTTATTATTTAATCCCATTTTATTAACTAACGACTTTGCTGCTGACCTTTGTGTTTATCCAATTCAACTATACACTGCAAAAATACTTTTCTTACTTAGATTTTTTCTTGTCTTGTTTCCAGCCAAAATACAAAAAAAAAAATCTTAAATCAAGAAGGATTTTCTAGACAAGTAAATAATTATTTTCTTGTTTTCAGAAAAAACAAGTCAAAATTAAGTGAGTTTTTGCTTAGAACAAGCAAAATAATCTGCCAATGGGGTAAGCAATTTTATTATTTTATTTATTTTAAACAGAAAACAAGATTATTTTGCTTACCCCATTGGGAGAATATTTTGCTTGTTTCAAGCAAAAACACACTTAAATTCTTGTTTTCAGAAAAAAAAAACAAGACAATAATTTTTACTTGTCTAGAAAATCCTTGATTTAAGAATGTTTAGATATTTTGGCTAGAAACAAGACAAAAAATCTAAGTAAGAAAAGCATTTTTTGCAGTGTACTACTAAACCTACTTTAGGTTAACTAACATTTGTGCTTTTTCTTTCCTCGTTGCTGAAGAGTGTTGAACTTTCTTTTCCTACAGTTCTACTGTACAGACGTGAATTTACTTTTCCTTTAGCCTTATTCACTTCATTTCATTTTGATGTGAAAGGGCTTTTGCATTTGATAGGAATCAAACTTTTTTATTAAAAACAAACAAGCAAACCCTGCCCAGATTTAAAAAGTAACGCAAAAGTAATGTATCGCTTTACTTTCCATAAAAAGTAACTGAATAATGTAATTAGTTACTTTTTTAGGGAGTAACACAACATTGTAATGCATTACTTTTTAAAAGTAACTTTGCCAACACTGTGTGCGTATATAATTAAAAAAAAAAGAAGAAATAAGATGAGTAAGATTAAACTTTAATTCACTAAGATAAATTTCATGCAGTGTAACTCACCAGACATTCTAATCTGAGCTTTGCAAAATTCATCAAAATACTGTAGGTTTCATCAGGTGCTTTTCTTTTCATCAGTGAATCTGTCTAGAAACACATGTCCAGGGTTGTTTTTTACTTTCTAAAAGGAATTATATTTGAATGGGAATTTCTATATAACTAATGACCAGTTTTCTCTCAGTTCACAAGAAAGCTCAAAACAAACACTAAAGCTGAGAAAATACTAAAAAACACTAAAGCTTCAGAGTTCTCTGATGGAATTTGTATTGATTTGATATGAATTTTCTCTGAACCTAAGTATGCTTGTGCCAAACCTGTCTATTAAAGGGCAGATCATAGCATAAAAGATATGATTTAACTCTGATAAGTGACATGCGTCCATGATGTCATCTGTATAACTTTGTTCATCCTGTTTGTTGGCATCACTAAAGGAATGTAAAGCATGTGCATATTTGCATGTGGAATATCAATAACTCTATTAATCTGCATTCCACTAGCACCTTGAATATGCCTGCCTTTTTTGTTTTAGCTTTGGAATGCAGCTTGTTTTTATGATTGTCGTCCACCTGACATCATGAAATCCTTTTCAATGTTTTTTTAAAGAGCTGATACACATGGGCCTTTTGGCTGTGCAAAAATATCCTAATAGAGAGAAAAACGATTTCACATGTCAAAAGAGCTTATTGTATTGTTCCTGATATATGATGGATGCCGTGACATGATTATATTGAGATGAAGTTGTCATCACATTCTCCACCAGGGATCGAATGTCCTTCAATAGGATTGAATTGGATTGGATTAAAAACCCTTGATGCTCACAACTAAAGTAAACATGCGGCCAGAAAGCTCTGATCTGCATTCTGTGTTCCTCATTCTGAATGTGATGAGATCAAGATGTTCTCTTTCTCATGGGTACGCAAGACGTGAGGAAATGGTAATATACGTAAGTGCCTGATTTCCTTTTGATGCGGGTGCTATTTGGGTGTTATTTGCTTCTGTTTGATAGCACAGCTGATACTTCAATATTACACTCCAACATGGCCACTTTTATACTGAAGCATCATCTAGGGCCTATTTAAGAAGCAAATGAAGCCTGGTAACAGGCAGCATTGCTAAAGCTGGCTGAGTCCAGATGGAGCCTGGATCTGAGCCTACCTATACACAAGCTCTCAGTGGCTATTCTGGGAGTCAATTAACCTCCATCCCTTCAGCTCTGCGAGGGGTCTGGACAGTGCTGTAATTTTCTGCAAAAACTACTTTTGTTTACCTCCTTTGAAGAGATTTCTAATCCCTCTTTCCCTTTCTGCTTTTTAGTGTGTGTTCAAACTGTACATACATGCTGAGTTTTTAATAAAATAATGACATGCTTTTTGGCTAGCTCTCATAAATACTGTATATATATATATATATATATATATATATATAGTTGCATGCAAAAGTTGGGAACCCCTTGCTGAATCTGTGAAAATGTGAATGGTTTTAACAAAATAAGAAAGATCATACAAAATCCATGTTATTTTTTATTTAGTACTGTCTTAAGATATATTGCATAAAAGATGATCTACGACTGTTTTTTTATTTTGTGATGGTTGTTTATGTTCCTCAGCACTGCTCTTCAGAAAAAAACTCAAGGTCCAGCAAATTCTTTAGTTTTCCAGCATCTTTTGCATATTTTAAACCCTTTCCAGCAGTGTATGACTTCGGGATCCATCTTTTTACACTGAAGACAATTGAGGGACTCAAACACAACTATTAAAAAGGTTCAAACGTTCATTGATGCTCCAAAAGGAAACACGATGCAAACACGAGCTGGGGGATGTAAACTTTTGAACAGGATGAAGATGTCCAAATTTTGTTGAAATATTATATAAAATATAAAAAACAATTTTTACATTTTTTTTCCATTTAGTACTGCCCTTTGGAAGCAACAGAAGATACTTGCATGTTTCCTGGAAAACAAATTAAGTACAGTTTACCTGTTTTCAACCCCCAGCTCTTAATGCATCATGTTTCCTTCTGGAGCGTAAGTGAATGTTTGAACCTTTTTTAATAGTTGTGTTTGAGTCCCTCACTTGTCCTCAGTGTGACAAGATGGATCTCAAAATCATACAGTCACTGCTGGAAAGGGTTCAAATATGCAAAAGTGGAAAACTGGATTTTTCTGAAGAACAGTTCTCAGTTTAACTGTTCAGAACAAACAAGGGACTCATGAACAACCATCATAAAACAAACAAACAAACAAACAAACAACAACAAAAACAGCTGTAGATCATCCAGGTAACCACACACAGTATTATGAAGGGTTGAAAAGAGTTATTTTAATAAATGGAGCAATTTTTTGGTCTTGTGGACTATTATGTAAACATCTTTTATGTAAAATATCTTATCCAGGAGTCAGGACAGTACCAAATAATATATTTATTTTTATTTTATTTTATTTTTTCCCTGGTTTAACCCACCAATGTGTGTTTACAATTGTGCAAAATGCTTTTGTGAAACATTTTTCTTAAGCATTACAAAGCCATAAAAAATGTAACACCCATGTCACGGCCAAACTGTCGCACCTCCAAAACTTACAAATATTGCATTTGCACAGGTTTCAAGTTCATATTGCTTTGGTTACTTCCTCAGCATGCAGCCTGAGACTGTGACAGTCATAGTGAGAGCTGGTTATCCTGCAATATTGAATGTCCTTCTCATTTTGCTCACACTGACCTTGAATTACTTGTTAACAGTCACTGAAATGATTGCAACATTCTGCCAAAGACCAAATAACATTACCAAAAAACTATTCATTTTGCAATTTGTGCAAATGGCCTCAGTGGAAAACCACTGTTTAGATGGTGTTCTCCATTATTAGATGTGGGTTTACATTATTGCCATCTTTTATGTGTTACTATAATAAGATTACCATTATAAACCAGCAAAAGCATAAACCCTCCAAGTTAAAAGCAAATTATCAATAAAAAATAATGACACATATTTGTATAACCATAACAATGAAACTGATTGCAAAGTATCATGAAATTGCACCATTTTGACCTGAAGTTTTGTACTTAATTTACACGTCGCAAACAGCTTGCAAATAATACACAAAGAAACTGCATATTAGGTAAAATAGAATAGATATTATGTTCCAAAAGCTGTTTTATTTTGTTGAAATACTCCATAAAAGCAATATCTTTTATTACTTGTCTCTGTAAAATTTTTGCAGCAGCTTTTATTCTCATAATTCTGCATTGTTAATCAATATTTCAGCAGGTTCAGCTGGATATGAAGTCTGTCACTCTCACAGAATATGCTGTCTGTCAAGTTTTTTTTTTTTTTTTTTAATGCAGGTCTTTCTATATGTGTTTGACAGAGCTTGACTGTCCACCTTTTTCCTGGGTAACCGATGTGCGGCACCATGATGGATTCTAACTTCCATCTGGGTGCTCTTGTGTTCTGGTCTCCATAGAAATCCATTTTAAAACAGCGTAAAATTGATTGACTGAACTAAACCGTTTTTAATATAGCTAAATATAAATACGTGCACAGGTTTAAGGTTATATTATCCGCTCTGAAAATATGTTAATTTGACTAGAAACACCAGAGACCGAAAATGTAAAGCAACGTTCCATTCAAGCGAGACTTCTGCTTTCAGAAAAAGGTGGATTGGAGACAGTTTACTGATGCATTCAATTTGTTTCTGTTTAATTTACAAATTTTATTATTTGAATATATGATAAACTCATCATAAAACTCAGTATCTTTATTAAGTCATTCTGTTTTTCTACACTTAATCCCACCAGAGAGTACTTTGGTGGAGATAAAAGAGGAGGTGTGTTGGTATACTTAACTTTTAATGAGTTCAAATTTGCACTCACACAGAAACAACATAACAGCGTTTTAAGATAGGCCTATACTGTACCTTTGAGATCACTTAACTCTATATAATGCAAGCTAAAGGCCTCCAACCAAAGAAGGTAGGAATGAAACACTGTGCAGATGTTAAATCATCATATCAAATTGTCATCAATTGCCAATTTTTGGGTGAACTAACCCAAAAGTGAACTAATAGAAAGGAATTAGTTGTACTATAAGCTCAACAAATACAGTTGAAGACAAAATTATTAGCCCCGCTGTGAAATTTTTTATTGTTTTAGAATATTTCCCAAGTGATGTTTAACAGAGCAAGAGAATGTTTTCACATCATTTCCTATTATTTTTTTCTTCTAGAGAAAGTCTGATTTCTTATAGTTGCTTGAATAGAATAATTAAAAAATAAATAAATAAAAAATATATTATTTATATATAAATATATTACTATACAATATTATTAGCCCCCTTAAGAAATGATTAGTTTGATTAGCTATAGAACAAACCACTGTAGTCCAATGACCTAATTTGCCTGATTAACCTAATTAGTAGTAAACTAGTAAAATAATATGCACTGTCATCATGGCAAAGACAAAAGAAATTAGTTGGGACTTGAGAGAAAGAATTGTTAATGCTCATAAAGATGGTGAAGGATACACATGTTTATCAAAGCGTTTTCAAGTGTCAAGAACTGCAGTGAGATGCATTATCAAGAAGTTTAAAGAGACCAACACAGTGGAGAACAAGACGGGCAGAGGCAGGAAGCGAAAGATTTCAAAAACTTTGGAAAGAAAACTAGTGAAAGAGGTTTCTAAAGACCCAAGAACTGCCAAGACACTAGTGAATGACCTAGCCAAGTCAAGAATTGATGTCCCAACGAAGACAGTCACTAGACTGCACAGGAATGAACTGCGAGGTTGCCGACCAAGAAAGACTCCACTTCTGAAGAAGAGACACCTCCAAGCTAGAATGAAGTTTGCTAAGGACAACCTGGGGGAATGTGATGCATACTGGAAATATGTCCTTTGGTCAGATGAGACAAAACTAAAGCTTTTTGGCCATAGAGATGTTTCCTATGTTTGGAGAAAGAAGGGAGAGGCATTCAACCCCAAGAACACCGTTCCCACAGTGAAACATGGTGGTGGGAGTATAATGCTGTGGGGATGTTTCAGTGCGTTTGGAACTGGGAATCTCATCAGGGTTGAAGGAAACATGAAAAAGGAAGACTATAAGAAGATTTTGAAAGATAACCTCAGACAGTCTGCAAGAAAACTTGGTGTGGGTCGACATTTTGTCTTCCAGCATTTAAAGTAATCTTAAACCAGTTTAAACTGGTTAAACCAATCTGATTTTCAATCTGTTTAAACTGGTTTAGCTGGTTTAGTCTGGTTTTAGCTGGTCTAATCTGGTTTAGCTGCTTTAAAGTCATCCTAAACCAGTTTAAACTGGTTAAACTGGTGAATCTAGTTTAAACTGGTTTAGTCTGGTTTTAGCTGGTTTAATCTGGTTTGCGGTAGTTTTAGCTGGTTTAATCTGTTTGCGAGTCATCTTAAACCAGTTTAAACTGGTTTTGTCTGGTTTTAGCTGGTTTAATCTGCCTTTAGCTGGTTTAATCTAGTTTCATCTGTTTTTTAGCTGGTTTAGTCTGATTTTAGCTGGTTTAATCTGTTTGTGAGTCATCTTAAACCAGTTTAAACTGGTTAAACCAATCTGATTTTCAGTCTGGTTTAGCTGGTTTAGTCTGGTTTTAGCTGGTTTAATCTGATTTTAGTTGGTTTAATCTTAGTTGGTTTAATTCAACCCCAAGAACACCGTTCCCACAGTGAAACATGGTGGTGGGAGTATAATGCTGTGGGGATGTTTCAGTGCGTTTGGAACTGGGAATCTCGTCAGGGTTGAAGGAAACATGAAAAAGGAAGACTATAAGAAGATTTTGAAAGATAACCTCAGACAGTCTGCAAGAAAACTTGGTGTGGGTCGACATTTTGTCTTCCAGCATGATAACGACCCAAAACATACCTCACTTTTGTTGAAAAAAAACTCCAAATGAGCAAAGTGAGTGTACTTGACTGGTCTGCACAAAGCCCAGACTTGAATCCAATAGAAAATCTGTGGGGCACACTAAAGTCCAGAGTTTGTGCCAGAAGACCAACAAATCTGGAGGAGCTTGAGAGATTTGCTAAGGAAGAATAGGCTGCCATTCCTCAGGAGACATGCTTGAAACTTGTTGAGAACTACAGCAAACGACTGTTATCAAGCAAAAGGGATACACTATTGACTATTAACATCAGAGGGCTAATCATTTTGACCAGTAGACTTTTTAAAATTCTTGGTTATACATTTATTTCTATTTGTATTATAAACCATAAAAGCTTCCTGAATAAAGTATTATGTTTAAAAATGCTGTGTTGATAAAATCGTCTTTCTGTTAAACAATGAAATATTTTATAAGGGGCTAATAATTTTGTCTTCAACTGTATGTGTCAATAAATATATGTGCTATTTTCTTGTCCAACCAATGGCAGATACTGGTGTTCCCTTTTACTTTAAAGCGGCTACTAAATGCGAAATTGCACATTTTTTGCATCAAATTAGGAACTTATTTAAAAACTTATAAAATCTTAATATGATTGGTGTTCCTCATGGGCAGAAATTTAGTTTGATGATTTCATACATCCTTATGAAGGTCTTTAAATCCATTAGTTTGATTAGTTGGGTATGACAGACATTTTAAGTCTGGACTTTTGTTATAAATGTCCCTCATAAGTGTCACATAAACTTTATTGAGTATCACCTGGTTCTGGCAGGTCTTGGAGGAGTTTTTCTTTGATGAAATGTTGATCACTGAGAGGAAGCTTTGATGGCACACCAGACTGAGGTACAGTGGGATCCAGGTAAGGTGGGTTGCAGGATCAAAGGACAAATGATTTCACCACTGACTGTGAACACCACTTGCTCTCAAAACCAATAGCTGATCTGAAATGCAGCATATGGATAAAAATGACTCACCATATGCCACTTTCTCTTGTCAGAAAAACACTTCTAAAGAACTTGAAGGCCAGCACTTCTCTTTTTTTTTCCAAGTATGATTGTCAGTTTGTTTTCGCAGATGAGAGGAAGATCTTATTTTTTTCACCTTATGTATCTTTGTTCATTTGATTCCTTCTATATTGATCTTGTATGTCTATGGTTTCATTCTTTTTGTAAACCTAAAGTAATAACTCACTAGATCAATGCGACATTTCACTTCATGCGACATTTCAGTATTAACACTTCAAAAGTATTTGCGTCCTACATTATTAGAGATGCAGTTATTTTTTTGTGAAGAAGCCCATCTGCGATTTTGTGTTCCTCAGTGAATAAAAAAGACATTGCCTGAGGAAGGGAGTGAGGATTTGACATACACTTTTTCATCTTCTCCGGATCCATTTAAGGATCATGATCGCATGAACTGGAAACCATCAACTGAACTGCGCACTAGAAGGAAAAGAATGACCTGAGTCAGAAGGCAGTTAAGATGGGGCTCGTGGTCAAGTGCCCCGAAGCCTCTATAAATCCCCCAAAGAGGCAGAGGGCCCAGACTGGACTGATTCCCATTCATCTCAATGGCAGTTGCTCAGCTGGTGCAAGACCACCCCAGAAGTATGCGATTTCACATCTGCCATCTCTGCTTCACCACAGGGCACAAAGGGGAAAAATAATGAAACTCGATTTAGTTTTTCTAGTTGTATTTCGTATGAATTTGTTTCAATTTAATGCTTTAACTGTAGCGATACCAGTATATAAACCTTAATTGGTTTAAACCGGTTTAATCTGGTTTTAGCTGGTTTAAACTGGTTTAGTCTGGTTTTAACTGGTTTAATCTGGTTTAGTGGTTTCTGGTTTAGTTTTAGCTAGTTTAATCTGGTTTATATTTAGCTGGTTTAATCTGGTTTTAGCTGGTTTAAACTGGATTAGTCTGGTTTAATCTGATTTTGGCTGGTTTAATCTAATTTTAGCTGGTTTAATCTGGTTTAAAGTGGTTTTTAGCTGGTTTAAACTGGTTTATGATAATTTAGCTGGTTTAATCTGGTTTTAACTAGTTTAATCTGGTTTAATCAGATTTAGCTGGTTTAATCTGGTTTAAAGTGGTTTTAGATGGTTTAAACTGGTTTAGTCTGGCTTTAGCTGGTTTAATCTGGATTAATATCTGGTTTAATTATCTGGTTTAACGTGGTTTAGCTGGTTTATGCTAGTTTTAGCTGGTTTAATCTGGTTTAAAGTGGTTTCAGCTAGTTTAAACTGGTTTACACTAGTTTTAGCTGGTTTAAACTGGTTTAATCTGGTTTAATCTGGTTTAACGTGGTCTAGCTGGTTTAAACTGGTTTAGTCTGGTTTTAGCTGGTTTAATCTGGTTTGCGGTAGTTTTAGCTGGTTTAATCTGTTTGCGAGTCATCTTAAACCAGTTTAAACTGGTTTTGTCTGGTTTCAGCTGGTTTAATCTGGTTTAATCTGCCTTTAGCTGGTTTAATCTAGTTTCATCTGTTTTTTAGCTGGTTTAATCTGATTTTAGCTGGTTTAATCTGTTTGTGAGTCATCTTAAACCAGTTTAAACTGGTTAAACCAATCTGATTTTCAGTCTGGTTTAGCTGGTTTAGTCTGGTTTTAGTTGGTTTAATCTGATTTTAGTTGGTTTAATCTGGTTCAATCTGATTTTCAATCTGGGTTAATCCAGTTTTAGCTGATTTAAACTGGTTTAAAATTATTTAATCTGGTTTTAGTCCTGTTTCAAGTAGTAAAAAGTCATCAGCTTTGTTGACTGTTTCTATAAAACGGAACATGTATAATAGTGTGGTAGGTCTATTATAACTTATGTTGTAGTCACTTGTAGTAAACTAGATTAACTATTTTACTATATACATTTATATTAGAAGTATAACAATGACATGGGGGAAAATTTAAACTTGAGCACTTGCCAGCCAACATTCTGGTAGGCCCAACATGGGCTGTAAATATGGGTCCTACGTGGGTGTGTCCATGGGTTCCATGTGGGCCCCAACTGGGCAACACATATTGGTCCCATATTAGGTCCCATATTACAAAATCCGTATTGGTCCCAATTCATAACGCACATGTGGATATACTAGGGCCCAATAAATTTGTGCTATATTGGCTGGCCAGGAAATTCATTTCTTTCCCTAGGGTTAAAAAATGGTGGCTCGATAGCCACAAAATACAACAGAAAAGCATAAAATAAAGAAAAATTGACAATAGGATTTGATAAAATGTCAGACAAAAACACTATTACATGTCAAAGTCAACAAAAATGTCCTCAATTTTAAACTTAAGAGACCTTTTACGTTATCCCATACAGCAAAAAAAATAAAATAAAAATAATAATAATAATATATATATATATATATATATATAAATAAAATGTAATATCCTCAGTCGGAGTTGCTATTAGATTGGTCTTGAATCACTTTTAAGCTAAGACTCCTACGTAATTTTAAGCTAAATTAGGAGCTTTCTGAGAGGATTCTTAGAAGCTTTAAGAATACAGGCCCAGATGTTTATGCCTGTTTGAAGAAAAATGTAAAAGTTGTTTTGACTGTGTAGTGTGAGAGCAGCAGTGTTTGTTAGACAACCGTAACTAAGGAGGGCGGATTTTTGTGAAGAGTCATCCTAAACAAGAGCGCTACATAATGGACTCAAAATTCAAAGACATAGATTTGTATTGAAATGACTAGTTTTCACTTGCAAAAAACAAAACAAAACAAAAACAAAAACAAACAAATACAGGCGCAATTCATGGATCTTTCTGAATAACACTTTTAAACAACAAGAGTAGGTTATTTTCACAAATCAAACATCACAAGTTTGCACTGTGTTTGGTCTGTTGGAAAACACTATAGTGACCATAGTCACAACAAAACTAAACTTTTCCCTAAGCCCTCCTAAAATTAAAATAACAATAAAGTGGACCAGATTGCTTGATGAAATTAGAAGAATCAAATCAGGATATTATTTAATGGAAGAAAATATTTAACTAATAAAACCACCCTTTTAAGAAAAGACCGCGTTGCTGTCCATATTTGATATCTGTCTTTTTTTTAGCAGGAATATTCAAACTGCACTTTGATAAGAGGCCAGGCCAACAAGCTCTAAAGAGTTTTATTCCTTCCCTCCAGCCTCTTCTTTAAATCAAGAGATTAATTGAAATGGCCCAAAGGCATTGCGTTTCTCCATCTTTCTTTACTACTGAGTTGAAACAGAGCTCTTTTTTTATTTAGGAGTTTGAATATTTCTTTTTGAAAGGGATGAATGACTCAATCACAGGCCTTATTACTTGTTTTCAGAGCTTTTGGAGAAGAAGATGTTTGACACGCTCCGGGGTGATGGTGCGAGAGGGATTTCACTCTTAGATCTTGACACACACTGTTCGGAGTTTAGGACATTGATTAAAGTCTTCCCTTTTTAGGCCAATTTCAGGATGTGCACTCCTGCTTGAAATATACATGCCAGCTGGTCCGCATACTGGGGAGAAGGTTCGTCCTTTATTAAAGTCAGTTTATTGACCCCAGGCTTTAAGAGCTCTACAGTCTTATTTGCAACTTAGCAGACTGAATGCTTAATAACGGATCATCTGTTAATAAGATGTCACCCCCTGCCTACACAGCAGGTCAAGTGTGATTTTTATATCCATCTCAAGTGTTTTAACAGTTGTGATAAAGCTATCGTTTCTGCTGGTGGATGTGTGTGCATGGTTCAAAATGCTAAGAACACTTGCCGAGAATCAGATGTGAGTTTAAAAAAAAAATGATTTAGGGTTTCTGAATAGTCGGCCAGTTGACCTGCGCTTCTTGTTGGAAATATGCAAACGATAAAATAGCCAAATAATAAATATATTTATTTAAGCACAATCATGTGGAAACATCTCCGCAGTTGGAAAATGTATGCATCTTTACACAATTATACAATGTATATTGATTTTCCTCCACACGTTTTCCTCTCGAGAGACCGTCCAAAACACAGACTGAAGCCTCACTTCTTTTAGCCTGTGCTTACAGGGGTCCTGGCTGGTATTGAGGGTGTGCTGGAAAGCATCCTGCAGAGAGGGAGACGCTGAAGTCACACTGAGTTGAGATCACACCATAAAAGCCAATGTTTATTGCATTGGGAGCCAGGGGTGTAAATATCCACGGAATGAGATTGTGTAATTTTTTCTTATTTTCTTTTTTTTTAAATGTAGTACTGCCCTTTAGAGGCTACAGAAGATACTTACATGTTTCCCAGAAGACAAAATAAGTTAAATTTACCCTGATCATGGTTTTTCCTTCTGGAGCATCAGTGAGTGTTTAAACCTTCTGTAACAGTTGCATAGGAGTCCCTCAGTTGTCCTCAATGTGGAAAGATGGATCTCAAAATCATACATTTATTGTTGGAAAGGGTTCAAATACACAAAAATGCTGAAAAACCAAAGAATTTTTGGGACCTGAAGGATTTTTCTGAAGAACAGCGGGCAGTTTAGCTGTTCAGGATAAACAAGAAACTTATGAACAGCTATCACTAAAAAACAAAACAACAACAAAAAAACCCACAGTATTAAAAATCAAGTCTATGTAAACGTTTGAACATGGTCATTTTTGTACATTTCTCTTGAGGATTATTTGTAAACATCTTTTATGTGAAATATCTTATTCAGGTCAGTGCTAAATAAAAATAACATGCATTTTGATCCCTCTCGTTTTAAGAGGGTAAATAATTAACATTTGGCAGATTCTGCAAGGTCTGTGTAAACTTTTGACTTCAGCTGTAGAAAGATAAATAGTGCCTGAACATTTGAATGGTATACTCTCACTCTTGCATTCATATTTGCATTAGCACATACATCAAAGACTTGGCTAAATTTAAAAAAAGCTAAATTTCCATCCTTACTGCCTTGGGAAAAAAGATATAGCTCATTAAACATACATTGACCCAATAGTGGGACACTTATACAGGGTTAATTGATATTTTAGCTTGGAGGATAACATTCATTCAAAAACAAACAAACAAAAAACAATATTAAAGGAACACTCCACTTTTTTTGAAAATAGGCTTATTTTCCAACTCCCCTAGAGTTAAACAGATGAGTTTAACTAAACCGTTTTCTAATCCATTCAGCCGATCTCCGGGTCTGACGGTAGCACTTTTAGCATAGCTTAGCATAAGTCATTTAATCTGATTAGACTATTAACATCTCACTCAAAAATGACCAAAGAGTTTCAATATTTTTTTCTATTTAAAACGTTACTCTTCTGTAGTTACATTGTGTACTAAGACCGACAGAAAATTAAAAGTTGAGATTTTCTAGGCTGATATGAATAGGAACTGTACTCTCATTAATAATCAAGGAACCGTACCTAGGGTGCAGCAGGTGCAATGTTGTTACGCAGGGCCTGAAAATAGTCCCCAGCTAGGTAGCTATATTTAGGCGCTGCGTAACATCATTGTGCCTGCTGCACCCATGGTACAACAGCAAAGTTCCTTGATTATTTATTAAACTCTTTGGTCAATTTTGAGCGAGATGCTAACGGTCTAATCAGATTCAATGATTTATGCTAAGCTATGCTAAAAGTGCAACCGTCAGACCTGGAGATCAGCTGAATTGATTCAAAAACAGCAAAACTCATCTGTTTAACTCTAGGGGAGTTGAAAAATGAGCCTATTTTCAAAAAAGTGGAGTGTTCCTTTAAGAGAGTTTTGAAAAAGATGTTGGAAACCAACATAAAAACCCACTGCTAAAGAAAACACACATTTGTGTAATTGGACTAGTTACTGAAATACAACCCTTGTGACACCTTCCATGTGTGACAACATCAAGCTTCAATCCTTCCTCATCACATCCATGCAAAGTGGGCAGGTCACATTAAACTGAGTTACCAGCCCACACAGCCTATTTAATGTAGTAATAGGCTGAAATGTGTTTGTGCAGTGAGCTCTGCGATCACTGCTGATTACTCATAGCAGGAATCATAATTCAGGTGGAATTAATTATGAGGACGTGACGTGTCAGTAACACTTGCCACCTACAATTCAGTGTGATGCATGTGGCATGTATGTTTGTGTCTGTTCTCTTGAAAATGAGTCACATTTCAAGAAAGGTGCAATCTTTTAATTTTTCACGCCTGCTTCCTTCCCACGATTTTCCCACGTGTGGGATCTAGGGTGACATGATATTTATCCTTATTTTTGATCTTTATTTTGTCCTGGTTAAATCATTTTTGTTGAATTAGGCCTATAGGTAACATTTATTACGATTAGGTTTTATACGTTAATATTTATGTGTTAAATATCAAAAGCTAACCGCAAACATTTTCACAGCATTTATCAATCTGGGTTAAAGCAACTGTAAGTAGTTTTGTGTATTTTTGTGACTTTGGAGCCCCCTGCAGTTAAGTGAGTGGAATTCTCTATCGTAAATATAAACGTTGATGTTGTTGCCATAAAACTATCAGCTGTTTTCGTGGAATTTCGTTCCCGCTAACTTACAATAGAAGTCTGAGTATCATCTAAGGATATAAGGTATCGTATTTATTTGTTCATAAACTGACTAGACAGTTGGTTATTTGTTCACCTTATGTCACCATTTTGTACTACTTTCACTGTTCACAGTTAAGATGCAACAGATTTAGCAATACAAATAGCCTACACATTGAACTGAAATTTTGTTTGACCATAATATGCACAGTAAGCTATCATATGCGTCCAACCGTATCTAGCAGGTAGTTTCAATGACAGTGGATGCTACAATTAAACACAAATATGATCCAGTTCTTGGATCCGGTAATAGAATATAGAAGTTATAATTTCAATGAAATCGTAATTATCATCATGTGAGCAATTATAGAGGCTATTTCCAGTAAGCCATCTGGTGACGCAGATGAGTTTAATCACTGCTATTGTCACAGCGACCTTTAGTAATGCACGTTTCTGCTCCCTAATGCGGTATCATTATGTGTCGGTAGCTTCTCATTTAAGGTATAATATCAATTAAATTTTATTTATGTTCGTGACTACACTTTCGAAAAGGTGCCAATGCAACCGGCGATGCTTATCTTTTAATTCACAGCTGACGAAGGTCCAGTCTCTACATTTGCCGCCTAGCACAGGTAAATATGCTTATGAAATGAAATAAGGAATGTGTATTTCACTAATGTTTATTGCAAATTGCCAACAATAAGAAGTGGCTCTCTTGTTTGTCAGATTGTTTTTCATCCACTGTACAACTTACTGTTTGTTTATAATCATATTAATTTTTGACAAATTGTGTAATCACAGGGTTCATATCTGAGCCAGAGGCTGCTAATGGATGATCTCTGCTCTATTAGCTCGATTTGTAATTTTAGATATTAATTTATTCTCTCATTACTTTTTGTTTGATGCACACCATTATTTAGTTTCCATCCATGGCTGTATTTATAAAAAGAGAGAAAATTAAAAACTGGAT
The DNA here is from genome assembly GCA_033026305.1 of Cirrhinus molitorella. Classification (NCBI taxonomy): domain Eukaryota; kingdom Metazoa; phylum Chordata; class Actinopteri; order Cypriniformes; family Cyprinidae; genus Cirrhinus; species Cirrhinus molitorella. The sequence continues at coordinate 16,943,175 of CM065124.1, read as the reverse complement.
CTCGTTTACATAGGAAAATCTAAGTTGGTAAAACTTATTTAAAAGGATAGTTGACAAAAAAAAAAAAAAAAAGAAAATTCTGTAAATGTTTACTCACTCTCATGAAGTTCCAAACACACAAGAATATACAGTCAAACCAAAATATATTCAGACACCTTTAATTTCTCACATTGTCAGTTTATTTGCTATAGTTTAGAAAATGGCAAGGAAATATGGCAAGAACTCAAGAGTTAAACTGTGTCAGAACAAATTCATCTTGATATCACAAATGAATTATAGTCAAACCAAAATGTTTTCAGACACCTTCAAAATTTCTCACATTATCACAGTTTATTTGCTATAGTTTAGAGAGTTAAGAGTTAAACTGTAAGACAAACATTCATCTAAGTTTGATAGAAAGGTATGTAACAAAACAATAGGTCAAAGTGTCAAATCAAATTTTTGCTCCCAAATGTTTATCTTTTTTACCGGTAGTCCACTGTATGAAGAATTTTTGGGTATGATATGTAACATTTTACTTTATTTTGTTATCCTCACTTACATAAATGAACTGTCCTGCATCCACTAGTAAAAATATCAAAAAGTATCTGAATAATTTTTGGTTAGACTGTATTTGAAAGAACCTTTTAAATGTTTTTGTGCATTAAACGAAAGTTTTGGAATTAAATGAGGGTGAGTAAATAATGACATGTGAACTGTCCCTTTAAGTTCAACACGATTCCTTCCTTCTGTCGAATGTGACAAGTTTAATTTAGCATGTCTGTGGATCGTCTGAACAATGCTCAACAAACCCGTCCGTCAGCTCTGTTTTCCTCAGCTGGTCTAATCAATCTACACTTTGCTCCGTTGCTTTACTGCAGACGGGCTCAGCGTGACTTTGACAGTCTATCATTCTTTGCTCTGTCACGTTACACTCCGTCACCCAACCCTGCATTCCTGCGCACAGAGAATCAGAGGCGAGTGATTCAAGACTAATGTTTCCTGAGTCCGGTTATTACCATGTGGATATGTGGCCCTGGAATTCCATCCATCCCCTCCGACAGGAATCTCTAATGGAATTCTCATGTGTAACGTTCCACAAAAATATCCGCTAGCAAAAACAGTCTATATTTTCCAAATCAGCCCGACTTTCTTTATCAGCTAGCCGGTCCTGTTATGAATGAGACTTTGCAGCCCGAGCTTACTTTTTTTTCTCCTCTGTTTTTCTTTTTTTTCGTGCTTGAGGGAAAGATTAATTTTACCAGAGAGAGTGGCTAATGGATTTCAGATAGGAAATTATGCTTGAATCCGTATACACTGCGATTCTGATATTTACTGTATTGCATGGCTGACTTCAGCTTCTGAAATTGGCTGCCTCCAAGCAAGAGGAAATGACAGTCAGAGACAGTAAAAGAGAGAAATGGGGAACCCGAGTTCTATGGTCCATGTCAGGCAGTCTCTCTGTTCTTTTTCTTGCCAAATACAACATCCACAAATCCTGTAATTGATACATACATCTTGAACGATGACACCCAAAAAAAACAAAAAACCCAGATGACGTGCGTATGGGAGTTTTCTTGGATCTGTTGTTTGTTTACATGTTTTGTGCATCCTGCGGAAACGCAGCATCTTCATATGTTCCATCTGTCTGCAAACGGCCACCTGCCCCCAACAAGCTGTGCTCTCTCCTGGGTTTTGCTCTGTGCCGTCTGCCCTGTGACCTGTCTGTAGTTATCTCTCTATCTTCTTTCTATAACCAATTAGAACCCAGTTTTTAAGTGTGAAAATTGACATGTTCATCATATACATGTCACTGTAGCTGAAGCGATGAGAAGCCATAACAGGGCTAAATAAGAGTGAGAAATAAACTGACCATTTTTAAATGAAACCAATTTAAACGGCATCAGTAACTGTGGTGTATGTGGTTGCAATTTATTTTGTGGTTTCACTAGAATAGAAAGCGTTCAAATAAGTGATTTTGCCCCTTGTTCTTTCATTTTAGAGTAATTTTGAATAGTTGTTGCAGCTAATTTTAGATTCTTCAGTTTTACTTTTTAGTTTTAGTATTATAATACCATTCAAAAGTTTAAGGTCAGTATTTTATTTATTTTTTTTTTATTTTATTTAAAAACAATTACAGTAATGCTGTTATTCAGCAATGTTGCCCTACATTAATCAAATGTGACAGCAGAAATATATATCTGAGCTTTGCCTTTATATCTGAGCATATTTTAGTCAACAATTTGTACAATTTTGAAATATTTTTACTGTTTAAAATAACTGCTTAATAAAATGTAATTTATTCCTGTGATTTCAAAGCTGCATTTTTAGCATCATTACTTCAGTCCCATGATCCTAATATTCTGATTTCCTGCTCAGAAAACATTTATTGTTAATGTATTGTTATTCATTTTAATGAATAAAGTTCAGAAGAACAGCATTTATCTGCAATAAAAATATTTTGTAATGATACATCTTTATCATCACTTTTGATCAATTTAAAGCATCCTTTCTAAATAAAAGTATTAATTTCTATAATTTCTTTATAAAAAATTATACTCCAAACTTTTGAATAGTATAGTGTATAATGTTACAAAAGCTTTTTATTTCAAATAAATGCTGACCTTAGGATCTTTCTATTCATCAGAAAAAGATGTACTCAACTTTATTATATATTGATAATATTGCTAATAATAAAAAATGTTTCTCGAACAGCAAATCTGCATATTGGAATGATTTCTGAAGGATCACGTGACACTGAAAATTTAGCTTTGATCACAGAAATGAATTGCATTTTAAAATATATTAAAAATAGAAATCAGTTATGTTAAATAGCACAAATATTTTACAGTATTACTGCTTTTGCTATATTTTGGATGAAATAAATGCAGGCTTGGTGAGCAGAAGAGAATTCTTTAAAAAACATTAGAAATCTTAGTAAATGTATACATAATTACATCTTTACGACCCACCTTCACATGTGATAACATTTATAGTACCATGTATCAAAAACTATAATTCATTCATGGTCGTTCTCATTTTTGGTTATGATATAGTCTGGAAGTTTTATTTCAGTTTCTCCTGGTAATTTTATTTACATTTCATTTTAATTGATCAAAAAAACATTCAGTTTTTCTTTACGTTTTCAATAATGATAATCACACTGCTATTCATTATATATCAGCTGCTATTTTCAGCAGATATGAAGAGAAACCACATAATTACATATTTTTAAAGGGGCTGACAGCTTAATTGCACATTTTTAGAGGAGATAAATAAAATAGGCACTAGCGAAGCTTATAGCGCTATTCTGTCTTTTATCAACCCAAGTGAGAAAATGTGACAAAAATCATTCAAAGCTGTGTGTCTGTGTGTGAGAGAGAGGTCATCAACGCTGAGCAGTATTTAAGTACATCTGACAGTGCACATTAAAGTGTATCAGAATCGGCCGCTTTCTCGGCCGGAGTAATTTACAGCTTAATTCATTGCTTAAGGGGGTCTCTTACCCTTTTATTGACACAGTGTTTGTTCGATGTGCTGAGCATGAGCATATGTTCTGAGTGGACACCAGAGAAAATGGATGGTGAACTGGCAGAGCCTCATGCCACATCTCCTCAAACTGATTAACTTAATGGGTAACCGTTTGTCTTTTTCGAACGCTGTTGCATTCAGTTTTGAAATGACCTTGAAGCATCTCAGTAGATGAGAGCCTGATGCAATGAGTGAAATAGGCTATGTTGCAAAAGCAGATTTCATTATATTTCCAGCATTATGGAAATAGGAGTAAATAGCCGGTGGTGTGGAGGCTTGATGTTTTTTAAATATTGTATATTTGTTAGTTTTGGAAAAAAGTGTTGATACGAATTTAACCACACAGCCAACGGGAACCTTGATCCTCAGAGCAATGTGATTAAATTAGATTGCGATTCTTGAATGTTAGTGTTATTAAAGGAAGGAATTTATACAAATATGATTGGAGTTATGCTCACAGACTTGTTTGATTTGAAATAAAAGAATGTTTTATTAATAAATCTAATAAAGATGTCAAGGTGTTGCTGCACTGTAATGGTGAAGGATAAACAGCTGTGAATTCTTTTATTTCGATAATATATGTAGGACTTTAATCAAAGTTTAAGTAATAAAATGTGCTGCAGGTAACCAGCCATGCTGATATCCCGAAAAAAGTAAGGAATAATTGATGACGGGCCGTTGAATTATTAGAAAATAATGCACACCCGAGGTGGTGATATTGCTACGTCACGAACCAGATTAACCATTACACCTTGGGAGTGCATTGTTTTGTCTCATGGAATGTAGTTTTAAGAGGTTTTTAGGTGAGAATGTACTTGTTTATAGTTCGAATATGCAGTTTTGTAATAAAGATAACATCTGTTTGAAAATTTGTGTAAATTTGACGAGATGTCAGGGTGTCAGCTACCGTTTAATGCTTATGAATCCGCCCAGAGAGTCTCACCTCGGCCAGATCTTCTGGAATTTACTGCTAGCTCTGATGTCTCTATAGTGGTTGTAATAGAAATATAGTCTTTGATCTCATTAAACTTTTATTTGTTCCAGAGCAAATATTTTTGGCAAAATCTAATGATGTTTATGTAAATTCATTGCTGTATATCAGAGCGTTGTCTTTGTACGTTTGATCGAATTGCCTAGCAACTTTTATTGATAGTCGTTTTTGTTGTTGTTTATTAAATATTATAAAAAATATATAAATAAAAATAGTGGTATTTAAAAGTGTTTAGTATTGAGAAACGGTGAGTGTTCGTGATGGTGATTTTAAGAGTCAGCAGTAAAGAGTGATTAGACTGAATAAATGCAGTTAGGTTATTTATTGTTTTTTTATTATTATTATTTTTAGCGCTGTTTTCGGAAATCACCCTTAACAGATGAAAGGATATTAACTTTACGACAAAGATAACGCTTTCCTCAGTGGACATTTAATGTTTCATCGTGAATATGAAAAATGAATGCAGGTAATCATGATCGCTCAGTCCATCTTTCTCTCATAATACTTCACATGCTTTTAATACAGTAATACAATAAGCTTTCAGTGAAGCAACTCAACATTTCTTCGTTACTAGTTCTAAAGTGACATTTTCAAATTAGTAAGGAGGCATGGGCTCAGCTGTTAAACTGTCAAACTGAGATTTGAATCTGTGAAGTAGTTTTTAAGAGGGTTTTTAAGACTCTGTATTCTTGTTTTTTATGTATTTAAACACTTGCCGTCGAACTGTTGTATAAACACAATATCACACTCGTCGACGTGAGATATAGCTGTATATCGGCGCGCTGTGATGACCTACGGGCGAATCACAGCAGTGCCGATATACAGCCTAAAGCGTAATTTTATTGCCAAATCATGGAAATAATTTGTAGTTTTTATCTTGTTGTCAAGTATATTTGTTTGCTTGGATTGGTTTTGGTTCTTTTGCTATTGGAATCAGAATCAGAATCAGAAAGAGCTTTATTGCCAAGTATGCTTGCATACAAGGAGTTTGTTTTTGTGGCATTAGCTTCCAGTACACAGAGACAACAACAACACACAGACAGTAAAAATAGGATGAGAATAATAAATACACATGTGTAAATATAAATAGACAAAAAACAACAACAATATATATATATATATATATATATGTAAAACTAAATATGTGGTATGTACAGCTGTGCTATAGATGATAGAATGGAAAGAGATGCAGGGATGTATTAGGATGGAGGTGGTAACAAATAAATATTTTTTTGCACAGATTTTTGCACAAGGTGAACATTTAGCTGTTCATAAGGTGGACTGGGGAAGAAACTGTTCTTGTGCCTGGTTGTCCTGGTATTTGGGGCTCTGTAGCGCCGGCCAGATGGCAAAAGTTCAAAGAGGGGACGGCTTGAATGTGAAGGATCCAGAGTGATTTTCTGAGCTCTTTTCCTCACTCTGGATGTATACATTTCTTGAAGAGTGGGCAGGGGAGCACCAATGATCCTCTCAGCAGTCCGATCCGTTCTCTGTAATCTTCTGATGTCTGATTTTGTAGCTGAGCCAAACCAGACAGTTATTGATGTGCACAGAACAGACTCGATGAGAGTTGAGTAGAACTGATTTAGCAACTCCTGTGGTAGGTTGAATTTCCTCAGTGCAGGGGGCTTCCTCCTGAAGTCCACAACGTATCTTTAAGGACCTTTGAAATAACTGAAATAATTTGGCGAAGTGATATGGATATGTAATGTGGTGAAGACATGCCTGGAACTACTTTTTCTGTGCGTTTCCTTGAAAATACATGTGCAGTGCACACTTTCATCAGAACGTTCATCAGCCAATCAGATTGAAGCGTTCAACAGCCCCCCCTTCACTAGTATGCATGAGCAGAATTGAATATTCAATCTCCAAACAACACAGTGAATGTGGTGTTTTGTTCCTGAACAAATCAGAATTATTTCACAAATTAGTGAATACTGTTGTAAATCGTCATGGTTGTAAAACAATGAATTACACTGCCTAAATATACAATTTTATGCCCTAAATATCCCTAATACTTACCTAACAAGCGTTCTGCAAGTTTATGTTTAGATTCATTTGCCAATTTGCCCTCTAGGGTAAAATCATGCTAATTTGTCTTGGTCAATGAGGAAGAAAACACCCATTGTTCTTAATAATGCAACTGTGCATATTATCAGAAAAGGGTACACTGCCTACGCATGAATTATTAGTTTGCATTAGCAGCGTACTACAGACTACTAGTCACTGGGGACTTAAGTTAGCAGAGATATAAGCATCACTGCGACACACGCTATTATGCAAAGTGACGTCTAGTGCAATATCTTTGGCATGAATATTAATAATTCCTTTCATTTTTGGGTGAACTATTTCTTTAAATTAGTCATGTTGCTATTTTAGCAACTCTGGTGGCTAATACTAAATTTATTGGAGTAGCAATAACTAATAGATACAATATTTTGGCAGCTATATGGTTAGCTGCAAGGGTAATCTTGGTTTTAAATTTGAATTCAGAGACACTTTCTCAGCTAGGCTACTAGAGACAGATGTAATAAAACATCAGGAACATCAGGACTGTGAACATGCCGTGCTGTAATCGTGTGTAATCAGTTCCTTAAGGTATTTTGTCATGTGTCGTATAACTCCCTAAGAGGCAAACTGCATAGAGACTCAGTACAACATCCTGTTCACTATTTGCTTGTTGATGCTGTTTGAATCAGCATGTTTTGGCGTGACCTTGGGTGTTTTCATTCTCCACATCATCTGTGAATGCTCATTTCTCTCCTTTTCGCCAGAGGCTGCTTACTATTAACACCTCAAAGAAGGGGGTGCCAAGCTTGCCACATCCATTTGATGTATGGAAAAGAGAGAGAGAGAGAGAGAACTGTGAGGCAATTTGATTTAAACAGTCTTTTACTTTGACCAGACACAAAAAGGGCTTATGTTGTTGAAAAGGCTTGACAAAGCCCATAGTGTTGCGGGATATTAAGGGGGATCAGATCTGAAGATGTGAAGCACTACAGAGACATGCAATGAAATTAATCAGGCTGGAAATGTACGATACAATCTTAATTATAATTGCAATGAAATGCGCTAAATCAGTGGATTGAATGGTATAGTGGAAATCGATGCCAGGGCTTCTGCATTCATGGTATGATTATCAGATATATCAAATCTGTCTCATCTAGTACTTTTAGAAAGCAGTCTGATTGAATTTTTGATCGGCAGAAAATGCACATGCTTTTCAGTAATATTGATGAATGATGAAATTTATCACTGAAGTGGAACTATCATTGATAAAACTCTTTTACTGGACAACAAAAGTACTGGTAGAAATGGACTCGTGTTTCAACAGTCCTATTAAATTATATTCCATAAAAAGGGATCTCTGCTCTAAACATGGAACAGTAATTGTTGGAGTGGAAATCCAATTATTTTGCTGATGTTCAATTTTAATATGTTATGGTCAATTATACAACTAATTAGAAAGCTAATCTGAACACGTCCTCTACACGTTCTGACTGCTTTTATCATTCTGACTGAATTTCAATTGAATGGCTACATTCATTTCTGCACAGATTTTTCAATATTGAGAGATTTCATATCTTGAGGCTGAAAAATTTGATATAATTGTGTTCAATCCTGAACCCATATTAGTACAATATTCATAGTCCAATGAAATGTGGTATTTGGTAATCTATTCAGACGCTATAACACTCAGAAGTTTGGAGTCTGCATGTGAAAGAAATTATACTTTTAATCAGCATGGACACATTAATCTAATCAAAAGTGCACTACTTTAAGCAGCACTACTATTTTTAACACTGATAGTATGAAGTGGTTTTGAACGACCAAATCAGCATATTAGAATGATTTCTGTAGAATCTTGTGACACTAAAAACTGGAGTAATGATGTTGAAAATTCAGCTTTGCCATAAACTGTAAAATTGGTTTATAGGTAGAAGTTTGCATGTTTTTTTCTGATGTCAGATATGCGCACTACAAAATGCTGGGTTATTAGTTATTATTGGGTTTTTACTCAAATCCTGGTTTCGGCTTGTTGGGTCATTTTATTTTTCATATTTTTACCCAGGTGCTAGGCAGTTTTCTTTCCACAGATTCCCGATGGCTGCTCTTGCTTTCTGAATGTTTTTAAAGATTTTATGATCATAAAAGACTGATTTGACATTGAATATATACATATATATATATATATATATATATATATATATATATGAACTCTTGTTTCCCTATATATAAAACAGATTTTATAGTGCATTTTTATTATTTAAAATGAAAAAACCTTCAATAGGTTTTCTGACCCAGAACTATGTCAAGAAAAAAAACAGCAAATGGGTTAATGTGTAATATGTGTTAATGTTGTGGACTCGAGTCTTTTTATTGTTTTTATCCACATAATTAGGGTGACCATACATACTTTTTTTGATTTCTTATCCCACTCCCGCAAACATATTGAATTTCAATTTCACACAACAAGGAGTTGCTGTCAATGTGCGGCGTATTTAAATCGCTTTGAAATAAGTTTGAAATATTACATATGTTCCATTTGACTAAAATGCTTGTATTGAAATATTTTACATCCTACTTGTGATAAAACTGTGGTAGATACTAGTTTTGTGAAGGAGGCCACTGTGGTAGGAAGCTTTTTAGCTGTTTGTATGATCAATCTACATAGCGGTGACTGCAAAATATGTAGTTTCGGTATGGAAATGATATATTTACAATACCAAAACTAGGACTCCAACTGATTCAACTGATTCATTCAAATCACTAAATCATAAACAAATAAAACAGTGGACTTAAAATATATTATTCATTCAATTATTCCTATATTTGTTCACAAACTATGATTAATTCCTCAGTGAAACACCACTAATTATTCTATCTTTGCAATTATTCTTAGTATAGACTATTATTGACTTTAAATTTACTGTAGTAATTAATACAGAGACACTAATTTGGGCAAACAGCACTAATGACTTGTTTAGGACTTGAAGCTTAAAGTTGAGAACTTGCAACTCGAATTGGACTTCCCCGTCTTGACTCGAGACTTGAATGCAAAGACTTGAGACTTACTTCTGACTTGCAAAACAATGACTTGGTCCCACCTCTGGTAAAACCCAACAAGCTGGGTTAAAATAACCCTGCACGTGTTCTGACCAATATTTACTCAGCACTGGGTTGCCAAATAACCCAGAAATGGTTGTATTTAACCCAGCATTTTTTTAAATGTGTTGATTCCACCCTTCAGCACAATGTAAACATAGTGAAATTTAATCTGACTACAAAGGCAGCAATACTTTCATTGCCGTAATCATTCTGTGCAGGATGTTTAAGCAGTTTTCAATCCTCTTGTGCAGCATTTACACCTACTGTCAGTGTACCACCAGACTCTGAAAGTGCTTGACAAGAGGACTAATAGATACCATCAATGTCACTCCATTAAAAATCAAAATGTACTATTCTGGGACATCTTAATCAAATTCACTGATTCTTGTCTGGAATCTTGCATGATGAGGGTTTCCCTCTTAATGTTTTTTTTCAGACAGGTTGTGAGCAGACATTAGACTGTCCATTTATCGCTTTAAATAGTGAAAAATATAAGAAACCATTTGATCATGCTCTATTATTTCTGTGAGTCTTAAAAAAAGTTAATGTTGCAGTATTGGAATTAATGTGCACATCAGTATGATACGGCCTTGTTTCAGTTATCTTCAAAAGTGTTTTATACCAGTTTTCCTCTTTTGTGTGTTTTCGCTTATGACTTCGTTAATTTGTGAGAAGATAAAAAAAGCAGCTGCTAAATGAATAAATGGAAGCGTTTATAAAACCTATCCAAGGACTACAGTTTAGCTCTAACTGCAGTTGTTGTGAGTTAGCTGTAATAGCCAATCTGGCACATTTGCAGAAATGTTTATTAATGCGCACTGTTCCCACAATTAGAATTTGGATAGACGGTAAAAAGTAAAGGTTGGACTTGCCATATTCATCAATGGGGAAAGTGCACTTTATTCATCAGGTCATTCTAAAACCTAATAGGTTCAAATTATGCTGAAACCAGGAAAGCCGTTGCAAAATTGGGTAATGCTCAACTTGGTATTTCTCACAAAAAATTGATATTCAACAACCGCAGATTCATGTTTTTTTTATGGCTTGTAAATTTTGTTTCCTTAATTTATTATTCTGTCCTATTTCTTCTTGACTTTAAGCTCTTGTGGAGCACACATTGAAATCCTAGTCTAATAAAGTAATAAACTGCTCTCTCTTTGTATGATGATAGACCAGTATAATTGATTAGTGTACTCAGGCAGATTTCTGTCCCATTTATGATCCTGTCATAGAGCTGAAATCACTGCAGGCTTACAGAAGTCCAACATACTGTGGTGCACCTTGGGTGCTGCCATGTTCTTTTGACGAAAATGAAAAACTACTGTAGATGAGCCTGAACGAGAGAAGAAGAGTGATTTTCATGACCTGGCTTCCATGATAAATTTTTGATGGTGACTAGGGAGGGATAGAGTGCATCAGGAATATTTCTGGTGTGATGTGTTAATGTAATATACTCAAACTCCCCGACATATCTGTCTTGCTTAGCCATGTCTTCAGCAATGAACGGAGGGAAATTGAAGACTAGAGGTGCTTTCATGCACTAAGTGATAGAAAATGCCTCCATTATTCCCACTAGATTACTTTGCATGCACACTTTTCTTCTTCTTCAATATTGATTCAGACTTGCTTATATGTGACTTTCTAATGAGACAAATGCTGACTTCAGTTGAGTTCTTATTAAACAGTTTATTGGTATGTAGACACATCTTTGAGATTTCCTAGTACATTAAGGTATATTCATTCATTTGTTCATCTTCATGTTATTCTAAACCCATGACTGTTATTTTTTCTGTGTAACTGAAAAGGAGAGGTTTTGAAGAATGTTCAAGCCACTCTCTGTCTTTGAATAAAAGGGAATGCGGACCAAGGGCTGCTGCAAAAAGAAAGAAAACTTTGCAGAGTTGTGCACTATTTATACACTGCATATATTTATCCAAGTCATCTAAAGTCATACAATAACAAGAACAGAATGAAATGTATTTTTCACTAAAAAACTTGCCTGACATCTGCTCTTTTCCATACATTGAAAGTAAATTTTTTTTTTTGGATAACAGCAGGGCATTCTACGTGCTATAAATATCTACTTTTTATTCCACAGAATAAAGAAATTCATACAACTTTCAGAAGTATCATCATTTTTCAGTGAATCTTTTTTTTTAAGCACCTGTAATGTCACTTTTTTAATGTCTTAACAAAACATTTTGGTATGGCAGGACAAATTAGGTTTCACTTTATTGTAATTTCACACATTACAAAACAAGAAATTTAGCGTTTTAAGGAAGTGATTCAGTCAAATGTCGAAATGGATTATTAATTAAAAAAAAGAAAAAAAAGAAACATGAATCATTAATTATTTACAATAAGATCAACAAAATTAATTTAAAATATAGATATGCAAATTTTACTTTCATGCTGACTAAGGAGACATTTAAAATAAAAAACACACAGACATTCCTTCAAAATTCTATGGAAGCCTGTTTCCGCCACTAAATTCAAAATGAAAACTGGTTATTATGACTTTTAATCTCACAATTCTGACAGTTTTTCTTAGAATTGTCAGATATAAACTCGCAATTGCGAGGTATTAAATTAGAATTCCCAGATATAAACTTTTTTTGTTTGTATATTGCAATTCTGACTTAATTTCTCTGAATTTATTATTATTATTATTATTATTATTATTTTGCTTTATGGAGCAAACGCTTTGGAACAGCGCAGACCATGCACTCGCAGAAATGAGTCCACTTTTGAGTCCAAATTTTAACTCGCACATTCTCGAAAAAATATCGCAAATGCGACCATTTTGTAAGCAGTCTAGAGCCCTGCAATTCTGAGAAAAAAGTCAGAACTGAGAGATGTAAACTCTCTGAAGTCTGAATTGTGAGATAAATATTTTTTTATATTTTTTATTCAGTGGCGGAAATTCCCCTCCTGAAAGTCGTCATATAATTTGCACTCTGCCGTATGCCGCTATGAAGAACTCTGTTTTAATACGCTTTCAGAAGTGTAGGTGTTTGTTCAATCCTCAGACCAAAAACTTCTGATTTTGCATGAGAGACACATCTTTTCTCTGTTTAGTGACCGAAAGATCAAAAGAAGCAGAGAACAGGTCAGCTGGCATGACTCCATCTGGAAATGTGTTTGTTATGAATGAGTTCTTTTGTCCTGTGTCAGTGAATGCTCTGTTCTGTTGCCATTTCTGATGTACTCATTCAAATGCTAATGCAGTGTAGGTGCAGAAGAGCTGGTAATTCAGACGAATAGTGCAGCTGCATAAGTGGAATTTTGTTTGGGCTGTTGTGTTGCGTGAGGATGGGTGGGGGCGGCAGGTAACGGGGTTGTCATCTGATGCCTCAGTTGCTGAAAACTTCTGTTTGCTGCGTTGTCATAACTCCCCAGGTTAATCAATAATTCACAGATTGACATGTTTTGTGGCTGCTTGGCTCTCTCTTCTTTTGCTGCAGGGGCCCTTGGTTCTCAGCTCCGACTCTCACCCAAATCAGTCATGGTGTGTTCGTTTTGTTCTTTCCAATTTCTCAATAAGTGGAAAACCCTGTATTGTATTATTCATGAGGTATGAATCCTGTTAGTACCTCTCTGTGTACAGCTTAAATAATAACCCACTTAAAGTTAGCACTAACTGCCATTGAAGGCATGAAGTTGTGGTTTAGGGTGCTGTAGGCCGATCTATTGAATAGATAAAATCGAATTCCATTCATCCTCAAAGAGAGGAGTCTTTGTAGTTCTACACTGACATTGACTGAAGAAAAAAAAGATTAAAAGTTTCTCTTTTGCAGTGATTTCCCAAAAAGGGGTGTACTTTTGTAATATTTGATTCTTCTACATTGCCTTACATCATGTCTCTTCCTTTTTTCTTTTTGGGTCTGTTTAATGTGAATGATTCACTATTTCCGTGAATAGGTTTTTACAACAGTGACCCAACACATGACTAAAAGCAATAATGTTTTTTGCATTATTTTGGTTTCATGTGTGTTACCATGATGGTGTTTAGTATTTGTGTGAATGACACTGTGTACATTCTATATATGTTAGTATTTGAAAGCTGCTTGTGATACGCTTTGGTTCATCATGGGACTTTCTCATCACCACCTGCTTTTGGTGTTTATCAGTGTATTGCAAAGGTACAAAACAGATTTCAGTACTTCCATAGGTTGGTATATTAACATTATATCAGTTAACAAAGTTATGGTATTTAAATATTATGTACAGCGGTTAAAATAAGTATTGAATACGTCACAATTTTTCTCATTAAATGTATTTCTAAAGGTGTTGTTGACATGACATTTTCACCAATTATCAGTAACAACCCAAGTAATCCATACATACAAAGAAAACAAAATAAATAAGTAAGTTATGTGTAAAACAATGGAATGACACACTATTGAACACGCTTACTGAAATGTATTTAATACTTTGTACAAAAGCCTTGTTGATAATGACACATGTATTGCTAAGGTGTGATTTTGGGCCATTCTTCCACACAAACAGTCTTCAAATCTTGAAAGTTCTGTGGGCCACTTCTATGAACTCTGATCTTTAGTTCTTTCTATAGCTTTTCTATTGGATTCAAGTTGGATGACTGCCTAGCCATGCTAGCAGCTTTATTTTCTTTTCTTTGAAACCAATTGAGAGTTTCCTTGGCTGTTTGTTTGGCATCATTGTCTTTCGGAAATGTCCAACCTCATTTCATCTTCATCACAGGTAGATGGCAACAGATTTTTATCAAAAATGTCAATTATATAAAGTCAGTGCCATATGCCGAAAAACAGCCCCATGCCATAATGTTCTCACCTCCAAACTTTACTGTTGTTATGGTGTTTCTGGGGAGATGTGCAGTGCCATTTGACCTCCAGACATGGTGTGTATTATGGCATCCAAAGAGTTCAATTTTGATCTCCTCTGAAAAACTATATTTTCCCAGTATTTCACATGCTTGTTTAAATGCTGTGCAGCAATTAAGCTTCAACATGCTTTTTCATGCTCTCAACAAGCGGTCCTTGGCTCTTGGACAACTTTTCTGATAATTCTTTTCACTCCTGTCAAAAATCTTACGAGGAGCACCTGGTCGTGGCCAGTTTATTGTGAACACTTGCAGATTATGGCCCCAACAGTGCTCACTGGAACATTCAGAAGTTTAGAAATCATTCTGCAGAGAATGTCATATGTTTTGCAATAATAGGGTTGCAAAGGTCTTCACAGAGCTCTTTGCTTTTAACCATCATGAGATATTTCTTGTGTGACACCTTGGTAATGAGACACCTTTTTATAGGTCATCAGTTGGGACTAACAACTAATATTAGTTCCACTCACAAGGGATAGGATTGCTGTTTAATTACTAATAGATTTCAGGCTTTTCATGCCTTTTTGCACCTCCCTTTCTTTATGTGTTCAATACTTTTTCCCTGTGTCAAATCAGTTCATTTTAACCTTCAATATTATTTAGTAATGTAGTACCATGTATATTTTACAGCATTAGCTGAGAGATTTTTTTTCCTTGAGAAACTTTGGCACTAGGGATGTAACGGTATGAAATTTTCTCATCACGATTATAGTGACAAAAATGATCACGGTTATCAATATTATCACGGTATTGTTAAAATGTGCTGGAAATGTTTAAAAAGTACTTACACATAAATTGTTTCACCAAGTTTTATATTTAAAATCAACAAACAACATATAAAATGACTATTGTTTGCACAAACACTAAAACAATAACATTACCAATGAGATTTTATATTATAACATGACTGACAACAGTTCTCTTCAACAGTTGTCTAATAACATGTTTGAAATGTTCAAATAAATAAAATGGTAAACCTCACATTTCAGCCTTTAAATAAAGAAAATGGTCAAGTCAGATCAATAAATGGTTATATGTATTTTATCTAAATAATTCTAGATGTATTATGTGAATTGTTTAAATTTGTAGAATCCTTGTTTTTAGTCAAAAGGTCCAATGACAGCAGTGCATGAAAATTCGGTCCGTTTTAGCTAGACAAAAACTGCAAACAGGCTGAACATAATTGTAAGTCAATGTAAATCCACTCTCTGCCACTAGGCGGCACTTATGGAACAGCAAAGTTACAGCTGTTTCCGTAAACTCCGTGGACAAAGCAGCATTGCGATTAAGAACACTACTTTATTAGGTATTACATGGAATGAAGATCATAACACAACGCCATCGAATCTTTTCTGAAGACAGAACCATTAAAGTACATTCATATAATTCATTCACTTATATATTCATTTGTATATTCCCTCAGCACCCTTTTAAAACCTCCCATCTTTCCGTCATGCTTTCATTCAAAACGAAACTACTCTGCGTGCTCTGCGTACTTAAGACTGTTATTTAAACTCTGCTTTACACTGGACAGTATATATTTATCATAAGTTGTTCAAATCATGGTAATCAAATACGCTTTTAATAATAATTAAAAGACGAAATGGTAATACTAACCGTGGAGAATTTTATCATGATTTATCGTCAAACCGGTTATCGTTACATCTCTATTTGGCACATACTGTACCTGATATATGTTAAAAAAAAATAATCAATATTCAAAAATCAATAATCAATTCAGGCTGCAAATTCGCTTTGGCAAAAAACTAATTTTACCCAAATAATCTGCGCCCCAAATACTGTAGAGCAGTGGTCATAAACTGAATTCCTGGAGGGCTACAGCTCTGCAGAGTTTAGCTCCAACCAGCTCCAACTCAAACTAGCTTGGAAGTTTCTATTAATCCTGAAGACCTTGATTAGCTGGATCACGGGTGTTTGATTAGGGTTGGAGCTAATCTGTGCAGAGCTGTGGCCCTCCAGGAATTGAGTTTGAGACCACTGCTGTATAGGCTTGCTGCGTTAGTCGGTGTTGACGGTGACACCGGTGTGAGTCCGCAACACAGTCACTTGTTGTTCACCGCGGCACCGCCCCCACCGTCATTTAGATTTTTAAAGTAATAAAATCAATTAGTTCAGTTAGAGAACAGACAATACAATTAAAACTGAACTGCAGTGTGCCGAACGACAGTCGCATCACAGATCAGATTTCATTTATCACGTGAAGAGAGGGAGTCCGGCTGACTGACAACAAGGCCTGCTGCAGAATCAAATCACAGAGGGTGCTCAAATATATATATATATATATAAACGTATCTGATTCAAGAAATCAACAGATATGCCTGTGATTGCTACATTGCTCAATGCAGCAAAAACATGTTGAAACAGAAACCGTTAACGCACACTGGACAGTTTGCTAAATCTGCAATGATTTGCCATTATTACAGCTTGAACTGAGGGTGCTATTGATTTCATTTGAGGGTGCTTAGCACCCCCGTAGAACCGGGCCTGACTGACAAGAAGAGAGAGGTGAGAAGAACAAGATGATGGTGGAAGAGTTTCGAAACGAAATGCAAAAGCGCCTGTTTTGTATGCCTATTTTAACTTTGTGTAAGTTATTTATTTTATATTAGGCATGTAACATGGTGTATTTTTATTCGTTTTGTTAATAAAAGTTCATTACGTTAATGCCGCGAATTTAAAAGTGAAAGTAAAGTGTCATGGCGCGTTTACAAGCTATTTAAAAGCGAAGGAAAGTGAGGAAAAGAGGGAAAACGCAAACGAACTAAAAACAAACAACTTCTTGACGCCGAATTGCCGATAATTTAAAAGTGAAAGCAAAATGTGCAAGGTGCTTTTACCGAAGGTAAGCGAGGAAAAGAGGGAAAACTCAAACGAACTAAAAACAAACAGTTGCTACACACAGAATTGTTGCTAATTAGAAAGTAAAAGGAAAACTCAAACGACCCCCCCAACTCCCCATGGTGATATCTTACCGGTGTTGTCACACGTCGATTAACCTGTGGGAAAATTTCCTCACTGTCACAACCCTACTGCTGTAGAGTTTCATGTGTTATGGTGCGGACACATTTACCATTGCTTGACAAAATGTTGTGGCCAAAAAACAGTCAGGAGTGCGTTTACCAAAAGCATTGTTAGCTAACTATGGTCACAAGTTCCATTGAAATCTATTGGTAGCGATGGAACTTGCGCCCATAGTTGCTTTGGGGAAACCCACGCAGAGGTTCAAGTTCTTCACCGAGCTAACAGAAAGCTGCTTGGTTTGAAAGT
Organism: Cirrhinus molitorella; assembly: GCA_033026305.1. Taxonomy (NCBI): domain Eukaryota; kingdom Metazoa; phylum Chordata; class Actinopteri; order Cypriniformes; family Cyprinidae; genus Cirrhinus; species Cirrhinus molitorella. The sequence goes on along the minus strand of CM065124.1, from coordinate 16,925,416 downwards.
GATTTCTGTGCGAGTAGTTCTTGTGCATCGCTACACTATTGACAATAGTCAACTGACCTTTTATGTTTCAACAGTGTTTTCAATCAAATTTCTTAACCTAAAAGATTAAAAGTTAGTATGCTAAATATATGTTTGAAAACTTTTGTTTGAATGCTTTTGCATGAACCAGTAACCATAGCAACAGCTCCTCCATTTGCCGACAATGATAAAAATTAAGTACTGTCATTTCATGATATTCCAGATTTATACCTCAATTTTTTTTTTTTTTTAAAAAAGCTGAGCCTCTTAAAAATCATTAATTCACACACTTGCTGTCCTATGCTGTTCTATTCATTATCTTGAAACCAAAAAAAGAATGCGTTTCCGTAGCTTTTATGTCAAGTCTGTTGTCTTGAGAAGTGTACTTCATAAAGAGCTCTTCAAAAAATATATTAAACGATCCAACTGGATTGGTACGAGTTGCCATACGTCAAGGGATGCAGTACTAGACCTTAATACACATAAGTGGAGTCCAAATAATACAACTTACAGAGCCTAGTGTTGTGATCCCAGTAATAGGCTTACATCAAAGAGAAGAATGCTTAGTAGAGTAGGCAGGAGAGAGAGGAAATGGCGGCTAGGTATCGGCCTTCTCACACTTTTGCCCTTTTCATCCTTTTAAGAGCCATCATTTCTCCACATGGGACTTGTCAATTTCCTCGAAGAGTTATAATTGCTTTCCTTGCTGTTGTACTACAGCCTCATGCTGTGTTATCGTGGGCCAGAGCTGTAACGATGAGTGAGATTACTTTATTGATCTGCACGTCTTTGACAATTTTACCCCTCAGACTGCATGGCTCAGGCAGTTAGCACACTTCATAAGCGCTGGTTACCTTCCCATATCAGCTTTTTTTTTTGAGCAATGCTCTTTGGTATTCAAAGCACTGAAAAATCTTTCCTGCAACCTCGGCAATGTAAAGTTTAATATATTAAGGGTTCACCTTGGAATTTCTTATTAGGAAGACACTTTATAGCATAAGTATTGTGCATCTAAAATACAAATGTGTATGGGTTGCATTACATTTAAATGTTGATTTCATAACACTATGAATTCAAAGATAAAAGTCTGTGCTGCTGTTCTGTCCATTTTTTTATGCAATTCTTAGCCAGTCTCTAAGCTGTTGACTATGTAAACAGTTTGTGAACTTGTCAATCATACATGCTGTATTTTCTTTTGCTTGTTAGGCATCTTCAAAAGTCAAGTGTTTATAGATTACCTGTCACGCATTTCTTATGTAATTCTCAGGCTGCCCTCGTTGTTCTTGTTTTGTTATATTTTCTCACAAATTGGAGTTTCACAGGAATCAACGTTTTAAAACTTGAAGAAATCCATGGCAATACTTATTATTTTACATAGCTGACTGTGCACAATATGCGAATGCCATGTCGATATCTGGAATAATTGGATTTTTTTAAAAATCAGCAAACTGCAAAATATCCAGAATAAATTAGTCTACTTTCTGACTTGAGACAGCCGAGCTCTCATCATTTATAAGTTATACTGCTTGAAAAAAAAAACTGAGTAAACAGTTTCTCTACTATGAAAGGTGCAGCCATAGAAAAGAGCGGCTAGTGGTTGAGTTATCCGCCCTTTTTTACATTCTCCTGAGCACTGTTACCTCGACAACCAGGTCTCTGTAAAGCTTTGAAAGATTGCAGCATGATCCAATTAAGGTACATGTCCTCACACGCTGCACTGCAAACCATCTCGTGGGCCAATGATAATTACCCTGGGGGCCCTGCAACTCCAATAACCTTTTTCAGTCCTTACCAGGCAGACAGCAGCTTCCCCTTAGTAACTTCCTGTCAGCATGTGCCCTTGGGTTCAGGGCGTTCACCATTGCAAGGCATTCCACTGTAACTGTTTATTGATAGAAAACCCTGATGCTCAGCAGAGACTGGGATGTAGATCAATATGCTAAGTTTATTTTTTACTGTATTTACAGCTGTCTTTCCACTGTTTGTTGTGCATTACAGTGTGTTTCTTGTTTGTGGTAACACTTTAAGTTCGATAAATGGCTTTATATTAGTTAAAGCCTTAATTATATAACAGTTTTAAATTATATTTAGTATTGAGTGAATCCCGCAGCTCAATGGGGATTTATCAGTGATTCTTTCTACAGGTTATATACGTAAGTTACAGCAATAGATAGAGTCACTGAGTCATTTATTAAAACGATTCGTTCAAACTAGGATCCAAGCGTGTGACTTTCTTTATGGGGGAGTCATTGACTCTTCTAATAAAATGATTTGTTCAAACAAGGATCCAAACATGTAACTGTCTTTTGAGTGAATCATTGACTCCTTTATTAAAATGATTCTTTAAAACAAGGATCCAAACATGTAACTATCTTTTGAGTAAATCATTGACTCATTTATTAAAATGATTCTTTAAAACAAGGATCCAAACATGTCACTGTTTTTATGAGTGAGTCATTGATCCATCAATTAAAAAAAATCATTAGCAAAGGGGACCAAACAATTGACTGTCTTTAAGAGTGAGTCACTGACTCATTTATTAAAATAATTCTCTAAAATGAGGATCTAAACATGTGACTGTCTTTATGAGTGAGTCATTGTGTCATTTATTAAAATGATTCGTTCAAACTAGCATCCAAGCATGTGACTTTCTTTATGAGGGAGTCATTGACTCATTAATTAAAATTACTGTTCAAACAAGGATCCAAACATGTGACTGTCTTTATGAGTGTGTCATTGATTCATTGATTAAAAAGATTTGTTCAGAAAAGGAACCAAACACGTGACTGTCTCATGAGTGAGTCACTGACTCATTTATTAAAATGTTTGTTCAAACATGGATGCAAACATGTGACTGTCTTTTGAGTGAATCATTGACTAATTTATTTAAATGATTCTTTAAAACAAGGATCCAAACATGTGACTGAGTAAGTCATTGGGTGCTTCTCAATATCCATCCTCGTTTCCTCGCTCCTCCATCCTATGACCCGGAAACCAGTCGAGCTCTTCCATCTTGTAGGATATCTCAATTCTCTAATTGCACTTCGAGGAGGTGAGGATTGAGGAGTGAGGAGGCTTCCTGAGGAGTCTTGAGTGAGGACACACAGGTGTATCCTATGCGGAATGCTTTTTCAGCAAAAAACCTGATGCACATGTAAATTCTCCTCCCCCTTCACATCTGTCGTAATGATTTACATGTAGATTTTACCGTTGCAGTTTAAATAAACCATGCATGTGATATACTTAAACATGGAATTGTGCTTTATTCATATTTATGAAATGTTTATGAATGTTTTATATAAACAAACTTTAATAACATAAGGGCAGATCCCTTTAGCGCAGATGATGACGCTTTGAAGAGACGCTTGAGTGGTCAAGAATATTCCAATGTTAACCCTTTGATTCCTCCATCCTCAATTCCTTTCCTTGCATCCTTCCCTCATATCCTAAGGGGGCGGAGCTAAGAAAGGAAGCAAGGAAAGGAAACGAGGATGCACAAATAAGAAATGTGAAGGACCCATTGACTCATCATCTAAAAAGATTCATTTGCAAAGGGAATCAAACATGCAACTGTCTTTATGAGTGAGTCATTGACTAATTGATTAAAAAGATTTTTTTTAACAAGTGACTAGGCCACACAGACTGTTCGCATATGACATCAACGCAACGCAAGAGCGATTCAAAAGCATAACGAGTCGTTTGCTCTCCAGTGGCTCTTGCTGTACTTGATGTCATACGCCATGCATCTTGAACAAGCCTATTGTCTTTAAGAATAAGTAACTGACTCATTTATTAAAGCGATTTGTTCAAACAAGGATCCAAACATGTGACTGTCTTTATGAGGAAGTCATTGACTCATTAATTAAAAAAAAAAAAATCATTAGCAAAGGGGACCAAACAAGTGACTGTCTTTGTGAGTCTTAAATAACAGTCTCATATAAAATGAGTTAAACTACACTGACTATTTACAATTGGGAAAAACAGTTCAGTTACTTTTTATTGATTGCTTTGACCATCCATCCATCCAGTAATAAAATGTGATGCGATGTATGAAAACCCAACACATGGTGAAATTTGACCTTTTTTAGGTTTTGATAACACATGAAAGATGGGTTCAGGCCCTTTCCAAAACTGTGTTTATTTTGTCCATAGCTTGAATGTAATAATAATAAAAAATAAAAAATAATAATAAAGCAATAATAAAAAAAAGTAATAGCTATCTTAATTTGGCTGATAGCTATTATTTTCATTTCTGTCAGGACCACTATCATCAAGATAACTTACAAATAGCATATATTTTAGGTTGGGGGTATGGTTCTGTTCTGGGCAAACACTCCCTGGCCATCCATGCAGCCTAGCATGGATAGGAGCAGGGAGAGCATGAATAACCTCCCCTAGGGTAAACAGAACAGAACCAACATTAATGATTAAAGTAGCAGATATCATTAATGTCGCAAGTGATTATTTTATGTAATAACAATCCTGACTTAACAAGAAATAGCCAATGCCAAGTCCTTACTGGATGAGAGGAGGAGTTGGGGATGGAGGTGGGTGATTAGTTCTTGCGCAAAGCAATAGCTGCTGAATAATGACTGAATAGACCTTATATAGGAAATTAATGATTGATGACGCATTCCTATAGGTAGACGTGGATCAGCTGAACGTCAGCTGATGCAAGCTTGACTAACGTGACCTGCCAGAACTAACGCTATGCTCCATTAATGGAATTTTAAGAAAAATGGGTTTAAAGTGAGACGGGTTTTACTTTCACTTCACAGGTTTAACAAGAGCTGTCTTTCAAGTCAGGAGCGATATACTGCATCATTACTTAAACAGACTAACGTCTGTTTTCCGTTGTTAACCATGGGCATAGTCTCTTGATCACTCCTTGTATGTTTAGATAGCACAAATAGTGTACCTTGTAGTTTAAATTTAGAAAAGCGAGCGCATCGCAACTGTTCACGCACCTGTGCATACAGTAACTTCATCAGCTGACCCTTCATCTCTGGATGAATATAACATCATTTAGGGCACTAACATCACCAAGACTGAGCAGATTAAAATGAGTAAGAACGTTTAAGTGAGCAGCTACAGTACTTCAGACTGCGTTGTTCTCTTGCACTCCGCCATCTCACAATATTAACTTTGCGTGCCATAGTTTACAAAGGACTTGTGGGGAATGTGCATTGATACACCTATATTATAAATGTTGCGTGGTTTATTTTGATAGGTTAACTGTTTTTGTGGTGTTAAAGAAAACACCTCCGCAGCATGTTCTTAACATGACAGTCATTTCTGCTTGCTGCAATAAATCGCTTTTTTTATGTTATAGAAGAATAATCAAATGAAATCCTAATTTTGACAAAAAAGTGACATTCAACCTATTTTTCGAATTTCCTGAAAAAGTCCCAACACGACATCTGATGGGTTTTCCCATCACATCACAAATTAAGAAAAAGTCTTCTAAAGGATTGTTTTCCTATGTATATATGTATTAGCATATAGGATATTGACAGATCGAACATTATTACTGGCCATACCAGCTTCATCGCCTTTGGTCAAGTACTTTGCCCCATATAAAAATGACAGAGCATTATTTAGATTTGGCCCTCAAGTGTCACAGCATGTATTGGTAAAAGTGCAACCGAAAGAAACCCAATCTAGGCCAGGTGTGCATTTCATGCCCTTTTGCCATTTTGAGTTGTGCTGCAGTCTTTTCAGAGCCTTGAACTTTTACTCAGAAATAGCTGCAATGTTTTTTTCAATGCATCTAATGGTGTGTTATTTATTTTATTTTACAATTGTGTGGGTTTCAGTGAGGAAGGGATCAGGCCTGTGTCGCTGCTTGTGTGAGAGGTGAGACTGTGTGGGAGGAGGTTGGTAGAACTAACTGTACTTGAATTGCAATAGCTTACAGCTCCCACATAATTACGTTCTTCATCAGTGTAGACCCTAAAAGGGTTTATCATCTTACTGGCTGTGCAGTCATGACCTTTCCATTTAAGTTAATTTAAGCTATTTGTGTCTAAGAGAGCAACTTGAAAGGTTAATTCAGAGGCAGTTTTTAATAATGTATTATAAACAGCCTGCTTACATCCCTAAATCAAAACTAATTAGAAAACATTTTTAATTTAATACTGTGAAAGAATCATTTTGCCATTAAATGTTAATTCCATATTATTTTGATATTTTGTTATTAAAATATTTGTTTATTTTAACATGCTGTTTGATTACAAAGAAAGCTCTAAATAACTATAGAGATGATAAGAGATTTGGAACACAATAAATACTATTACCCATATCTGCAGATATTGCTAAACATTTTTTAAAGACTTCCCCTGCTGTTTGTTTTTGTCCCTTAAATGATGTGACATCCTGGAGTCAGTTTGGCAGCAATACCATAGCACTCTCTTCACAAAACTACTATATCACCCTGTTCTCAGATATCCACCTTTCTGACCTCCCACATCGGCACAGAGCTGTCGCAGTGTGCAAGAGCTTTACTTCCCTTCCATCTTTAATCTGATCCCCAGGGATTTTGGGTTTCACACTGTCACACATGTGCCAAAAATTCCACCGCATCTATCTCTTTTACTTCTATCTGTGTCTAAAACTGATATAAAGACTAAATAGAAAGAAAGCAGAGATGATAAGGGGAAGCAGCAAAAGAGAAAGAACATGCTGAGGCTGGCACCTGCTCTCATGTTAATTCATGACCATTAATAGCCTAGCCTGCATAAGAATCAGAAGGATCCCAGAATTAGAAACAAGCTTATTTCACTTATTCTTTATTAGATGCAAGATTTTTTTAAGGGTTAAAACCAGTCTACCACATAGTCCAGCTGGAACAGTTTTCAACATTGATAATTGTTATAAATTATATAAATATATTGAAATAGAAAACAGTCATTTATTGTAATGCATAATAATATTGCTAATTTTATTCTATTTTTGATCAAATAAATGCAGCCTTTATGAAAAAATATGGTAGAAAGTTGTATATATATAGGCAAATTACTGTCCCTTGAAGTATAGTTTGCAATATATACAGTAGAAGTCAAACATTTACACATACTTTGCAGAATCTGCAAAATGTTAATTATTTAATGAAAATAAAAGGGATCATAAAAAGCATTTTCTACACTGACCTGAATAAGATATTTTACATAAAAGATGTATATAGTCCACAAGAGAAAACAGTAGTTTAATTTATAAAAAAAATTGCCCTCTTCAAAAGTTTACATACACTTGATTCTTAATACTGTGTACTGTGTTTTTTTTTTGGTAGTGATAGTTGTTCATTAAAGGGTTACTCCACCTTAAAATGAAGATTTTGTCATTGATCACTTACCCTCATGTTGTTCCAAACCTGTAAAAGCTTTGTTTGTCTTTGGAATACAATGTAAGATATTTTGGATGAAAACTGAGCTTTTTGACTCTCCCATTGACTGTCAAGGCCCAGAAAAGTATGAAAGACGTTGTCAAAATAGTCCATCTGCCATCAGTGGTTCAACCATAATTTTACGAAGCTACGAGAATACTTTTTGTACGTAGAAAACAAAAATAACTATTCGTCTCCTCCACATCACCATAGCACCATTTTGGAGAGTTTTCCCTGGATGCAAACAGCGTACGCTGTTCTCTGTCAGGCTAGTCACACGGATACGCTGTTTTCATTTGAATCAAAGCGTAAATAAACGTAGAAAATGTATCTGTGTGTTGCAGCTGACACAGAACTGCATATGCTGTTTGCGTCCAGTGGATACTTTCAAAGTGGTGCTATGGTGACGTGAAGGAGACAAATTGTTTAATAAAGTCGTAATTTTTGTTTTCTTTGCGATTCTTGTAGATTCATAAAATTATGGTTAAACCACTGACGATGTCTTTCATACTTTTCTGGGCCATGACAGTGTTATTTACTTGTCAGTCAATGAGACAAAGCTCCTGGTTTTCATCCAAAATATCTTAAATTGTGTTCCGAAGACGAACTAAGCTTTTGCAGGTTTGAAATGACATTACGATTAATGACAGAATTTTCATTTTGTAGTGGAGTAACCCATTAATCTCATTTGTTGTCCTGAACAGTTAAACTGCCTGCTGTTATTCAGAAAAGTCCTTTAGGTCCCACAAATTCCTTGGTCTTTCAGCATTTTTGTCTAGTTGAACTGTGACTGTATGATTTTGAGATCCATCTTTTTGCATTGAGGACAAGTGAAGGACTCATGTGCAACTATTACAGAAAGTTCAAACTCTCACTGATGCTTCAGAAGGGTAATTTTAACTTATTTTGTCTTCTGGGGAAAATGTAAGTATCTTCTGAAAGTACAGTACTAAATGAGTACTAAGAACAGTCCCTTAGTTGTCCTGAAAAGATGGATCTTAAAATCATACAGTCATTGTTGGTAAGCGTTCAAATACACTAAATGCTGAAAAACCAAAGAATATGTGGGACCTGAAGGACTTTTCTAAAGAAAAGTGACCAGTTTAACTGTTCAGGACAAACAAGGGATAAATGAACAACTAAAAAACAACAGCTGTGGATTGTTCAGGTAACAACACAGTGTTAAAATCAGGGTCATTTTTATAAATTCAACTATTATTTTTTTCTTGTGGTCTAAATGTAAACATCTTTTATGTGAAATGTCTTATTCAGGTCAGGACTAAATAAAAAATAACATGCATTTTGTACGATCCCTCTTTTATTTATTTTTTTATTTTCAGATTTTTTGGATGGGTTTCAGGTCTTTTTGGGCCTTACCCTTCTCTTGGATAATGTTGCCACTAACATTTGTGTACTTCTTTTTCCATTTCAATCTGAAAAGTTCATAAATTCAGTGCACACTGTTGTTGCAGCTGTGCCCTTTCGGTGCTTACATATGTGATGAATCTAATTGCCATTCAGGGGTCCAGTCTGATGGCCTTTAATGTCTTGGGCACGAGGATGTTTGTTCTAGGAGCAGAGGTCTGCTTTAAAACAGGAATTACAAGTGAGTCATTAAATGATTGATCACATATACATGCCAAAGGCATTGCCACCGTGACTTCAGCCCACTTAGCAACAGGTGCACATTAATTAATAATCTCGCTAAATACTTGTGACTTCAGGCATATTAATTCACTTAGTTCAAAGGGACACGTTTAATTATTTTCCCTCGCTCAAATGCCAGAGGTAGGTAAGAACGGGCTAGGCGAAGAGTGTGAGTGTGGGAGACCAAAGTCCGTTCATTTGTAGCTCTGCGTGGAGGCATTGTGCAGAATTTTAACTGGGGAGAAAGCAAGGAAAGCACAAAACAACAGGGCGGCACAAAAGCATCTACTGTAATAAAACAACTACTTAAAAAAAAAAACAGAAACTGATGCTAGGTGTCGAGTGAAAAAATATTGAACATTACTCAGTGGCTTTCTGCAGTTTGGCCAGTGTTTATGCACTCAAGATCTGCTCCTCCTGTTCTGTGAGTAGCGTTGTGGGATTTGCAGCTCGGAAAACTCACACCCACATAAAGCAAATGTCATAAAGCAAACTTCCCGAAGCTTTAAAACACATGTTGCCTCGTTATTCTGATCACAGCCAGAGATCAACACCACCTTAAAGCAGCATTGCACTAGCAGCAACTCCATTTTGGACAGGGGGTTTAATTTGCTGTAGTCTAGACTTTTTCTGTTGGAGGTCTGACACTCCCAGTTGCATGGGAGAAGGGTGACAAATAAGTAATTGCCTCAAATAATTGCTCATTTGTTAGTTCAACAGCCATGAGAATTATCTAACTATCTGAAAAATTGGCTGAAGAATCATTAAAAAAAATGGCTAAAATGACAGTTTATGTGGGATGATGATAATTTAATTGACTTTGAAAGCCATAAATTTGACAAATTTACCATAGGAAAGTTCTCATAGACTGCAGTGAGTGAATATCCTGTCATCATTTACTAACCTTCAAATTGTTCTAAAACTGTATGAATTTCTTTCTTCTGCTGAACACAAAAATATATTTTGAAGAATGTGGGTAACCAAAATGTGGGTTTGTAGTCCCCATTGACTTCCATAGTATTTTGTTTCCATACTGTGGAAGACAGTGGGGTCCAACAACTGTTTAATTACCCACGTTATTTAAATTATCTTCTTTAGTGTTCAACATAAGAAAGAAACTCTTATTTTGCAAATATGAGAATGTTATTTTTGAATGTTCTCTTAATGTTGTGAAACAAGTATTAGTAAAGGAGAAGCTCACTTTAGAATAAAAATTTCCTGATGATTTACTCATCCCTATGTCATGTTCATGTCTTTCTTTATTCAGTCGAAAAGAAATTAAGTTTTTTGAGGGAAACATTCCAGGATTTTTCTCCTTATAGTGGATCAGGTTGAAGGTCCAAATTGCAGTTTCAATGCAGCTTCAAAGGGCTCTACATGATCCCAGCCGAAGAATAAGAAGTAAATCTAGCAAAACAATTGGTCATTTTCTACAAAACAAAACAAAATAAAAACAACAACAACAACAACAACAAAAAAAAAATATATATATATATACCTATATATATATACCCTGACCCTGACTTTTTGAACTGAAGTACATACCACGCGTGACCTTTTGGACATGATTACATAACGTGTAAAGATGTGCATCGCAGAGCTAGTGCAAGATGACCATTTGTGGTTAAAAAGTACTTGAATTGAAACCTCCATGAACAATGTGTAATGGATGTTTTTTTTCCCGCCCTTTTGAGAATGTTATGTTTTGAGAACGTTATTAAAGACCATATTTGTTCTTTTGAACATATGTTCTTGTAACTTTAGTGGAAGAACATATGTTCATTACTTTGAGAGAACCTTACCAGAACATTAGCCAAAGTGTGAACATTTCCTGTTAGCCAGGTAGTATCTAGAGTTTTAGAAGACAAACAACTGTACTGAGGTTTGCTAACATTCCAAGTCTGCAATCAAAATTCAAAGGTTACAATATGAACATTTGTGACCCTGGACCACAAAACCAATCTTAAGTAGCATGGGTATATTTGTAGCAATAGCCAACAGTACATTGTATGGGTCAAAATTATAGATTTTTCTTTCATGTCAAAAATCATTAGGATATTAAGTAAAGATCATGTTCCATGAAGATATTTTGTAAAATTCTTACCATACATATATTTTTGAATAGTAATATGCATTGCTAAGAACTTAATTTGGACAACTTGAAAGGTGATTTTCTCAATATTTAGATTTAGATTTTTTTTCCTCAGATTCCAGATATTCAAGTAGTTGTATCTCGGCCAAATATTGTCCTATCCTAACAAACCATACATTTATGGGAAGCTTATATTCAAGATGTATACATTTCAATAAAAAAAAACCCAAAAAAACCTTTTGACTGGTTTTGTGGTCCAGGGTCACATTTATCCAAATCATTATCAAAATCAATGATCAAAGTCAAATATTTGAATGACACCATTCATTGTACAGGTGTATCTTTATACTTTTTACTGTGCCATCTATTGTTATTTTGTATCTCTTTTATATAATTTTTTTTAATTTCTCCTAAGTAAAATTGATACCTAAACAAAACATAACCAAGAACAACTGAACTGTCCAAGAACAACCTCAATAAAATGAAATGGCCTTTCGTGGGGCACAATGTACCATCCACCAAAATAAACTCTAATTATACGCTGAAACAGTCCTGCAAAATGGTTGTCCTTGTAACAGGGACTAGTCTTTCAAAATTTTGTTGGAACATCTGAAAAGAGATTGCCACTAAACAAAACAAACTTTCAAATCTCTTACTTTGTGTGCCTGCAAGGTTGCCAAGTTTAGAAAAGCCTATTAGTTTACTAATAGAAGGGTTTGGTACCTAAATAATCATCCGATTTTTTTGACAACAGAATATTTTATACCTCAATTACCTTGTTGTATTTATTATTCATTTTAAGAATTTCAGGATCGTATTACTGTGGGGCTAAATGGGACCACATAAAGTAAAACATAAACTTTAGATAAATAACACAAACAAGTCTTTGATCCGTTTCCTAAGCTCGGAGGAGAAACCTAAGAACTTTTGATATGTGTGCCTTGCTTTTTTTGCACTGCTTTATTGGAGGAATCTAACAGGGTGAATGTTGTTGATCTTGTGGGGGAAACTCTGTCACTCTGTGTAGAAGTTCTTATGTTGTGATCAGAGCAGGCTGAAGTTGTTTTTACGGTGGCAGTGCTGCATTGTAGATTATTGTGGAAACCAGACACATGCCTAGAGAAAACTACCAACTTGTCAAAACTGTGTGAAGGTTATATTTTATAAGTATGTAAGGGTGAGAAATGAGAAACGCTGATGGTAATGACAGTTATCTATGGTGCAGTGCGAAGTGCTACGAAATTTCACAATTATGCGATATGCTTTCTGCAGTACTGTGAATTATTCTAGCGTACCAGTGGCTCACATAAACTGACGGCTCTCTCACTGCTAGACGAGAAAGTCTGTGCTGTGACTCGCACTAGACAGTCTTGCAAGCTAATGTTTTGACTATCACCATTTAATTTGTATTCTAGAAACACCCATTTGAATATAAATGTCACGTAATAAATAGTAGTTAATGACCAAACATCATTTAGTTCGTTTTTTAGTCCATTAAAGTGATGTGTTTTAATTATTTTAATGTAAGATTTGATGCCAAAAAACATCTTAAACATTAGCAAGTTCTTACAGAATTACACAGAATTTGAATCTGATTCATAGTGTGGTATAGATATATATTTATTTTTTCTTTAGTAACCCAGTAGAATTGACCACCACCTACATTGTCCCATCCTTTGTTATGCCCCATGTGTGCGTGTGCCATTGTCATCTCCCAGCAGATCGTGAATCACACACACAGATCACATATAACAGGACACACATGCTGCCTCATCGTCTGAATTTACATTCTGCTTGACTTGATCCACTCGATTGTGTTCTTCTTCCTCCCCAGGGATTTTGACAGTAGTGATACGGATCGGTTGCCTACTGCTCATTTTGGGTGTCCTTGCTTCTCCTTCTGACAGTCTGGATTAGAGGAACCCTCTCATGTCAACTCTGGAGGGAGAGACAGTCTTTGGACATCTTCAGGGACGCTTCATTCTGGGACAGACCACCCTGCCCTTGACGGCGAGCGCTTCTCTCCAGCTCATGCTGCCTCTCCAGGCATGTATGAAACTCAGTAGCAAAAACAGAATTTGTTTTCACACACTGTTGCTCATGTCCTTGATTTCCCTGCTTCGGGAATGTTTCCTTATCGTATGCTGCCTGTCACCACATGGTGATCCTAGTTTCAGTTGGCCACTTAATAGAACGGATTAGACTTACTTCATTTGGTCTGAATGCAAATCTGGAATGTTACTTAATCATACACAACATTCTTATTGCATTACTATTATTATTAGGGCTGTCCATTGTGTTCATTGTGTTATGACAACAGCACCAAAATAGCATAATTTTCACACATATAATGTATATTCATTTTTAGTATTTTTGTGAAAGCATTGCAGGGGTACATGTGAGAATGATTGTAGCTCTAGATGCTGTGTCATGCTTCTCAGTGACATACAGAGTGCAACAAGTTTACTTTCAGTTTACCCTGAGGCTTGTGTTTTGAGAGCCTCCATTAACTTTGCTGTTGGTTGTTGGCTGTTGTCTTGCTTTTTGTTGATTGTGCACGATAATAGTAAAACAACCAAGCTATTGTACCCACCTTATTCTTCAACGTGGAGACTTGGACCATTTTGGTTCATTTTCCACTATAGGGAAATAACGCGAAGAATTACAAATTGTAAATGGTAAAAATGTTTGCACTACAAAACAGTGTGCTCATAATTAAGATAATACATTTAAAAAAAACTTTTTGTAAGACCCACCAATTTGCAATATCAAGCAGCAAAACAATATTATTTGTACAGCTAAAAATAGCTGGACATGGATGAGACCGGGAGCCAGACCCATAAAATGGCTGTGCACGCTCTTACGGGAAAAAAAAAATAGATGGAAAAATCTAGTACATTATAATTTTATGTACATTTTAAAATGGAGTAGAGTTCCCGCAGAGCCAGACAAGACGAGCATTTGATGTTGGAAAATATAAGACACTTCTTCCTCGGCTGGGATCGTTTAGAACCTTTTGAATCTACATTTAAACAGCATTTTGGAAGTTCAAACTTGAGGGCAGCACTGAAGTCCGATATATGGAGAGAAATCCTAAAATGTTTTCCTCAAAAAACATAACTTCTTTATGATTGGGGAAAGAAAGACATGAACATCTTCGTCAGTTAGGTCAGTTAATTATCTGTTAATGTTTGTTCTGGAAGTGAACTTCTTTAAGCAATATTTCTAGATTATCAGCGCCGTTGCCAACAGTTCAATTCAGCCACAGCGTCACTGAGCACTTTTGTGAAGAAATTGGAGTTTTTGTACAAATTGGTTGAGTGATTCAGTGACCCATTCTTGCATAGTTCCTGAATGAATCAGTTATTTGGGAATCGGTTGAATAAATGCTTCTGTGATTCACTCATTAAGACAGTGATTTGACACCACCTATAGCAGTTTAGTTTCATAATTACAAAATATCATTTAATTTCATATTTCTATTTTTAAAAAATGATATTTAAAATAAGATTATTTTAAATTAGGGCTGGTAAGCAATTCAATTTTTTAATCTAATTAAATAAATGGTGTGGCATTCGGCGTGTTCGACTTGAAGTGGATCATCACCATCAGACCGATCGATGTGTGACATCAAAATACCGCAAGAGCTATAGAGAGCAGATGACTCCTTATGCTTTTGAATAGTTTTTGGGTACTTTGATGTCATTCACCGATAGGTCTGTGCAGCGCTGTTTCAAATACAACGCACCAAATGTTTCACCCAATTTGTTCAAATTGTACATTAAGAAATTAAATGCTGCTGTGTGTTCTGCTTTGTCTTCATATTTTCGTTGGCAAAATTGAGCAAAACAGATAACATTGCGTCTAAAATAACACAATATTAACTTCATACTTACTGAACTGTTGTATAAGATCAGTATCACATTTTCACTTGTGTGATATTGCACTTGTAGCCTATTGCTTGTGTGATATTGCTTAACTATATGATGTAAATATGAGACAAAAACTCAAACAGGGCCATATCTTTAATTTCAGGGACATTCTAACTATGTTCTCACATAGTGAGTTGTTGCCCTGCCTTATATTTGTATCAGTCAACTGTATGAAATGTCAGATGACTCACGTAGGTCTGTTAAGTGTGTTATATGTGTTAATAATCTTAATGCATTCTTTTTCATCATAATTAATTAATGTAATCTAAATTACCAGCCCTTTTTTAAATATATAATTATGAAGGTTCATTTCTAAGGTAAAAATAAATATACATGTTTCTGTTTGGTACTGTGACTTCACTTATTTGGTTTGTACTGGGACTTGACTGACTTGAGACTTGATAGTAGAGACTTAAGATTTGCTTGAGACTTGAACATTTGTGACTTACCCTCACCTCTGGTAACACATAGTAGGACAGAGTTCCCAATCAACTTATTAGAAAATGTAATGAAGTTTACAGATGAATGCTACCTGAGCCACACAATTAACAAACAGTATGACACCTAGCACACCAGCAAACGCAATTATTCTGTTTACTTATTATTCCATCGTTAAACACTTGAATGCGTGAAAGGCAACATATTTCAAGGCCAGACACACATGAGAGTTTCTCCCAATGTTTTATTCGCTGTTTTTCTGCACAGCTTCAAATGAGCTAGAGCCATTAAGGAGTTACTCGCTCACTTTCTCAGCTGCACATAGCCTGGAGCGCAAAGAAAAAGATCAAGAACGACTCCTGCAAGAAAGACCCTTTATTTCATTATTTTTGGGAGGGGATCCAGAGTTTTTGTACTTTCTGCTGGCCTCAGGATTACATTAGACAGTTTTTTTACAGAGTCGTCTCCTAGTAGATCTTGCATAACTTTTGTTATCAAGTAAGAGGAGACAAAGACAAGCAGGAGAACCTTAATTATAATACCAGGACAACTTAGCTCATTAAATGGACAGTTCACTTAGAAATGAAAAGTTCGGTATTCATTTAATCACCTTCATGTCACACCGAACCTGCATGACTTTTTGTTCTGTGGAACAAAAAGGAGAATTTTATATAAATCAGCTGTCAAAAGAGAAAGTTCAACATCTCCCTGCTGTTTTCCACCCAAATAGAAGCTCTGTGGCTTAATGTCTGAAAGAAATAAAGATGACCATAAATAATAATTTTGTAGCTTCAGTTTTTTTCTGTAAAATGAAATATAACAAAATTATTATTATAGTTGTACAGATTTTTATTTTACAGTATTATAGTATTGTCGCAATTTAGTATTTGTATTTTTAAAAAAATAATTACATGGGTAAAATACAGATTTGCTTCTTTGTGCTTAACTGATTATGTACAATAAAGGTTTAGAACAATATTAAGTACATGAAGATTTTTATTTTTGGGTGAACTGTCTCTTTCATGTATAAAGATATGGTTAATAACAAAATCTCCTAGAAAATTCTTATATTTTAGAGTTTCAGTCACAATAAAAGAGATTTTCTTCAAAATGGCTCATTGCTCTGGACTTTCACCCTTTGTGTCAGGATTCTGCTTCTTCCAGTCTCCCACTGGCCTGAGTAACAAATCACATCTTCATTCCTCGAGTGGGAAACGGATTTCACCGCTACAACCCACAGAGCGGTTTCCTTTGAAAAATAATTACTATTCATTAAAGTAGCCTGTCAGATTCTCTTCTACCCTTCCTCTTCTCTTCTCGCTCACAGGATGTCCTTCAGGACTCCTGGTGGCTGTCATTCTGTCAACCCCCAACCATCTTATCGATTCACACATCTCTGCTGAAGCTGAGGAAGCCGGCGCGCCAATTCCTTCTGTTCCTCTACCAGCGTCGACCTTTCTATTTCTTTAAAACACCCGTTTTAGATGGAACAAATAAACTAGGCGCAGTATCCACCCTCAGTGCCCATGGAAACCTGTCTTGTTAACGTTCTTCCTGTTCTCTGTTGTGCTAAACCTGTTTGTGATGTCTCTTTATCTGCCTTTGAATCCTCAATTGTACACTGGAGGAGAATCAGGAAGAATTTATTTGCTCTGCGGTGTGGTGTGTTGAAGTCAGATTATATTTTGAACTCCCTGACTCGCTTATCTTCCTGTTTTCTCACAGGATTTCTCTTCCAGCAGGGACATATGGAGTCGGTAGGAAAGAGTCACTGAGGTCAGAATGGCCTCTCTCGTAAACATACAGCAGCAGCGGTTCTGTCCCCCTACATTTAATGTACCTTTTCAGTTTGTAGTCCTAAAACCTGAAAGACAATTATGATTGTCATTGAGAATTAGCATTAGGAATTTCAAATGTTTCTGCTTGCTGTTGTAATATCAACCCTTGCCTGGTGTGACATTTCTGCTGAATGATATTTCATTGCTTCATACCCCTTTTATAACACTTTCAAAAGGAAATGTCCAGTGAGTGGTACCAAAAGTGTGTTCAGATTTATCCGAAACAGATGAATGTGAATCTGGTAATGTTTTATTTTGCTGTTTGTTGCACATATCACTAGAATTTAGAAATAAAATTTCCAGGTAGTGGCACTAAAAGGTTAATGCTCTCTCACAATTGAAAATAACATTACCTTAAAGGGTACATAACATACACAGTTTTACCTAATCTCATGTTAATCTTGAGTAGCTATAGAGTAGTATTGCATCCTTAATATCTCCAAAAAGTCTTTAGTTTTATCATATTTCTAAAAGAAAAATACAGCTTTCCGATTCTCTCTGGAAAAAGCCGAGCTTTGGGAGGCACTCTGCGGGCGGAACTAAGTTTGACGCACACTCGCGCTCTGATTGCCAATAAAACACAGACATTTGATGCCGTTTCACTTACCATCTGCAGTTCTGAATCATGACTGGTATCTTTTATAGCTGGGACTGCTCCATCTTTCAGTATCAAACAATATGCAAATCCAGCGTCAAACTGGGCCTGGTATATGAAACGTTCGTCAACAAACACACTTGCAAAACTCCATTGCTGCCTCGGAAAAAGGAACTGCATCCACTGTTCACGTAACGCTGGGTTCTTCGGGAAGCTGAGCAAAGTTATCTTTGCCTTAAAACCAAAACCACTCTTTTTTAGAGACATTCTTCCTGAGTGAATCCCTTGCAGCAGTGCAGCCGAATGAAGCGTGTTGAGGAGCGCACTCTGTCTCTCGCTCTAGTCGACGTGTGCGCGTGGGCATGTCTGTTGAGTGTCTGTTGAATGTCTGTTGAGTGGCTCTATAACTCTAGTGCTCTGTGAAGTTTTAAAACAATGTAGCATCTGTACTACACCTAAACCTACCTGATAGTAAATGTAAATGTAAAAATGCAATCGCAAGCATGCTGTTGTAGCTTGTTTTTCAGTCTCTCATCTTTCAGCTCTTTTATTGTGAGTCATGTTTTTCACGGGATTCATACCTAAGGTTTCCGCATCCTAAGTCCAGTTCCGTGCCGGCTGAGCTACCGAGCAAGTTTGTTACTTACAGAAAAAAAACATACAGAATGTAATCATAACTGTGTACGAAAACGATTGTAAGTGCTTGCTGTTTTACCACCTCTAGTGGACATTTCTGTTGGAAACTGCAGTGATGTGTACTTGTTGGTACGTATTTCACATCTTGCGAGAAAGTTCCTACAGGTATGTTTTTGTCATAAGATTAGGTAGGAAAATCAATAAACGTTGGTGTTTTACTACCCCTAGTGGTCATTTTAACTGTAATATGCTGTAAATTGTTTATAGGTACGAATATAGGAAAAGGTGGCATGTTTTTCTGAGCCTACGTTGCATAATGTACATAAATCAATTCAAATTTACACTTAGGAAATTGGAGTTTAATTGATATTCATAGGCTACATTTACACTAGTGCGTTTTTGTTTCAAAATGCATAACTTTTACTATAGTTACAGGTCTCGTTTACACTCAGCCCTCAAAGAGACTTTCAAAAATGCTGCAGACCCCGTTTTAGTTTGAAAACTCAGTGTACATTAGGGATGTAACGGTATGAAATTTTCTTATCACGATTATAGTGACAAAAATGATCACGGTTATCAATATTATCACGGTATTGTTAAAATATGCTGGATGTTTTTAAAAAGTACTAACACATAAATTGTTTCTCAAAGTTTTATATTTAAAATCAACAAACAACATATAAAATGACTTCTGTTTTTCCAAACACTAAAACAGTAACATTACTTAATAACATGTTCAAAATGTTCAAATAAAGCTTTGAAAAGGTTTTATAAAATGGTAAACCTCACATTTCAGCCTTTAAATAAAGAAAATGGTTAAGTCAAATCAATAAATGTTATATGTAGCCTATTTTATCAAAATAATTCTAGATGTATTATGTGAATTGTTTAAATTTATAGAATCCTTGTTTTTAGTCTTTTTTAGTTTAGATGACAGCAGTGCATGAAACTTCGGTCCGGTTTAGCTAGACAAAAACTGCAAACAGGCTGAACGTAATTGTAAGTCAATGTAAATCCACTCTCTGCCACTAGGCGGCGCTTATGGAAGAGCAAAGTTACAGCTGTTTCCGTAAACTCTGTGGACAATGCAGCATTGCGATTAAGAACACTGCTTTATTAGGTATTACATGGAATGAAGATCAAAACACAATGCCATCGAATCTTTTCTGAAGACAGTCAGAACCATCAGAGGTACATTCATATAATTCATTCATTTCTATATTCATTTGTATATTCCCTCAGCAACCTTTTAAACCCTCCCATCTTTCCGTCATGCTTTCATTCAAAGCGAAACTGTTACTCTGCGTGCTCTGCGCACATGAGACTGTTATTTAAACTTTGCTTTACGCTGTACAGTATATATTTATCATAAGTTGTTCAAATCGTGGTAATCAAATACGGTTTTAATGATAATTAAAAGATGAAACGGTAATACTAACCGTGGAGAATTTTATCATGATTTATCATCAAACCGGTTATCGTTACATCCCTAGTGTACATGGACCAAAACTGACATTTTTGAAAACCTTGACGTCTTGTTTACAAAGACTTGACATGTTTGTAAACAATAACATCATGCTTATTGTTATACCTGCCAGTAACTAGCAACCAACTTCCTTTACACTTTTACGCGCATACCCATTGCGCATAAATGGTCATGTGACGTGTTTTTGGCTGTATAGTGTGCTAGTGTGGACGAGGATAACTAGTGTAAACAGGGCCTTAGTTTAAATATCCGAATAAGGGGCAACTTAAACTATAGACCTTGTTTATTTTAAATAGAAACTGGTGTTCCAAAAGCCTAATAGAAAATAGTTGTTGTGAACATCTCTATAAAAGTAAATGATTAGTACCATGGAAAACAATGGCTAAATTTAATCTTTTAATGGTCGTCTGTTGCATTACAGATCACAGAGTAAGCTCTTCATGGGAGAAAGAAGATGGCACTTACCCAGTAAAGCATTTATTTAGACTCCATTGGGGGAAAGGATTGTTTCATCCTTTTATTAATTCATATAAGAACATTTACATCTTGTTAAAACATTGAGAGAGAGAGAGAAATGATCTTAAGAGTATAAAGATAATGTTTCATTTCACGACCACACCGTCCATATCCGAATCTGTACAGAATCATACGCCACATACAGAATCCCCTCTGCGATATTTCAAGCTGACACCTCATGCTCGTAATTGAGCTGTACTGTCTCTCATAGAAATGGATGCAATCAGACTATTTACATTCAGCACTTTGGTTCTGATCATTAAAAAAAAAGCATATGACACACTATGGCAATGCATGGAGGCTGAAGGCAGGACCCTGTACTGACCCCTCTGAGATTAAATGTTATTTGAATATTATTCAGAAAAAGAAAAAAAAATGGTGGATGTACAGGCTGTTTATGAAATGGCAGAGATACAGCTTCAGTCTTGAAATGTTTACAGCATGGTAAAGCTGTCTGGAAAGCTGTATTCATATAGATATACAGCTATGTGTCTCTGGCTATCTGCAACACAGAAATGAAGTTCAAAGACGGGATGGGACAATTCGATTGCAACCAGAAATAAAAACAGAGATGAAATGTTCTAAAATAGCATTTCTTAGAGTCCTGACGTTTGTAAGTTGACTCAGCCAGTAGTATGACGCCAACGGATACCTCAAACTCCAGGAGCTGGATTCGCTTGACAACATGCCATTTTGTTTCAGAGCATGCTCAGTAAATAACTACAGGCTGAAATTAATTAATGCAATGATTTCACAAATTTTTTTTTGCCCCCTTGCCGCAGCATTATTGTGCACATTAGAGGATTTATTTTTTTCAAAAAATTCTAATGAGGACTGGTTTTCAAACGCTTTCCTGGAATCTGAAAAGCCTCCCATTTTATTTTTAAGTCACTGAAACGGCGTGCAGAAAAAGCCTGAAAGTAGGTCACATTTGACATGTTTCTAGAAAAGCATAATCTTGTGTATCTGAGAGGCAATATCAGAATAAAACCCTTGGTGAATTCCCAAAGAAATGAAAACAATGCTGCTTGTAACTGTTACAGTAAAGAATCTGAGAATCCTGGCCTATATTGAAGGTAAAAGCTTCAAATGATCAAATTCAAATACAGAGTACAGTGTTACAGTGAAAGTCAGCATGAAATCTGCTAA
This sequence comes from Cirrhinus molitorella, assembly GCA_033026305.1. Classification (NCBI taxonomy): domain Eukaryota; kingdom Metazoa; phylum Chordata; class Actinopteri; order Cypriniformes; family Cyprinidae; genus Cirrhinus; species Cirrhinus molitorella. The sequence continues at coordinate 16,903,688 of CM065124.1, read as the reverse complement.
AGGAAAGCTTAAATTAAAAAAAACTGGAATCCAAAAAATGGCTGGATTTGAAATATAAGTATATGTTCACTTTGACATGAGAGTGTATTACAAGACGTTCAGCAGAATTTGAGATGGTCAGAGTCTTGGTAAATAATGAATTTTCATCTCATGCTTTTGCACAGAAAAAGTAATAGCTTTCTCAGTCAACTGTGCACATAAACAAGAATGAGACCACGATGGCTGGAGCGAGTTTAATCAGAAATATATTAGATTGGAAGATAAAAAAACAAACTAAAAACTGAGATATGGACTGAAGATTCAAATCTCACATGTCCATGAGATAAATAGGTGACACTATTTAATAACTTTCATGTATTTTTATATCATATTTTTTGAAACAATACATGAATGCTTGAAAGATCACTTGTTAATATAGATATAAATATAATATTCAGAATGTGTATATATATATATATATATATATATATACTATAGTTCAGAGGTTTGGGGTCAGGAGTTTAATTAAAACATTTTTCAATAAATTAATACTTTGATTCAGCAAGGGCATATTAAATTGGTAACATTAAAGACATGTATGATTGATTTAAATTAAATGCTGTTGAATCCTGTTGAATGTTTACAACATTGATAATAGTAATAATAATAAAAATCAGCATATTAGAATGATTTCTGAAGGATCATGTGACACTGAAGACTGAAGAAATGACTGCTGAAAATTATTAAAAGATAAAGCATTAGAAACTCTTTCAAAAACATAACAATTTTACAGATCCCAAAACCTTTGAACGGTAATATACAGTATATATGTCAATATTGTTTATGACTTCATTTTCGAAAGTTATTATAAAGTGTTACCAAAAAAATACATTTTAACAGGCAGTTTATTCATAATAAATCATAAAATACAGAAATATTCAGATTGTATTTCTCAAGAGCGTGGCTGTGCCAGTTTACATAGGACTATTGTGATTGATTAGATGCCCTTCACTGTCTTGACAATTTGTTGAAGGACGAAAACTGATTCCTGTCTTAGACATTAAGATAAACAACTCATATTTACAGACTCCCTGTGATTTCCATCTTCTGAATTTAGCGAGAATGTATTTCCCCTTCACAGTTGAGTCACAGATATATCGTGACAGACAATGTGAAGGTCCTACAGCTCTCCATGACAACAGCATAAATTGCACTTTTTTATTCTAGGTTTTTTTTTTAAATGTAGCACTGTAAAAGTTGCTCCCCATATATTGAGCGATCCATCTTATCTTGACAGAAAACTGATCGTTTTTTTTTATGTTGATGCATATACGCAATTTTCACAGACATTTCCACACATTCCAGTTTTATATAAAAAGCAGTAATAAATGCTCTGTGTTGTCAAAGGCTGTAATTCTATGGCTGTTTGTGTTGACAAATGCTACAACTCAAGTAACTTAATCAAGAACACTTAAGCAGTACATGTACAGTTATTAAATGCTGTGTGGAAATAATTGCCTCTAGATGTAGAGATACTAAACAAATTCATGTATTACAGTTATGCTTTGTCACATCATCATATGTCTAATAGAAAAGCAGGGAAATGTTGTGGAAAACAAAGCTATTGAACCAGGTGATGGAAATGTTACTCTGTATTTGCACATAGATAACATGTAAAGCACTCCTCATATAATACTTCAATTAAAAACTGACATTTACAGATTAGAGATCACTGGAATTGAAATCAGAATTTAGTATAGAGGAAAAAAAGAAAGAGGAAAAATCATTTTCTTTTTTTTTTTTTCTTAAAGAGAGAGACATACAGCCAGGTGTGCTTTGATATCAGAACAGAGACTTCACTTCATAAGGCAATTGTTTTGTGTTGAAGTGTGTTTTTTTTGGTCTTTGCACTTTCAAAAAAGTACAAATACGGGTGTTTATCGGTATATATCCAAGAAGCAATGTGAAGCTTTTCACGCCTTGAATGAGATGAGCAGTATTTACAAAGCGGTCCACAAACCTGTTCAAAACAATATTGTATGTACTGTAACCCTAAGGTTGCCTTCTCAAAAGAGTTTTCATTGAACATAAACAGTGAAAAATACTGTAAAGAAATTCTGCAATTCAATTTGCTTTCAAATTTACCTTTTGGTGTAGCCATATCTCTGAATACAAAGGAATTTCTATCCAACGTTCTGGCAATTCAGTCCCACATTAAATACAGATACACAGACCTCACAATACAGGATTTGCAACTCCAGATAAAATAGAAAAGCATGAATTTGATTGTTATAACCATTGGACCACTGTGCTCCGAAACGTCATGTCGGAATAGATTTCTTATTATCAATTCTCCAGATTCGTTGTGGATGACATCACCAAGAATAACTACAACTTCAGCACATGCGTGCTAAGAAATCATAGCTATATATTCTCACTTGAAATGTTCTTTTTCATGGATCATGTAGGCAGTCCACTTAGGTAAAATCCCCATTGACTCAGAAGGGACCCTTACTTAAAGACACTAAGTAGGATTGACTCTAGGCTAGATCCAACAAGGTTTTCCCAGCAAGGGAATATTCTGGCAACTTACGGCTTCCACTTGGTATCAGTAGTCAATCAAAAATTCTGCTTCTTACAATTGCTGCCCAAAGGAAGAGGATTCAAAGACAATCTCATCCACAAACATTTACAAGCACCCTGACAATATATTTCTTTTCCCTTTCTCTCTCATCACATTTACAAATACATTCTCGCAGGCAGGCAAAAATGAGCGACCATGGCTCATTTGAGCTAGCTGCACAGCTGGCTGAGTTCTGGCTCGGTGGAGTTGGGGAGCTTGGCGTTGAAACTCTGGAGCGCCTCCCGTATGCGCACCACCTCGCTCGCCGAAAGCTTGAGCCTGTGCCTCAGCAGGCAGGAGAAGAGGTCCAGCGGCTGGGCTCCCGGCGGGGAGAGCCGGTTAATGCGGTCCCTCATCTCCAGAAGCATCAGAAAGGCTGCATCCTGCGAACCCTGCGTGTATGGGTAGTCCAACTGCAGGATAAGGTCCTTTATCCCCTCTGGATCAAAGTGCATGCTGTAGCCAAAGACCTTCAGGCTGTTGATTTTCATGTAGCCCAAGTTGGCCGAGTGGTCATCCAGATCCAGTGGCTCATAAAAAAGCGTCTCGTTGACAGTGGGATCGTCTGTAATTATGCGACTGCGCAGGTAAATGTGCACCGTTTCGAAGAAGGACTTCCACTTGCTGCCAAGAGCGAGGGTCCAGTTATAGCACTGGAGTGAGGCATCCAATTTAGTTCTTTCCCAGTCTGGGAAGTCCTGCTGGTTGACAGGCATAAACCAGCTCTCGGAGTGGCTGCCCCCGAAGGGGTTGACATAGATTGCAGGCACGGGTTCCAGTGTGCTGTTCTTGGTGGAACAGATCTGGAAAGAGATCCCCATCAGCATGTGGATGAGGTTGGACTTGTTCTTGTTGCTCTTGAGGGTGAGCAGCATGCGCTTTCTCCACGCTGGGTTGAACCAGCTGCCCAGACGCACGTCGTTGCTGATGTAGATGGCGTGGACCTCCATTCGGCTGTCGAGCCTTTGGAGGAGGTAACGCATTTCTGCGTCCGGCATGTCAAAGTCAAAGTTGACGTAGTGGTCCAAAGAGTTGGCAATGTTGGGGCGACAGAATCCCATATGGAGGATGCTGCCTGGGAGGCATGTGCCACAGCGGGTGATGTTGTCTGGGGCGCAGGATGAGCAGAGGGTCCCCTCACCCACCTTACATGGCACGTTGCCCTGGCAGAGTGTGCGTTGCTCAGCGGCGCAGATGCAGCCCTGCATTTCCTCGGAGAAGGTGCCGTACACACCATGCTCGCTGCAGTACAACAGAGACTGGGCTTTGTTGAGCCAAAAACCCAGAGTCCTGCAAGGAAGAAGGTGATAATTACAGACAAGATTAGTTCCTGAAAAAATGACAGGCTTTACTAAATGAAGGTGAAATAAAAAGAAACCTGGGCTTCGTTGACATGAAAAATTGTTCACTAACATGTTAAAATTGTTCAGTGGAGACTTGACATGGGCCTTATTTTAGTTGCGGTAAATGAGGCATTAATTTCCTCTTGCTGATTGATACGAATATTAATCGAGTGCTGATGGCCCGTACTTTGACAAATGCAAATTGTTCTTAACCAGTAGAGGAAGTGAGTCTTAAAAGCCTTTGGGGATGCATGTGAGGAGACACAGTGCATTATTTTTATTCTCTTTCATCCAATTTAGCGAGAGACAAGTCACTTAAATAAATGCTCCAACTCCATGGACTCTCCATTATCTTCCTACTCACTTCACAACTGTTGACGCATGCTTAATGCCATGCATACATAAATAAAATATCTTGCATCACATGCCCTTTCTGCTGGCTGCCTCCCCATGAGATTTCATTTCATCAGGTATGCTTTTGTCCTGGACTCTTGAGTTTATTAATAATCTTATAAATCCAGTAATGTAACATGCACTTCTTTTTCATGAGAGCCTTTGATGTCAAGATGCCATTCAGGGAGAAATAAACCACTAAGCAGTTCTCACACATTAATGTTGACTCAGAGAAATGCATCTTGGTTCAGCTTGGTTCAATAATTAAGTACTGCTTGTCTCTTATGTGAATCTTGAGAAAATCCTCTGAAATCAGTCATCTGTTAAAAGATTTGCTTGATTACCATTCAAAACAAACTGAATGGAACAAGAAGAACTGCATTTCAAGATTTACTTATTGTAATACAAGATTTCAAATTTGGTCAGATGTTGAGGTTGAAATTTGTACACCTTCCACCTTGTTGGCAGAGGCTATTTACAATAACTCCACCCACCAACGTATGGTTAGGCTAGACAACATTGCAAAATATGCCTGCTTAACAACAGCTCCAGTGGCGTAGATGGTAAAGTGCGCTGTAGTGACATTTTGATGCGATAGACCAGAGTTTGAATCCGCCTTTTGCCAAACTCATTCTTCTCCTTTTTCACGTCAAATATCAGATCGGTAAGTAGAAAATAAAATGTTGCATGGGTGTTTGTCGTTTAAGGTTAGGCTCAGGTGTACTGAGGGTTTTATTGTCGCAATAAGGAGCCATCCATGTAATAGCATCTATAGCGTAAATAGCATCTATTGATATTTGCACTTAGTATAGCATCTTTCGATAAGAAAATATGCTATTCTGACTTAATATAAATAGCATTTACCGCTGTTTGCACTTAGTGTAAATAGCATCTATCGCTATTTGCACTTAGTGCCGCTGCCTATGATTTATGACAAACAAAACAAAAAAGCTATGAATGTCTGACATCAGTTGTTTTCTTCAAAAAAAAAATCATCCTGTTTCTAATCTTTATTTTCAGTATATTGCCATCATTTAGGAATTTCTTGAAACAGAATTTTGACCAGTGAAAGTCCTCAAGCTTAAGGATGCTAACTACAACCTGTCACTCGCTTGGAGCTCTTGATTATAGTGTGCACAGACTGACCACTCTTCAGAAACTTTCACTCCATACAGGCACCACAAGTCTAAGGCCGAATTACATGGTTCAAGTGACCCAATTCCAATTTTTTCCTCCCATGTGGCACAGACTGGATATGACCCACGAACATGTAAGCAGAAAGGGAAAAAAACAACAACACACGGGTTTTGTGTAGGCCATGTAAGCAGACAAATGGGACATTCCAATCAATATGATTTGTAAGTCATTGAAAAAACGATTTTGTCAAGTGACGTCAACTCAGGTGAACACTGTTCTGGGTCACTTTTAAAGGAGTAGTTTACCCAAAAATGAAAATTCTCAGCCTCATGGTGTTCCAAACCCATAAGACCTTCGTTCATCTTCGGAACATAAATGAAGATATTTTTGATGAAGTCAGAGAGCTTTCTGACTGTGTATAGACAGCATCGGTACTACCATGTTGAAGGCCCAGAAACATAAGGACATCGATAAAATAGTCAATGTGACATCAGTGGTTCCAATTTTATGAAGCTACGAGAATACTTTTTGTGCACAAAGAAAACTATATGACTTCATTCAATAATTCTTCTCTTCCATGTTGTTCCCCGCCAGCATTCTCATAGCTCAAATTTGAAGCAGCATGAGAGAGTAAATAATGTAATTTCAGTTTCTGGATGAACTGCACATTTAATTGAAACTTTCTCAAACTTACATTGTGTACCATACTACTTGACATATTTTGCAATGAAAGAAAAAAAAAGATTATATGGCCTTGTACCTTTCTCTAGGCAGGCTGATCTTTGGCTGTGTAGGACAGCGCTTGCTGAGAGCGAAGAGTTTGCGCACAATCTTGATGGCTTTTCCCAGCACCACTTTAGTGCTCGCCTCCAGCAGACCATAACGTCTCTGCAGGACAAGATCTGACGTCCAGAACTTTAAGACGGCAGAGGTGTTTAAAAAATGATCCGTTGGCAATTTCTTGAGAAAGGCCTTGAACTCATCTGGAAAAGAGAAGGAGAGTGAGAAAAGTTATTATGGTTATTATTACTGTGAAACCTTGGAGAAGGTGAATGAATTATATTGAACTGTTATGAGCTTCAAATCTCCTGAGATGAGAGAGCAGGAGATGGTTCATGATATGAATGCGTGAGTTATTGAGCGACTCTGTGCGAGTGTTGTAGGGAAAAAAAAGCAGAGACAATAACGTTAATCACATGACATGAGTACGTATCACCTATATAGCAGCAGCATAAAGTGAGGTTTTATTAAAACTCTAGCAATCATTGTGCACTGCTGATTGATCACTACTTGAAATAAGGATGAACTGATTTGTCTCCAGCACAGACAGTTTAGTTGAAAAACTCATACTTAACAGAATTTCCCAACACCTTCCGTTTCAAACTGTCGTACAAGCTAGAAACAGCGACACATTAGAGGAATTATCAAATACGAGTTTTCGCGAAATGCATTCGGGCCACTTAAAAAGACATTAGCATCTCTCAGAAACAGAGAGATGAAGACATTTGCGTAACACTGAGGAGACGAGTGCCAATTCCCCATTGTAAGGCCTTGGAGAAAGAGCTCCATTGGTGTCACAGGGCATTACAATGTGCAATGATCCTGTGAGCGCTGAGCCCAGAGGCTCCCACACACAAGACTAAATCACAGAGATAACATTAGCATTGGCTCAGACTGTCAGTTAAGCTCAGTTTTAGCTCAGACTGCCTCTTTCTTATTCTCTTCCCCTGTCATTTTGTCAAAGCATGTGTCTCTGTTTGGCTTTGACAGCAGAAGAAAAGCCTACAGTGACCAGTGTCACAACAAAATTGTATTACAATTATCAGGGAGGTCTGGCAGTGCATAATCATGTTGTTTGCTAATGTGATGTTGGCTATATAAAACTAACAATGATTAATGAGTGCAAGTTGAACCTATATAATGAAAGCATTGCCACTGCACACATTCATTTAAAAAATGTAGGCCTACATAAATACATGGTGTATGCTTTTTTAAAAATAAAAGGTAGTTGCGACTATTTTCTCACATTTCTGAGTTTACATCTTACAATTCTATCTATCTATCTATCTATCTATCTATCTATAATGTGGGTGTTGCAAAATACATATATTGTGTATTGACGGCCTGATGGGGGCGCTACAGCGATCAAAAGTACAAAATCACTCACAACTCCCAAACCATTCGCCGCAGACTCAAGTGTCTTATTGTTCTTGGAAATGTTGGCTCACGCCTCGGATTCATCACCATGGCAGAATTTTCAGGTATTTTGCATTTTTTGTAAAACCGAACTAGTCCTAGGTTTTTCGCCCGATCAGAAGATTCTCTGGAGAGTAAATATCAATAATTATCCCCCCAAAAATTGAACTTCCGACTCTTTGTTGCAAATTGATGCCAAAACGTTCGAAAGCTTTTACTAAAACGGCTATAAGGTTTGAACGGAATGAGGTATCTTTGCCAAACTCACAAACTGTAAGAGCTGAACCTGAGGTCAGATGAAAACAGCTGCGGAGCTTGGCCAAACTACAGCCATAACTACGCAATTGTTTGTCATATCAACATGAAAATTGGTATGCACACTCTTGGTCCAAAGTGCCACAAGCGTCTATAAGGACATTTGCATATCTCAAAAAACATGGCCGCCATAGGCTGATGAACTCTGACCACCTATTACACATGGTTAACGGAGGTCAATCGGAGCTAAACTTGGTGGGACTTTTTGGCTTAAAAGTCTGAGAAATTTGAAAGAAGTTGGCCACTGAGGGGCGATACTGCATATTTCAAGGGCGTAAATGATTGTATATTGCGCTATTTTTCACATATACACATGATATTTGTATTATATGATAGACCTCCTCATTCTAAACTACTTTGCCTCTGGAACAACTGCTGTCAAATAATTGAGAAAAAAAAAAAACACTTTCGTGGACTGGTACTAGGTTTTGCACACATCTGGAAAAAACACTGCAGTACAATTCTCTAGACTCCCTAGGTCAATAATTATCAAAAAAGACATTTACCTTTCGAGAAGCTGTAACAGGGTAATTTAGAAAAGGAGCTTGTACAAATTTACCCAAAAGCCTATAAAGCCTATACGAAAACTCAAAACTTCACCATCATGGTGAGCACATGCCACAGGTGATTCTAAACAAGCATGCAAACTTTAGGGAGACCGTTGCTATAATAGTCATAAACCTGAATAAAAAAACAAGCATCATATTTGGCAAATTACCTGTGTTTGCCAAAAATGCTATTTTGAATAATTGATTTCGGTGGTTACAGGCTTGCTATATAATATGAAATGTCTTTCATGTGTTTAAATGCCTCAAAGAGCTTGAATCTGGTAATCGTTGCTTGCAGCTATATTTTTATTAATTTTACAAATGACTCAGGAAGTAAGAGATTAATAACAACTACTTTAAAAAAAAACCTTTAAAAATAAATTTGACTATCTTTTTATATATAAACAAATGACTTCAGGTATTCAGTTCAGTCATTTTGTTTGCGCTGTTTTATTTAATGTCGGGAAATATTTCTGAGGCTCTCGTAATGCTTCAAAAAGCAAAAAAGCCTTGCGATTCTTGACTGAATGAGCTCAGTCTTTTGAAGCTGACTGGTGACAGGGCCCTGATTAGACATTTCTCACAGTGTTAGAATGAATTTAAGGATATTTGCTCTGTTAATTAGTCAACTTGAACAAGATGTCATTTTTAAGTTTGTGGAAGGATATTTATTATGTTGTAATATAACGTAATCATGTTAATTAGGGGTGTTGTGATATACCGGTATTAGCGATAACCACAATATTTCAAAATGAAAAGCACACAGCACTAAAGTCTTACATGTAAGTTATGTTTCATTCATGCAAGACGCCAGAGGGCACCCTCGTACTGAAAGTTCACAAGGGAGATATAGGAGTAATAAAACAAATGACTTTTCAGGAACTATAAGACTAATAACAACTGCTAAAAACAACTAAAAAAATTACATTTGACTAGCTTTTTATATAGAAACAAATGACTTCAGGTATTCAGATCAGTCATTTTGTTTGCGCTGCTCAATAACATTTTATTTTACACTTATTGTATTCAGATGATTCTGACATCTGAACAGATGCTTTACCACTCCATGAATCAGATCTATAGCACATTTGCTTTCATTACGTGACAACAAAAGAAAGACATTTAATATGTACATGTATATTTCAAACATAAAACTACAAGAGCTGAGATCAGGGTTGTGGCATGCTAATGCAACCCAATAAAACCATAGCAGTTCATTCTGCAGCCGATCATAACCTGCGGTCCCTTTCCCACATACTGGCATAAAATGTAGCCATATGCAGCAGTGCTTTTATGTGATTTTCTTACTCCCTCTCTCTCTTTCTCACTTTACCTTCCTTCTCTTGCCTTCTACTGTTTACAGTCGAATCTCTCTCTATCTTTTCCCATCTTTTTATCTCCTTCTTGCCCACATTCTGCTGGAGATCTCATTATTCACAGCACATTTACAATTTGAACTTTTCTCCCCTTTTCTGCCTGATTCTGGCATTTATGACTTCATGTTCAAATTTATGGACTATTTAGACCTTCCTAAAAATGTCAAATGGAATGATGAGGTTATTTTCTTCAATACACATTCTCATTTTGTACATTAGTACTTCACATTTCTATGAACAAGGAGAGATGGGAAATTACTGCTGGTTATGCACGTTCAAGAACATAATGGCGTTCATGCTCATTATATTGTACAGTCCAAAAGTCAGAGACCATGTTGAAAATATGGGATTCAAGTCAAATTTAAGCCTACAAAGAAACAAAGATGTTACATTTTGAACATTTTTTTAAATAAATAAATGCTATGCTAAGAAATATGTAGCTTACTAATCAAATAACTAAATTAGTTACTTTGTGTGACCTTTGTTCATTTTTTTTTTTCTATTCAACAATGCAATCCTCAAAAGTATTTGTACAGAAATTTCCCTCTATTAGGTAAGTTAGTTAAATGTACACGGTGAGTTCGCTCTTACCATGAAACAAAAACATTCTCTTCTTGGGGTTATTATAAAAGAGCAGAACACTTTGACATTTACACTGTGCCATACAGTTATTTCTCATATTGCATCCTGTGTTGCATCTCCACATGGTATGGACTTTGAAAACTACAAAGACAGCTGGAGGAAAAGGAATCGATAATGTCTGCTGATGTAACTATAGACTCTCAACTACAAAACTATCACAGAGTATCATCACTGAGACTGGCTATAGCCAGTCAAGATAAGAAAGTCTTCATTTCAGTATTTGTACAGAAATTTCCCTCTATTAGGTAAGTTAGTTAAATGTACACGGTGAGTTCGCTCTTACCATGAAACAAAAACATTCTCTTCTTGGGGTTATTATAAAAGAGCAGAACACTTTGACATTTACACTGTGCCATACAGTTATTTCTCATATTGCATCCTGTGTTGCATCTCCACATGGTATGGACTTTGAAAACTACAAAGACAGCTGGAGGAAAAGGAATCGATAATGTCTGCTGATGTAACTATAGACTCTCAACTACAAAACTATCACAGAGTATCATCACTGAGACTGGCTATAGCCAGTCAAGATAAGAAAGTCTTCATTTCACACTATGCGTTATGAGTTATTATAACAAACAAATGAATACATGTAAATTAATAACCACTTTTTTAAGCTTTACTGCATGACCTAATCCTTGTTTAATATTGACTAAACAACATTTAATTCAAATGTCCACTTATCTTTAATATCTCTTATCTTTAATATTTGGCCATTTCTTTGCGACAGAAATGCTGCAACCACTGTAATGTCTTGAATATGTGGACATCAGTATCTGTAATCTTAGACTACGTTCACACTGCCAAAAAAATCAGATTTTTTCATTAAATGTGACCCAGGTGTGTTTTTTGCATGACGGTGTGAACGGCACAAACCGCATGGAATCTGATCTTTTACAATCAGATCTGAGCCACTTCAATATGTGGTTCTAAATCCGATACAGCTCAGATGTTTTGCAATACAATCTCAGTCTGAACAGTCAGATCGGAATTCATGTGACTTTTGTGTCATTCGAGATCGACACGCATCACAATTGTGCGCTAGCACGTACCACCGCAGGTGTGTTTACTCGCCGAAACATGGAGGAGAGCACTGAAGTCAATTTTCTGGCTTCCATTGTACACTGTTTTATTGATGTAAGCCCACAGCGCATACACACTGACTTCCATGACCTTCATGTTTACTTTTTACGACAGCGCTATACGCGTGACGTCTTATGTTACTGTCGCTGTGCACATGCGTTTCAGTTCAGGCCAGTGACAAGTTCAAACATGAATCGGATGTGGGCCACATTTTTTAAAACAATGTGAACAGGCAAACAAAAAATCAGATCTGAGCAGAAAATCGGAATTGAGCATTAAGGCTTGCAGTCTGAACATAGTCTTAGAGTGAGGTTTGAGCTTTTATTTTGAAATAACGATGAACTGTTAGCATATTGAGAAAGATATTGATGTGATGTATTCTTGTGTGTTTGTGTAGGATTCGATTTGATTTACCTTACAAATCTGATGAAATGGCACAAAATGCATTCCCAGTTGAATGTTCTAATAAACCCAAACTCACAGCAATATACAGAGATGGAGTTGGAGATGCTCTACACATGATAAATGATAAATGTTTGTGTGTAGCAGCATTTACTGTAAACGAAGCCGCTCTGAGACGCACATACGGTACGTAACCTACACGCGTGTAAGTAATTAAACACAAATATATAACCTGCATCGCATATATTTATTTAATTGACTTGTAGCGTTTGTGAATTCATAATAGCATTATACTTTATTATGATTTTAAACGGGTTTAATATATCACGCAACCGTGGAAAACGGTCTAATAATGCATTTCCGTGGAATTCGCCACTTTCTGTATTTTGCCAGTTACCCATCACAGGCAAACTGCAGTCGAGGTACTTGAAATCAAGTACTCAAATTGAATCAATGAACGAATAGGAAACTGGGGCTAGTTGTTAAACAGGGAAGTTAGCATAAGAACCAAATCTCAGTAAAAATAAGGTTTTTAATCACAAGTCTAGTTATTTAATGTTACTAATCTTGGCAAAACAACATATTTGATATTTTTCCATCGCCCATTTTACATGCTTTTTCACGCTTGGATACTGTTTTATGCATCGTTTTGTAATTCATAATTGTTTTATGGTTTCAATTTAGCTTATTCTGAAATTTAATTGCATGTTTCATTGTGACAATTTGCCTTGGCAAAATGTAGAGATAGGAGATCCCCAACAAAGTTTGTTCTTGTTTTCTTAGACGGCCATATGATTACTTAAAGAGGAAGCTTTTTTCCTCTAGTTAAAATACACAAACCCCAAGCTATTTTTTTGTGTTCTAATTTATTTCAGATATTCTGTTGCAAAGTGCCTCTTAGACTGCAGCTAAATGTGTTCATTTTGTGCATAAAGCTGCAGTGATCTGCCTTTTTTTGTGCATTAGACAGCTGTCTAACCGAGCCAAGCGTCCCTGCAGGTACGGCCTGATTTAGTTTGTAATTATAAGCAAACCATCAGTGCGATGCAAACTATTCACAAGTAGAGGAACTTTAACTTTTGATATCTGGCTGAAAGCAGATGCAGACGATGTTGCTGAAATTACCTATTATAACACGGCCTTATATTTTTTTCATCAGATGCAAATGGGCTCACAAATTCATTATACCTGTAATGAACTGTTTTGCATCTAAATAGCAAGAAACATAACTATCAGCCACAAACTCCACAGAAGTTCCTTTTAATGAAAATACATTACCTTTTAATGTTTTTTTCTGCTAGTTTACAGTCCTTTGAAATATTCAGACTGTTTAAAATTAAATTAAATTGTTAATCAGGACAGAGAAGATAAATAAGATCAAGGATGTACCTTTTGCCCTTCAGCTTTAATATTGTTGGGATTTTTTTTTTTTTTCACAGAGAAAGCAGGACACCTGTATAATATATTCAAATGAGCGCTTTCCCCTCTTCATGGGAGGAAGCGATGGTGTTATCTTTACCGGACACCCTGCAGAACACAGTGCCGCCTGGCCTCTGTACGTCTTTTTATATCTCCAAGTGGAATATGATTTTAAAGCCGGTGAAAATTTGGTGGCTCCCAGAGGACAGGGCATAATTCACAGATTGATCAAAGCACAGGTATCGGCGGGATGGCTGAATTACGGCTCGTCTGGAGAAGCTGACTGATGACAGGGTCCTGATTAGACATTTCTTGCAGTGTTAGAACGAAATGAAGGATATTCGCTCTGTTAATCAGTCAACCAGGCAATTTTTTTTTTCCCTGAACATTATGCAGGATTGAGTTTTCCCTGTAAGTGTGCAAGAAGACATTTGTTACTTGAACAAGACATCATTTCAAGTTGAAGGAGCCGAGGTAGTGAAATAAACCTGGCAATGAGACAATGACAGATTTTCATGGACTCACCGACTTAACACATTTCTAATGACAACCACGTACGTATGTGTTGTTACATTTCCAGGCGTCGGCCCAAGCTTTTGAATCATTCTTCTTTATTACTGACAAACAAAAGTTTGTGTATTGTAAATATACAATGCTAATCTCGTCAACAAAATTACTGCACAGTTTTTCCTTAAAAAAAAAAAAAAAAATCTTCGTTAATAAACATAGTTTGTCAACAATGAAGTACATAAAAATATCATCAGAATGACAATTAATCTGCATTATTTAAATTAAAACATACAGTTAACAAATATATGATGAGGAAAAAAAGATATTTAAATGCAACAAGTAAAATTAAAATACAAATTTATAATAATAATAATAATATTAAAATTATTATTTAGATAATTTAAATTCACAACACTAGTTTGTTTATTCCAAATTCCAAATTTTTTTTTTCATTAAAATTTTTCTAGATTCTGTTTTAATAGTTAAATTAAATTTTATTCATCAAAAAGCATGTCTAATTAATTTAAATCATAAAATGTACACAATTTAACAGCAATTTATTAGAGGTTTAACAAAAACTTATTTTTTTGGGCCCTACGAAATACAGTGTTTTTATCCTTTTATTGTTTTATTTTTCTCAAAAATTCTGTGTATTCGACCAATTTTTTTCGGGATTCCATTTGAATGGTTTCATTAAATGTTAATAATCAAAAGCAGCACTAAATAATTGATTTTGTAAAAAACTTATAATACGTAATGCAGTGTTTGTTGGTAATGTTAGAACAATGTGACTGAAAACAAAAGAAAAAGAAAAGCTTACAGCAGCATGAGTCTTGACTGTCATGTTAGCCAGATGGAACCAAACTTCCACTGTAAGTGATTTTAAAATGTAAGATTTGAAGACTACATTTTTTTTTCTTAATAAAACACAAGATTTGGTTTTCAAAAAGCTGGTTTCCAAAAGGTACATTTAAAAAAGGGGGGTTGTCTTATAACCAGGGTCAGCTTGGTCCATTCTGGTCCATACGGTAATATTATTATTAGTAGACTATTATTACATGAAGTAATATATTTGTCACAATTTCCTTAAGTTAAACCAAACTTTTATTTTGACGGGTTGCTTGTAAAGAACAAAAAGTTTTTCTGTTAAAAAAACTTCTGTTAAGTTTTTCTGGTAAAATGTGGTAAAAGTGATTCTCAGAGCAGTTCTAGAGATGATGTTCATGTATTCATGCACACATATATTGAGGCGGCAGAGGTTGAACATGCAGAATTCATATTTAAATAGTTTGTTTTTAGTCCATATTGCATTTTGATGTAAGTGTACTGACTTACTTTTGGTTTATTCATCCAAAATTTGGCAAATTCCATGACATTCTGTGTTATACAGTAAATTGATTTTTTATGACTGGATTTGGTGATTTCATCCATGTTTTCCACATCACAAAAATCATAGGGCCCTAACTTCTTGTTTTTTTTGTTTTGTTTTTTTTTGTGTTTGGTTTAATTTTGCACTTTCTGTGTACCCAAAATGTTATACTATACTAAAACCAGATGCAATTTTAGGCAGCCTAAAATTGACTAAAAGATAAAACTTGCTTCAAAAGATGAAACTATGACTCAAACTGTGAAAAAAATAACACTGTGTATTGATAACAATTTGCTATTGTGGGAATATTCAACATAAAAACCCCAAAGAAAAATGTTTTCATCCAACAAAGAATAGAAATGCAATACAACATCTTTCTTTAAATGCTAAACAAGAAACACCAGCCCTGGAACGCCATCATAATGCATAGACGGTAACCTGTTGAAAGAGTGTGTATCTTTTAGAATAAGAATGAACCGTCGCAGGAGCTTGTCTCTGATAAAATACTGTTTCCTTCATTCCTGCTGTCATCAGAGCTCCAAAGCAGTCACTGAAATACACTCCCTGCTCTCTTTCTCTGTTGCTGGAACCCTGAGCCATAAATATAGGGCCTTTAGCCTCTTTGTCTTGGTGCTGTGCACTGCGATCTCTGCTTATGGTACTCTGGTGGGTGCTTTCGGCAAGGCCAAGCGGTGTTGTTGAGGTCTCAGCCTCCAAAAACTCATAAAGGAAATCAATCCTAACTAAGACAGTAATTTTTGCCTATCAAAGTCTGGAGAGGAGCATAAAACACTTGAAATGCTCGCTCGTAAGTTGTAAAATATTGGCAGCGGGCATTGTGGCGCGACATATCGTATAATTTATAATTATGTCCGTAGTCGCAAAGTACACTTACAAGAGATTGGAAGAAGAAAAACATGTTTACACTGGATTCCATGGTAGAGTACACCATTCCACAAAACATATAAGCATGTTTTTTTATAGTCCATTTTAAACGATTTATGTTCCGTGCTTTCAAAAGCGGCAGATTTCTAAAAGCATACAAAACCATATTGCAGCCTGGTAATTCTTGGGTTTAAGTAAAATTAGGTTCATTTTAATCACCCCATGCTTCTATGTTAGTAGAAATTATAGTCCTGCTTGTTTTTCCTAATAGGCCATTACCATGTACCATATCAGGCCACCATGTCATTATGAGTTTGAGGTGCACTGAGGCCTGGTCTGAACTTAAATGGGCCTGCAGGATGAATGAAACCCTTAAATCCTAAAACAGGCATCGGTGGGTGGCCGCAGCACATGCATCAAAACCGAATGGACTGTGCTGTCATACAAGCCACTGGCTGCATCATTAAAGCGAGAGAAATTACAATGTGTGACTTCCTTGAGATGATATAAACGCTTGTGAGTTTAGAAAGTAAAGTTAAGTGGATTTTTTTTTTTTTTTTGTGGGCTGGAGGATAAGTTTGTTGGTACAGTAGTTTGCATGATTCTGTTGAGTTGTAAATTATTGAGGCTCAGCAGGGCTCTGGCTATACTTGGCATCTTCTATGAATTTGGTAATAAGAAATAATATTATTTGGAGCTTTCCTACAGCACGGCTGGAAGACAAGTAAATAATCTCATTCCATTTTCCAAGTTCTTACATAAACTCTGCTGTGTTTACTGCATTCATAAATCCTAACCATTGAACCCTGCTCCCAAATTATTGTAAGAAAAATGAACAAGCAAATATTTTTCTTTGATTATAAGCTTAAACAGTAAATATAATTTGATTCAAAAACTACTAGAAAACATTTGGACCCAAATTAGCTATCCCCTACTGAGAGCTTAATGGACAATATATGCTATTCAGCTGTGCTTCAGTTAAAACACTAACAACACAGAATACAACATTGGGCCTCAAACACATAAAAACATTTTAGATTTTATTTATGTCAGTAAAAGGTTGTGCTTAATAAAATAAAATTGTACAAACTTAATGTACAAACTAATAATAAAGTAAATTTGATAATTTCATGGATGTTTATTTAAAGGGAAACCCGGGGTTAAGACTTGAATGGCTTAATATAATGTAAATGATTATTTAAAAACATTGTTTTGTACATATTTTGGACTGTGGGGCCATTATTTCACTGACATGAAATATTTGCATTCTGAGCTACTAACTCTACCTGTTGCTATTTTACTGTAACGCAACTCAGAAAATAAAACACTGATACAATGACCACAGGTGGCAATGGATATAAGCATAGGTTTAAACCAAATGCCGTACCATTGATTTTCCCCACTAATTCACACTAAGAAACACCTTCAGTGGCTGCAGCCTTATGACAAGCGTCGGCATGTTTACATCCTGCCAGGATGGCATCTAGCATTTCTTGTCTGTGCCGTTTGTGAACTCTTTCAGTAGCTGTGGTCTACTAAAAGCCTCAGGGCTTAAGTGGAAAAAGCAAAGATGCTGGTCTTCAGAAAGATTTATTCATCCACAGGCATCTTCCTATTCTTTTCTCCTCTTCTTTTTCACTAGGAAAGCAGTAAAGACATACACCGCTTCTCTTGTTGCCCGAAAATTACAACCAAAAGCCGCTTTTTATTTTGTACTGACCTGAATAAGATATTTCTCATAAAATACATTTATATATAGTTCACAAGATAAAATAATTGTTGAATTTATAAAAAAAAAGTTTATATACACTTTATTCTTAATACTGTGTTGTTATCTGAATGATCCACAGATTTTTTTATGGATAGTTGTTCATGACTTCTTTGTTTGTCCTGAACTGCCCACTGTTCTTAAAAAAAATCTTTCAGGTCTGACAAATTCTTTGCTTTTTCAGCATTTTTGTGTATTTGAACCCTTTCCAACAATGACTGTATGATGTTGAGATCCATCTTTTCATACTGAGGACAACTGAGGGACTCATATGCAACTATTACAAAAGGGTCAGACACTCACTAAACTTCAGAAGGAAAAACGATGCATTAAGAGAATTTGTGAGACCTGAAGGACTTTTTGGAAGAACAGCAGGCAGTTTCTGTTTAGGACAAACAAGGGACTTTTGGACAATTATTACTAAACAAAAAAACCAAAAAAAAAACCAGCTATGGATAACAGGTAACAACACAGTATTAAGAAGTGTATGTAAACGTTTGAACAGGGTAATTTTTATTAATTCAACTATTATTTTATCTTGTGGACTACGTGTAAATGTCTTTTATGTGAAATATTTTATTCAGGTTAGTACTAAATAAAAAATATCATGCATTTTGTATGATCCCTCTTATACTGATAAAATACTAATAATTTTGCAGATTCTGCCAGATGTATGTAAACGTTTGACTTCAACTCTGTTATATTAAGCCATACAAGTGTTAACACTTAGGGTTCCCTTTGTGTTTTGATAGAAAATGACAAAAAACACAAACCAGGGTTTTAAACTGGTTTTATCTTTTCCCAACGATGGTGAAAATTCTGTTAGACTAAAAGCCTCTTTATAAATTAATAAATAATAATAAAAAAATTTGATGTTTGCTTTTTCAACCCAATTTTGTTCATTTCTTGTACAATATTCTTATTTGTATTTTTTAAAGAAGGGCTTATTTTCAATTACTGGGGTTTAAAAATGAAAAACTAAAAAGTGAGAGAAAAAGAGACAGGTTCTGAAGAAAACAATGTCTCCTCTCATCTGCTGTATGTGAGCAAAGCAGGTCTCACTCAGTCTTCCATCACTCACAGAGCGTTATAAACTCTTTCCCCGCTCTCAATATGCCTCTGAATTCCATTATAAAATATTATTCTCGGCTTCCATGCAAGGTCAGTAGGATTTAAAAAAACAAAAGCTTTAGGTGGTCTGCAACTTATTTGAAGTAACTGTTTGAAGTTTTCCTCACGCAGAGAGATGAATTAAAGTGGGAAGAGACGCTATTTTCAAATAATTTATCACCTGAGGATAGTGATTCAAAGTCACTGCTATATATTAAAAAGATAACGTTGCACAAATATACAATTTAACTGTATTAGATATCACCAAACATCTGCTGGCCTTCAGATGGTAAGCATATGTGCTATAGTATGTTATTTTCTCGAGTAAGCTGCCTATAGGTTTTTTCATTTCCTGGCACTTTTTGAGGCTCAGGGTTGAATTCAGGTCTACATTAGGCTTGTGACAGCAGAGGTTACATCACATGTTTGAGAGGAAGCAGTTTAGTGACCCCAGTGCTTTTCAGAAACAGCTCTCTGATGGATCTACTCAGTCAGCTGGCGTATTTATACAATAAAATCCTCCCTTTCACTGTTTGTCTACAATTTTTCTGACAAATAATTGCAGAGTTGTGAAGAGGAGTTGTGCCACACAGGATTTAGGACTGAAAAACAAAACTGTGTGCATGGTGCTTATTAGCTAAATATGCATGTTATGTATTTACATATTGTTAGCATGTGTAATTTTTCATGCATGAGCCACATTTTGATTGTGGAGACACACTAGAAATAATGCAAACAAGTCCAGATGGCTTTATGAATTGAACAGGTGTGTGGTTAAATGTTGCTTTCGTTACATGGGCAAAACAATGAATTGAAGCACATAAACAACAGAATCCAATTAGAGTCATTATATTGTGTTTATATCTTCTCAAAAAAGAAGAAAAGGAAAATATTTTATGGCTTGTGTGTTTTTTTAAGGCCCCTGAGGTTACGATGTGCTTGCAAGTCTTTGAGTCAAGCATTTGATGTCAAAGACATAACTTATTTGCTCTGCTTTGTTGCACTGCTATTGCAGCTGAATGAACGCTGTCAAACTGTTTCTTCTACTTACTGAAACAATTAAGATCAAAAGAGAAAAAAAGACAAAAGAAAAAATGTTGGCATGATGACCCCCAGACGAACAACATGAAATAAATGAATCTAGCGTATGATTGCCACCCAATAATACAAACTAAGCATGCTTTTTGACATTTTAAAATCAAGCTATAATAACAATACAGACAAGAAGAGAGAATAACAATGATATATAGGATGATAGAACGACAGTTAGAAAGTTAGATAGAATGATAGATAGAACAATAAATAGATAGAACGATAGATAGAACGATAGATAGATAGATACATAGCTAGATAGATAGATGATAGATAGATAGATAGAATGATAGCTAGAACAATAGATAGATAGATAGATAGATAGAATGATAGATAGAATGATAGATAGAGCTATAGATAGAACGATAGAAGGATACATAGATAGATAGATAGATAGATAGAATGATAGCTAGATCAATAGATAGATTGATAGCTAGAACAATAGATAGATCGATAGAATGATAGATAGAATGTTAGAATGATACATAGATAGATAGAATGATAGAGCGATAGAGCGGTAGATAGATAGATAGATAGAATGATAGCTAGATCAATAGATAGATAGAACGATAGCTAGAACAATAGATAGATAGATAGAATGATAGATAGAGCTATAGATAGAACGATAGAAGGATACATAGATAGATAGATAGATAGAATGATAGCTAGATCAATAGATAGATAGATTGATAGCTAGAACAATAGATAGATGATAGATAGATAGAGCTATAGATAGATAGATAGATAGATAGATAGATAGATAGATAGATAGATAGATAGATAGATAGAATAATAGATAGAGCTATAGATAGAACGATAGAAGGATACATAGATAGATAAATAGATAGATAGAATGATAGCTAGATCAATAGATAGATAGAATGATAGCTAGAACAATCGATATAGATAGATAGATAGAGCTATAGATAGAAGGATAGAATGATACATAGATAGATAGAATGATAGAGCGATAGATAGATAGATAGATAGATAGATAGATAGATAGATAGATAGATAGATAGAACGATAGATAGAACGATAGAAGGATACATAGATAGATAGATAAATAGATAGAATGATAGCTAGATCAATAGATAGATAGAATGATAGCTAGAACAATCGATAGATAGATAGATAGATAGATAGATAGATAGATAGATAGAATGATAGAATGATACATAGATAGATAGAATGATAGAGCGATAGACAGATAGATAGATAGATAGATAGATAGATAGATAGATAGATAGATCAATAGAATAACAGAACGATAGATAGAGCTATAGATAGAACGATAGGATACATAGATAGATAGATAAATAGATAGATAGAATGATAGCTAGATCAATAGATAGATAGAATGATAGCTAGAACAATCGATATAGATAGATAGATAGATAGATAGATAGATAGATAGATAGATAGACAGAGCTATAGATAGAACGATAGAATGATACATAGATAGAATGATAGAGCGATAGATAGATAGATAGAACGATAGATAGAACGATCGATAGATAGATAGATAGATAGATAGATAGATAGATAGATAGATAGATAATTCTGGAGAAAACATACATTTAGGTGAATGAACTTTTGACTTCAAAAGCTACTGAGATACAGCTCTTTTATGACAACCTCATGACAACTAGCCCGGTCTCCACTATATTTAACTCCTGCCATTGCTGTGTCACACTGAATCGCATCTCTCATTTATAGCAGTCACTGATGGCAGTGAATGGACTACTCAGAGTCCCAAAGAAAGTGATGTATGTCTGCTCAAACTCATCATCATCACAGTGCGGATATGACTTCCAATTAGTCTGTCTTGCTTTTCTTCCGTTGTGAGATCTGAGGGAGCAAATGACCTTGATTTCCCAGCTCCACTAGCTACACGTGTGAATGCTAATATTAATGTTTTTTATTGATCCAAGCAAATATATAATTCAACAGAGCTGTATAGAGCAGGGGAATACCACCACTGCTCTCTTTTATTCTGATATACCAGAAATTACATGAAATATCTCAAAGCCAGTATAGAGCTTGTGGCAAACCATAAATCTTAGCAATCACAGTGAGGGGAGTGAGGATGCTTTTTAGGCTTTCTTCTTGAAGAATGCATTTTTAGCCTTTAGCAACTTAAATGGTCTTTGTCGGCCCGCCTTTCTCTACTTTTTTTGCTTACTTTTTTCTAGACTTTGTGAGGTAAATCTACTCTTTTCTTTTTTCTTTAAACACAAGCTTCTTTTGCTGCATTCTGTGTGTTTTAGGTCACGTGTGGAACTTAGTTTAGTCACATTAAAGACAATCTGACATGCAGTAAGCAGTTAAACTCTGCCCTAATCTCGCTGTTCCACATGTCATTGCACCAAGGTGACACCAAACTGTCATCCGGCGATGTTCACATATCCTACTTTTATTTTTCAGGGTTGACATTTATATTTTGCAAGCTCGTCTAAAAAGGCAGAAAAACATCCTTTGTGTGGGAGTTTCAGTACTGCTTGTCAATGAAAACCTGTCCACCGAGTGGATGCTTTACACAAAGACATGATAAGTATTCTGGAAATAGCAGGCAGCCGCTATTTATTTTCCACTTGACCAGATTTATTGTATTTACTGGGTCCAGTGTGACTCATGATCACCCTATATCTGCTGGTTTTGGTTGCCCTCACAATGGTTGGTTATTGGAATAGCCAATATCTGACCCATACAATTACAGTTTTATTGGGTTCACAGATATCATCCAGAGGACCACAATCTCTGCTGAAGGATGCATATAGTGAACCACAACAGCCACAGCCTGATCAAACAACATTAGAGGCTCTTTCTCACTGATAATACACAGCAGGGTTTCGTGACATATTTTATGTGAAATGTCCACTGAGTGGCGCTAACATAGTGTTTGTTTTTTCCCCGGAACAGATGAGCGTACATATGGTACATTTTATGAGACTGAGTTGAGTGGAGCTAGCATACCATCTGCACTAAATCACTTGATACTATGAACAAAAGCGAATGTGATGTAAAAACGCAATTACAAACATGCCGTTTTAGCTTGTATTTCAATATCTATTTTTCAGCTCTTTTATCATGAGTCGTGTTTTTCACGGGATTCGTACCAAAGAATTCCGCATCTTGAGAACAATTCTGTCTTGGCTAAGCTACCGAGCAAGCTTGTTACCTTCGGAAAGTGAAACAAATAGAGCTGTAATCATAACTGTGTACAAAAACGATTACACGATACTTATTGGTACATATTTTGCATATTGCGAGAAAGTTCCCACAGGTACATTTTCACCAGGAGATAAGGTAGGAAGAGTTAATTTACACAGAACGATGCCAGATAAATGACTTAAAAGGACTGTAATGATCTGCAAAAGTTGATTGTAAAGCTTCTTATCCACAACAAGTAAGACAGAACAAAAGAAGTGTGGACATGATAAGTAGCCGTTGACTGAGTATCTCTGACATGCAGGAAAGCCTATACTTCTCACCCACCATTAACCACTCAATCTTTTCCCACTACTGCTGGAGTGCCTTTTGATTTTGATGAATTTATGTAACATGCATCAAGGCCTATCCGCCAGTGATGAATGAAGTTATTGATTGTGCCTCCCCGATGACTGTCTCAACCAACTTTATGCTAATTAGAGCAATTAATTTGGACATGGCTGATTCTTACAACAACACAGCTACTGTTGTTCACTTTCCAGGGCTGAAATGTTTTCAAAACAGCTGCACATGCTTTTGAAACAGAATTGGCATCGAGATTTGAATATGGAAAGGTATCACAGATGCAATTATGAGAACCTTTAGACTTGTCACATTATTGTAATTTTCACATTGGTGCAACTATAACACTAGTGGTTGGACATTATGGTAGCAAGCACAATAGCTTGCTATACAAAAAGTGTAGTAGTATTTACTGTATAACATGGAATGTCATGGAATTTGTCAAATTTTGGATGAATAAATCAGATGTAGGTCAGTACTCTATATAGACTAGTGGCCGTGAATATAAAGCCGTAAAAATAAGAAAATAAATAAATATAAATCCTGCATATGCTGCATTTTGTGTAAATGAATGGCATAGACATGCAGTTTCGTTAACTACACACATATGATGCGTGTGTTTTCAGCCTCTGTCGCCTCAATATGTGAGTACATGAACATAATTTCTAAAACTGCTCTGAGAGTCACTTCATGAGCATTTTCATGAGTTGTTGAAGGCAATTTTCTGCTATACTGCATTTTTGAAGTCTAAACAAGTACATTATTGTCTAAAAAGCTCTTAAAACTACATTCCGTGACACAAAACTTTGTTCAAAATTATTTGGGCATCCGCCATGACACTCACTGTGAGAAATATGGCAACTTCGGCAAACGGAGCAATACAAATGGTGAAACGGTTGTTGAAGCTTTGTTGAACTCTAATATCAACACTCCGATCAGCCAATCAGATTCCAGAACTAGAAAAAAAACTGTTGTATAAATATATATATAATTAAAGATGCTTTTGATTATTACAATTAATGAAACCATTAAAATGGAATCCAGAAAAGTAACAGAAAACACAGGATTTGGTAAAAACAAAAAAAATTATTTTTACATATTTCATAGGGACTTTAAAATTAAATTTTTTTTTTCGTTTTTGCCATTAAAACATACTCTAGACAAATTAAAATGGACAAAATAATTCATAGGGCACTATATATGCAGCTAGATTGATGCAGCTATGCAGTGTATTACTACTCTTCAAATTTCAGTGCAAACTCTAGCAAATTCTGTGTCCCTCTGACTTCACACAGTTGTTTCAGTTGGTCTTCTGTTGCAAAAACATATTCTGTATGAATGGCCTCTTGTGCTACCTTGTGAACTTTTGCGCTTTTGTCTCGCGTTTTACGCACAGCGTTCTAAAAATATAGTGCTCAGGTTAAAAAACGTTCAACTTTTAAGTGTGTTTTCCATTCCACTGCCTTGACTGTACACTTTTTATATGTCAGTATACAATATTTGGCTTTTAGTGCACTAGTTCAGGCAATTTTTAATTGTTGCAAACGTTATGTAGGTGACTATATGTTAATTAATGATATTCTGTTTGCTAGGCTTTTGATATAAGAACATTTTTTTTTTTCTAATATAAAATTCACAGTTTGTACTGAGCATAGTATATCTGGTATAATCCTGTACTGTAGCAAGTCTAATGTCCTTGGTACATATTGAAATCTTGCAGCAAACTTAAAACTATTTTTTTTAATGTTTTATGTGTGGGTGCTATTTTTAATATAGACAATTTAGTCACAATAAAATTACTGTAGCTTTATGGATGAAAAAATATGATCTGCTACTTTATCAGAAAAATCATTGTCTCTCTGTATTAAGCTATTGTAGGACACAGTGCTTATGCATCCTAGAAGAGCAGATGTTTAGTGCAGAATATTGGATTTCTTCAAAGATAAGATTCATTTCTGTTCTCCATTTATTTCAGGATAATCCAATCTATGACAGCAGTCCTCCTGGTCACAATCTTTGTATCAGTTCCATGGACTGTTGTCTAAACTGTGTGGTGAATAGTGCCACAGAATAGTAATGTCTTTTTATAGCTCTGTGTGTGTGAGTGTGTGGGAGTGTGGTCTCTCCAAATGACATTATTTAGAGGTGCTCAGTGGGTGATCTCAGCAAGAAATGTGACCTGAATTGAAGCCCATCTCACCCTACTCGAATTACCCCATGTGGATTTGATCCTTTTCCCTTTACACGAGCACATAGATCAGGCTGCGTACAAGATGAACTGCCATTGTCTCTCACATTTGTCAGGAGAAGGAGAGCCGGGAAGTGCTCGGACTACCTACAGGCCTAAGTGGCAGGCAGTCAGAAAGTGACACTTCTAATACCGTTGCTGATGACAATGACAGTATTTTTTCTCCGAGCCGAAAACTCATTTTGCACACGCCGCACCGCACAAATCTATCCTCATTTTGCCTGGGCCACCTGCCAGATTTAATGACAGCTGCTTATCAAGGCAGAAAATATATGCAGTTGTGCAGAACAAGGTTCCCCAGCAGTCGGTGGGAGTGTCACTATGTGATAAAGCTTCTTCATAGTAGTTTGTATCTGTTTGTCTGTCTAAATGCGAGTAAGTTGGTACACTATATTTAAAGTGTAAAGCTACCAACAAATTTGTTTAATTACTGTAATGAATTAGTTTCTGTCATAAACACACAAAGGCCTGTTGGATTGGATTGTTTCTTTTATTGCTACACATTATTATTGTTTTTTACTCTGTAAAAAAACAGTGTTTATGTAATATTTTAGTCAAATAATCACTAAAGTCAGCATGAAATAAAAATTCGCCCTAGTTATTTTCAATATTATTGATCCCATTTTCAATTATTCATCTGTGAATATGATTAGTTTATCTTTTGACCTCAGAATGATCTTTTTGGATATATACCACAATACAAAAGAAAAAAAAAATCAGACACTACACTTAATATTCAGATGTGGGAGAAATTCTAAAACAGTTAGCTGAATGACATTTTGGCTTGACTTTAGCTTTTGGCTGCTAGTAAGTTTAAGCCCACTAGCTAGTAATAATACAACATACAGTTGAGGTCAAAAGTTTACATACACCTTGCAAAATCTGCAAAATGTTAAAAATAAGCAGGATTATACAAAATGCATGTTATTTTTTATTTAGTGCTGACCTGAATAAGATATTTCACATAAAAAGACATATGAAGAGTTCAGATGCAATTCTTTAAAAAATAATTTTTTATCAGGCTCCAATGTATAGGTTTCTATGTAAGTACTGGTACTTCTGATTAGGCTGAGGGTGGGATTTTAGCGAGTTTGAAGTAAAAGTATTTGATGGACATATAATATGTGTCGAGTTGTGAATGTGCATTCACGCAGTATCACTTATGAATCAAGTATTATTTTCTCTTGTAGACTATGTGAAGAGTTCATATGCAAAACCAGCTAAAATTAGATTTCAATTTTTGACCGAGATGGCTTTTAGCTGGTTTTGCATCTGAAATCTTCATATAGTCTACAAGAGAAAATAAAAGTTGATTCATAAGTCCCTTGTCCTGAACAGTTAAACAGCCTGCTGTTCTTCAGCAAAATCCTTCAGGTCCCACAAATTCTTTGTTTTTTTTTTAACCCTTTCTAACAATAACTGTATGATTTTGAGATTAATCTTTTCACACTGAGGACAAATGAGGAACTTATATGCAGCTAGTACAGAAAGTTCAAAAGCTTACTGATGCTTCAGAAAGAAAAATTATGCATTAAGAGCCGAGGGTGAAAACTTTTGAACAGAATGAAGATGTGTACATTTTTCTTATTTTGCTTAAATATATATATTTTGTCATTTAGTACTGCCCTTTAGAAGCTACAGAAGATACTTACATGTTTCCCAGAAGATGATTAATGCATTGTGTTTCCATTTAAAGCATCAGTGAGTGTTTGAACCTTCTGTAACCTTCTGTCTTTCAGTATGAAAGATAGATCTCAAAATTGTATATTGTTGGAAAGGGTTCAAATACACAAAAATGCTAAAAAAACAAAGAATTTGTGGGACCAACGGGTAGTTCAAACTGTTCAGGACAAACAAGGGACTCATGAACATAAAAACCACATACAGCTGTGGATATTTTGGGTAACAACACAGTATTAAGAATCAAGTGTATGGAGTTTATGTAAACTTCTTAAATGTGGGAGAAATTATAAAATAATTAGCTGAATGAAACTTTTTAGCTTTTGACTTGGTTTAAGTCTACTGGCTAAATAAAAAAATACCTGCTTAGTAGCAAATTTGTGTGAAAAAACTGCACTCATCAGGCTATTTTAGAGGGAAAAACTAAGCCCTTATTGGTTCTTTAATAGCACCAGTTTGTACAGTACATGAAAAAAAAAGAATAGTTTTTGTGAAGCTTCAAAAGATTTTCCTATGGCATTAGGCTGTCAAACCCTGAGTGTGTGTATGAGTGTGCTTACACTGTGTAAGTGTAAGAGTGAGTGGGTGTTGAGATGTTGTCAATGTGTTACGGAGCTGTCCTACACGACTAGGAACTGACTGCACACCCACAGAGGCCTTTGGAAACATCTGCAGCATCCAACATTGGACCTTGCTGAAGATGATGTCCCTAAGCCGGGACCTATCTGTCAGTCTGGGCCCAATGGGAACCACAGTGAGACAGAAGGTCAGTAGAGCTCCTGACAAGAGCTTCAAACAATGCCTTTCTCTAGAAATCATCTGCCTGACTGTGCTCTGCATTGTCCATCCTCTTGCCTTGCTCAACAACAACTTCCTGACAGCAACTTCCTGGAGTTTCTAGAAACCCTTTACAAAAGTTTCTAGACTTTTCTGAGATGCACAAGAGTGAGTGTTCCCTAAAGCCATATAAGGGGAAACAAGGAAAAGTGTCTGTGTGTGTGTGTGTGTGTGTGTGTGTGTGTGTGTGACAAATAGTGATGTGTTAGTTAAACTGTGCAACCCTGAGCAGTACAAAGAATCCATGGTGAATGTGTGAATTCTAAGCATTATGATCTTTTTCTTCCTCGACAATCTCACAATTCTGACTTTCTTTCTAGCAATTCTGAGTTTACATCTCATAATTCTGTTCATAGCTTGTAATTCTGCATTCTGAAATTGAATTCTCAAAATGTTTTTCCACCACAGAATAAAAAAGCAAAATGTGACTTTATCTCACAATTCAGACTTTTCTTTTTTGCACTTCTGAGTTCATACCTCATAATTCTGAGTTTATAGCTTGCAATTCAGACTTTTCTCTTTGAATTCTGAGTTACATCTCACAATTTTTATTCCACCAAAGAGAAAAAAATTAAAAAAGCAAAATGCAACTTTTTATCTCACAATTCAGACTTTACTTTCTAACAATTCTGAGTTCATATCTCATAATTCTGGGTTTATAGCCTGCAATTCTGACTTTTTCTCTGAATTCTGAGTTTAAAATCTCACATTTTTTCACCACTGAATGAAAAGTAAAAAGGTAAATGTGGCTTTTTATATCACAGTTCAGATTTCTTTTTTCATATTGCAATTTTGACCTTTTTTCTCAGAACTGTGCATATTTCGCACAATTCTTAATAAAAAAGTCTGATTTCTCTAATATAAACTTAGAATTGTGAGAAAAATAGTCTGAATTGTGAAATTTATTTTTCGCAATTCTGAGTTTATAGCTTGCAGTTCTGACTTTATTCTGTGAATTCGGAGTTTAAATCTAAAAATTCACAGAATAAAAAAAGGTAAATGCGACTTTTTATCTCAGACTTTTCTTTCTTGCAGTTCTGAGTTAATATCTCATAATTCTAAGTTTATATTTTGCAACTAATTTAACTTTTTTCTGAATTCTGAGTTTACATCTCGTGATCTTTTTTTCACAACAGAATGAAAAAAATAAAAAAACAAAATGCAGGCTTTTATCTCACAATTCAGACTTTTCTTTTTCACAGTTCTGAGTTCATTTCTTAATTCTGAATTTTTAGCTTGCAATTCTGACTTTTTTCCCTCTGAATTCTGAGTTTACATCTCACCATTTTTTTCCACCACAGAATAAAAAATAAAAAGATAAATGCGACTTTTTATCTCACAGTTCAGATTTTACTTTCTTGCAACTTAAGTTCATATCTCATAATTCTGAATTTTTAGCTTGCAATCCTGACTTTTTTCTTGCAACTTTTTATATATTTATGTATTAATTTCCCTGTGGCGGAAACATGCTTCCATGGTTATCATATATTCATGATAAAGATTTTTTTTATCCCACTGAGGACTATAAATCAAGACCTAGCACAAAAACTAGTGTCAGAAATCTTTCCAGCTCAGAAAAATTAGATGTGCATAGTAGCATCTCATAAATAATAAATAAAGAAATATTAATTTTCCAAAATGGTTAGAAGATATATTTGCATGGATTCTGCAAGTCAAATTAAACTGTTTTTAGGTAAAAAATTGAAACACTGAAATGACAGTTTGATGATAAAAATAATCAACCTGCTATTCTGCTTAAAAAAAAAAATAATTGCTTGACATCTTAAACATCCCATTAGAATCTGAACTGTTAAACGTACTTAGTTAATGGCAACAGCAAAACATAAGGGAAGGACATGCTATGCATAATTCATTTTCTAAATCCACAGCAATTATTCCCCCAAGCAACATGCAAATATTAAATAAGGAACTGGCATTTTCGGCATTTGCAACTCTGCGATAGGTCGACCTACGCTGAGTTGTTTATTGGCTTCTTTAGCGAAGTGAAGCACTTGTGGGATTTGGTGGGGAGAAGTATCATGTTTATGACAGTAGTACAGTTTTGTATAATCCCTTCTTAGACTAACCAGCGCTGTTGCTGGGCGAATCCATTCGTTCTGCTAGCTGATTTAACCCAAAGTGAATGGACTCCTAAAATCTTGCACATGCCGGAGAACTCGGCACACACCGTTCTTTAATCCTAAAAACAGCATCCGCCACATGTGCCATGCTAATCTACCTTTGATTTACTCAGTTTATGAGGTAATGAGAAGCATGGTGAAGCCATTTACAACCTAAATTAAGTTAATCAAATGCCAAATGGGAGATGTGTTTATTAAGTGTGCTACATTTGACACGTAATACATAGTCATTAATCAAACAGTTTGCTGCGAACTTTAATTTTCTCTTATGGAAGGCCTTGTAGGAAATATACAGAGCCTGTTTAAATGTCGAGTCTTTGCGAGATCGAAGGATATATCAGAATATGTGTGCCGAGTGTAATCCTCTTTATACAACCCTTAGTGCCTGGTAAGTGGGTGCCATTTATTGAACCAAAAAAATCAATTCACTGAAAAAAGACCTTCATTTGTTGTTTATTGCTATGTGTCACATTCAGACTGCAAAAGCGCCTTATCTTAGTACAGGTGCTGGGAGCTTTAGCAACTAATTGAGCTCATAAATGGACAAAACCCTAGTGAAAAGTTCTATTGGCAGACTCTGATGAGGATCAAAATGTTGCCAGGTTGATTGTTGGTGGTACCATGTATCAAATAACATTGTGGAACTTCAAGCCAATTTCTAATTAACATAATGGAAGTGTTCTGCTAATCAAGCTGTGAGTTGAAGGATGAGGAACACAGGAATTTCATACTGTCAGACCTCTTGACTTTTAAATGCTGAATTTACTGTTGTAAACATGGTCAATCATGGAAGGTTTAACCTTTAGGCCCGACTAAAATGCTTATGTGAATGCTTAGTACTACTTAAATAATACTGGAATATTTCTGTGTATATACAGTGTGCAGCGTAAACGAGTACACCCCCTTCTGAATAAATATAAAAGATGTATTTTCTTAATGATCACTAATATAATTAATGGAAAGATGGCAAAATTGAAATGTGTTAAACATATACTTATAAAAACAAAACATATATGCCAATATTTTCTGTAAAATAAGTAAATTAGCCAATTTTGTTTAAATGAAAGATTGCAGAAATGAGTACACCCTAGATTTAATTCAGCAAATGTATAATATTCTAGTACTTGGTATGTCCTCCAGAACTTTAAGTTTACTGCTCTGACCGTTCTTGGCACTGAGTGTATAAAATTCAGTGCAAAATGCTGTATCTGTCCTGTTTAACTCCTGGAGGAAGATCTCTTTAAATGCCCTGGTCTTTGATGGGAAGTGTTGCTCAGATTGTCTCTACAGAATCCCCCTCAGCTGCTCAAGAGTGATAAGATTGGGTGAAATACATGTCCACTGAAGGATTTTCACCTTGTGAGAATGAATATCTATATTGTCATGCTGAAAGAATGCCTAACAATGCAGGGAATGAGGAAAGGGGAGCATCTTTAGTGTCATATTTTTTGTATTACATCACACAGTGGTGTGTGAATTCATCACAGCGTTGATAAAGCACAGCTCCCACACACCTTCAGTGCTCATATATCCCAATATAAGAGCTTTAGTACCGCTGAGCGTCACTGTGGGAACCAGGCACTTCTCACTGTACTCCTCCTCTAGCAACACCAGAACATTTTAGATGCTTTTGGATCTGAAATGATTGACTTGGTCTCTTGAGACAAGAGTATGGATTCCAAGAAGTCGATATTTTGTAAATATGGGCTTTGGAAGAGGTTAAATGAGTTTGTTGTGCTTTGGCTACAGTAGGTAATTCTAGTGGTGACAACAACCATGCATGTCACTTCTGCAGACTATGTCGTGCTCTGTGAGGTAAACTGTTACTCTTTTTTTTTTATAGCTTTTGCTGGCTCTTAAAACTTAAAGTGAAGACCTGATTATTTCAGGAGCCTTGTCACAAGTCCATTGTTTTTGAATGTCAGTGGTACTTCTGCTATATTTCCACACTTAAAACAATGATTTGGTATTCCTCTTGTACCACTGTCCTCTTTTATGCTAAGAAATAAATCTCCTGGCAGTTCTCTCCCGAGTGGTTCCATTGTTGCTTATGATTCAGTATGATTCAGTGGGCTGTATAACACTTTTAATTGTCAGGAAATTGCTTGTCTTTAAAGGTTTTGGTTCAATATACTTAACTGTTGATCAAAAAATTGCCTTAAACCTACACTTTTGTGTGTGTGTGTGACTTTCAGGAGGGTGTACTTATTTTTACAACACAACATTGTATTGCTTTGATAAGAAAATCTTATTTTTCTGAATAATTTTGAATTTGCACCTTGCAAATGCGCAGACATGGAGGGCAAAACAAGGCTTTTCTCCACTGACCACCAGTTATTTTTACAAGGTTTGCATGAGGTAGTAATGTAGTAAGAAAGCTTTGAAAACCATTTTAAAGCACACTTTCATATTCCAGGCTCATCTGCTTGCCTGTATAAAGTAAATTTGATCTTTTTAATATCACTGTTTTAAAGTAACTTTTAGTATTTTCACATTAAATGTTTTGGAATGTCTCTCTGTTTTCAGTGATTGAAATATGCGGCAGGTGCTTTATATGGATTGCAAATGGCCAAAACTTGCTCACAAATTTTTGTTTTATTCTCATGAGAGGTGATCTAAATATTTGTGGACTGGAAACACAAAATTGATAGGCTTCTTCTGCAGTTCTATAGATGTTTTGTCGGTTTGGTATCTGAGCCTTTTATACAACCCTTTTTTTTTTTTTTTTTTTTTTAGATTTTTATATATATCTATATAAAACTGCTTACTATTTGAATATATTTTATGTATTTGAATGTAATTTATTCCTGTGATTACAAAGCTTAGCATCATTTTTAGCATCATTACTCCAGTCACATGATCCTTTAGAGATCATTATAATATTCTGATTTTCTGTTTAAAATTTATTATTATTATTATTATTATTATTATTATTTTGTAGAATTTTTGTTCAGGTTTCTTTGATGAATAGAAAGTTCAAAAGAAAAGCATTTATCTGAAATAGAAATCTTTTAGCAAATTATAAATGTCTTTATCATCACTTTTGATCAATTTAAAGTATACTTGCTAAATAAAATTATTAATTTCTATCATTTCTGGTATAGTGTAACATGTTACAAAAGCTTTCTTATTTAAGATGAATGCTGATTTTTGGATTTTTCTATACATCATAAAATCCTGAATAAAATGTACTCAGCTGTTTTAAATAATAACAGTAATAATAATTATAAAATAAATGTTTCTTGAACAGAAATCAGCATATTAGAATGATTTCTGAAGGATCATGTGACACTGAAGACTGGCGTAATGATGCTGAAAATGTAGCTTTGATCACAGGAATAAATTACATTTTAAAATATATTTAAATAGAAAGCACTTATAATAAATAATAAAAAAGAATGCACAAAATTACACCTTTCACTGTATTTTGAATTCAATAAATGCAGGCTTGGTGAGCAGAAAATAATTCTTTAAAAAACATTAAAAATCTTACTGTTCAAAAACTTTTGACTGGTAGCGTGTGTAGTGTTAGCTTAGCACAAAAAAAATTACACATGACATTTCTTCAGAACTTACTTGGAAACAGCATTAAAGCATAATATATATATATATATATATATATATATATATATAAATAGCTGTGTGTATAGTTATCTGATTCTGGGAAAAAAATGTCCAAGGCATAGGCTAATCAATAATTGTCAGCCGGATGCTGCTCGACATGCAGAAAACTGGAATGATAATGACAGCAAACCTCATTAACTTCACTAAGTGAATAAAATGTAATAATTCCACTTTATTTGAATGTTTCAGTGTGACATACAGTACCATAACAGCAAGTTATGCAATTGCTCTGAAAAAAAAACAAAAAATGATTTGCTGAAATTAATCAAACCTCCTTTCACCATCAACAGATGACTGAGATGCGAATTAATGGGTGCTTCTTAGACGGAAGGACAGATCCTTTTAAAGCTGCATTTTTAGGCTACCATGTCATAAAACACTGTCGAAGTACATCTCAGTTTAAAAAGATCCTTGGTAGGCAGTCTTTGTTTTGCGTCAGCCTGTTTTGAAGGATGCACCAGCTGTCCTTCAATCAACCACAATCTATTGCACACATTCCAATTAAAAAAAAGCACTAGCTGAAAATAAATCGACACTCAGCTTGTTCAATTTCAATATGTTATTCAAGACAAAAATAGATTTTTGAGGTGAAAGCATTATGTTTTGTTTTGTTGTAAATGAATCAGTGGGAGAACACAGACAGATGTCATTATCGAAAATATACAGTATTGTTCAAATTATAATCTCAGTAGTATTTTTGTGCTGTGACTGTGGGACTGGAAACTTTAATTCATTTGCAATAAGCAGACCATCTCTCATTTCTGAGAAAGATTCTAACCTTGAAGCCTCAGACAGACAGGACTAGAACAGACGCATCCTCGGATGTGTCCTTCCGTTTAAGAAGCACCCAATGATTAGCTCTATTGAAGTGAAAACACTATCAATAGGAGTTGATTTCCTTTAAAGGAGTCAATTCCATCCATTTGTTGGAATGAATTATTTTTGGAAACATTTAACAATTTAATGGAATATGCAGCAGACTTATGATTGCTTTTTAAAAGTATGTGACGTAAACATGATAATTAATTGACATTTATTGAAACACGCATCTAAATATGGATTAAAACCCTTGCTGGAACACTTGACATGACATATTTACCAGAGTAAACAGGTTTATACCATCCAGCTTTGATTTATTAGTGTCACTGAATATTATTTATTATAAAACAGTCGTCAATTTTTAAAGAAGATGTACAAGTCTTATACCTTGATATATAGTATTATTTTTATTTATGAAAGTAGAATTTGCAGTAGCTATATGTACAAATTGACCTCGGGTTGTGAGTGGGGATCATTATGCACCAAGAAGGGCGGTGTTACAGTCATTTTGGAGATATCGGTTGAGGAAAGGTCAATGCGTGGTACTTTCGAACAAAGTTGAACTAAGTGCGCTGAGGCGTAGATTGTGAGGGAAGATGAGTTCACATCCCTGAAGTATCTCTGTTTGTATTAGTGTGTGGGTGTGATTGTGTTTATCTGCCCTTTTTGAGATGCACAGTGTAGGAGGCTATAAGGCCAAAAAAGGTTATTGTTTTGTTTTGCTTTTGTTCTTTTTTTAAGTATTGGTTTTGCTCCTTATTCCATGTCATTCACCTGTTTGAGAATCTGATCAGACTACATTTTGCCTCGTCGAATGTGATTGCATATGTATTGTACATAGATATGCTCACTGACATGGCAAAATACATAGAGATTATAGTGTAATGCGTTATGGAAACTCTCTATATCTTCTATGGAAACTTATTTCCATTACAAATAAAAAATACTAAAGGTAATTACAGTTTTGTATCTCACAATTCTGACTTTTTATATAAGTTTATATCTTACAATTTGGACAATTCTGAGAAAAAATTATTTAGAGATGTTAACTAGTTTTTTTTTTTATGAGAAAAGAAAAAATATGAATTTTAAGATATAAACTCCCAATTGTGAGTCGTCAGAAATGTGAGACAAAAAGTCACAATTATTATTATTTTTATTCACTTTTTTATAGTTTTGAATTGTGAGATTTAAAGTCAGAATTCAGAGAAAAAAGTTTTGAATTTGGAGATAAAAAGTCACTATTACCTTCTTTATATTTTTGTTCCGTGCTGGAAATAAGCTTCTAGCTTTTAGCAAAACCATGTGATTTATATTATATTATATTATATATACACTACCGTTCAAAAGTTTGGGGTCAGTAAATGTTTATTCATTCTTTTTTTTTTTTAAAGAAATGAATAAATTGTTACATTAATAAAAAGTGACAAAATAGATTTACATTGCTAGAAAAGATTTATAGTTTGAATAAATGTTGTTCTTGAAAGAAAAAAATACAGGTCCAAAAAAAAAAAAACAAACAAAAAAAAACATTGGCGGCACAACTGTTTCCAAAACTGATAATTCTAGTAATAATTCAGAATATCAGAATGATTTCTGAGAGATCATGTGACACTTAAGCCTGGGAAACTGAGTAACAGCTGATGAAAAATCAGCATTGCATCACAGGAATAAATTATATTTTAAAGTATATGAAAATAAAAACCATTATTTTCTATTGTAATAACATTTTGTAATATTACAGTTTATTTTCTGTATTTTTGATAAAATAAATGCATAAATTTGCAAGTCTTACTGACCCCAAACTTTTGAACAGTAGTGTATATATATATATATATATATATATTGCTACCCAGTGTAATGAAATTCATAGATTTTACATATTATTTAAGTGTCTAAATACTTTTTTACTTTTTTGCGTAATTTGTTTGTAGATACCACATGGTTTGATATCCCAAAATGTACCCAGTGTACATTTTAAGTATGATTTAAGTGTCTAAGTACTTTTCTAGAGGTGTAGCTTGTTTGTAGATACCACATGGTTCGATATTTTGATACTCAGTGTAATAAAATTCATATATTTTAAGTATGATTTAAGTGTCTAAATATTTTTTTAGAGGCACAACTTATGATACCAAATGTTTCGATATTTTGTTACACAGTATATTGAAATTCATAGATTTTAAGTATTAAGTGTCTAAATAGTTTTTTAGATGCGTAACTTGTTTGTAGATACCACATGATGCGAAATTTGTTACCCAGTATAATACAATTTATAGATTTTAAGTATGATTTAACTGTCTAAATACTTTTTTAGAGGCGTAACTTGTTTGTGAATAACACATGGTTTGATATTTTGTTGGCCAGTGTAATAAAATTCATACATTTTAAGTATGATTCAAGTGTCTAAATACATTTTTAGAGGCTAACTCATTTGTAGGTACCAAATGGTTTGATATTTTGTTACCCAGTATAGTACAATTCATAGATTTTAAGTATTGTTTAAGCGTCTTAATGCTTTTTCAGAGGCGTAAATTGTTTGTGAATAACACATGGTTTGATATTTTATTACCCAGTGTAATAAATCATAGTTAAAATCTATAAATATTAAGTGTCTAAATACTTTTTTTAGAAACACTATATGTACAAACTTGACATGATGGTGCCTGACTTTAGTTAAACTGCTTTATGCTTTTGTTTTGGTGCAGTTTATTCCCCCCAGATATTTTTAATATTGTTTATCAGAATCCTGCATGAAATCAGTTTTCCATTCTAAATCTGAACGAATGTTCTCTCTCTGCTGTCTGGCCTCCTGACAAAAGGGGCAGGTTTCTGTGAGGCTGCATAAATAAAACCCTTACGCTGTAGCTATGCTATGGCCAAAGAGCCCTTTTCCTAAGCCCAGCACTTCACCTGCTGAAAGGAGATATGCGTTCTTATGAGTGCAGCGCCACAGTTAAAGGGATTTGAGCTGCTTTCATTAATGCTCCATCACTGAGCAGGAGAAGCTTTTAGAACCAGCCAGGGTTTATCTCCCTGATTGAATCATTCTTTGAATGTGGAAACGCTCAGCTAGGAGAAAAACCTCAGGTGCCATCTTTCCAGGCTTCTTTCTCTTCGGCCTTCTTTACCTTGGGTTTGCTCCCCTTTCTCTCTCTCACACACCAGACCACCATTTTTCAAACTGAAGATTTTATCAGTCTGGTTTTTGCACAACTAGAGCAATAAAACAGACAAACCCTCCCTCTCGTCAGTTTAGGTTTCTACTCCAAGGTGCAAATGTATCATAGTCAGTGAACTTTAAAGAACTCAGAATTAAACCCTAAACATGAGGCCCATTTATCAAAGCAGCCTACATTTGTTATTGACTTGTAGGCCCTTGCAGGTCTTTCAGGGTTTTCAGAAACAAATTGACCTATAACACAAACTAGAAATATAACAGTACAGCAATATTGTAAAATTATTGCAATTTAAAATAAAAAAAAATGTACAATTTTACTATATTTAAAAATTTATTCCACAAGGGCAAAACTGAATTTTCAGCATCATTACTCAGAAATCATTGTCATATGCTGATTTGGCTTAAGAAACATTTCTTATTATCATCAATGTGGAAAACATTTTTGTGGAAACCTTTCAGGATGCTTTGATCAAAAGAACATAATTGATTTAAAATATAAATATTTTGTAACATTATAGTACTTACTGTCATTTTTTAACAATTGAATTATTAAGTGTGTTGACCTCGCTCACTGTTTTCTGTTAAAAATTAAATTTTAATTTCTTTTAAATAAAAACAACTGACCCAAAACTTTTGAATGATGTACTTTACATTTATAAAACACATTTAAATGACATTTTTAACCAGTAACCGAATAAATGGCTTTTAGTAGGAAATGCATGACTAAATAATAATAAAAAAAGGCTTTTAGTATCCAATTCTTTAATGGAACCCACTGACTGCTTTTCTGATTGTTACTTTGAGAAATGAATATTACCACTGACTTTTTAATGTATTTACTCTGTAGGGGTTGTTGTTATTTTTTCTTGAACTTAACGTTTAGCAGATGCTTTTCATCCGAAGCGGCATACAGTACGCTAATTGCATAGACAATCCCCAAGGTGCACCTTGGGGTTAAGTGCTTTGCCTATGGACACAATGGTAATAGAGTGGGATTGTTTTCTCATTAACGCTTCCATTTCCTCGGACACCTGGGATTGTACCTCCAGCCCTTGTGTTTGCAGTACAGATCCTTAACCATTATGCCGCTGCCCATTTCTACTGCATTATCAATGTAAGTGTAATTAAAAGACACTTTGCTGGAGCTGTGGCACAGCAGTAGAGCATCAAAGTTACATCTGTGCTTTTTCAGTTCTGATGTGCGTTTCGTAGTATATTTATGCACAAAGTGCATCTGTTTACACTGAGGTGAACTCAAAAGCCCTGCGAGAAAGAGCTGCTGGGGGAATATGACAGTATATCAATCATTTGTCAGCATGGAGATACACTGGTGAGATTTACCTGTCATTTTTTAAACCCGAGAAGTTCCACTTTCCCATTTAATCCAGTGTGTGTGGAAAGGAGTCATAGCCCCAGAGATTATACAGCAGATTTTAACACTCTCCAAGCCATCAGATAAACCTACCTGAGTCCATAAACTCATTGTTGAGGTTGATCCAGGACTCTTTGCTCTTACGCAGACTCTCCTCCATGGCTTTGATGTCTGCGAAGGGGCAGTTACAATCAGGGAACTTTGCTGAGCAGCGGCACCAGCAGTCATTGTTGTGACACAGTAACTCGCCCTCTGAATTACACGCCACGTAACTGAGGGCCGCCTCCACAAAACGATTCCGCAGGAACTCAGGAAGCACATCCTGTAGACCTGTGCGTGTGGGAAGACAGAGAAAAATCTGTTTACTGCCACGTTAGATGCTGTGAACTAAACTGAAATTTGATTCCAAGACCAGATAAAAGATTTTGTAAGCTACATGTCACTGTTTTTCTGCTGCTAGGTTGGTGAACAAGTTTAGAATGTTAGTGTTTCGATGTGCTAAAGTTTCAAACGTTTGGCCAACATCTCAAATCACCAATAGGTCTGCCGTTCTTATATGGATGCTTGAAAAAAAATCAATTCCTGAGTCATATGACACTATTATGAATGTACCCATCATCTGTCCTCTGGCTATCCTCTCCTCTCTCCACACTCTGTCTGCCTCTCTACCCACTCAACTCTCAAAGTAATATGTTTTCTATTTTAAGTCTCCATTTAGAACAATATAGTAACATAGTGGCATGAGGTGGACCTCTAAAAATGACAAGGGAAAGTGGCCTTTTTGCATGGTAAATTGGCAATTTCCAGTTCTATTCAATATTTTTCACTTTTCCTCACTATCAGCAAGCCTCCTCTCTCGTTCTCTCTTTATTGTTTTTACCAGTGGTGAATCTGTATTGTGCCTTTGGCTTTTTATGTATCTATTTTTATTTTATAATATGTGACCCTGGTCCACAAAACCAGTCATAAGGGTAAAATTTTTGAATTGAGACTTAAACATCATGAATCCTGAATAAATAAGCTTTCCATTGATGCATGGTTTGTTATGACAATATTTGGCCAAGATACAACAAATCTGGAATCTGAAGGTGGAAAAAAAAAATCTAAATATTGAGAAAATCGCCTGTAAAGTTGTTCAAATTAAGTTCTTAGCAATACATATTACTAGTTTTACTATATTTACGGTAGGAAATTTACTAAATATCTTCATGGAACATGATCTTTACTTAATATCCTATTGAGGTTTGGCATAAAATAAAAATGTATAATTTTGACCCATACAATATATTTTTGGCTATTGCTACAAATATTTGTGGTCCATGGTCAAAAGATCAGAATTGTATTGTTAAAGTTTGTGAATCCTTTAGAATGTTCTATATTTCTGCATAAATATGACCCAAAAGATTCCTTTTACAGCAATAACTGTAGCTAAATGTTGTTGCTAATCAGTCCTACGCAACAGCTTGTAGGAACTGTAGCCTATTTTTAGCCTATTCCTCAGTACAAAACCGCTTCAACTCTGTGATGTTGGTGGGCTTTCTCCTATGAACTGCTTGCTTCAGGTCCTTCCACAACATTTTAATTGGATTAAGGTCCAGACTTTGACTTGCCTATTCCAAAACATTAACTTTGTTCTTCTTCAGCCATTCTTTGATAGAATGACTTTTTGAGCTTGGGGTTGTTTTCTTGCTGCATGACCCACTTTCTCTTAAGACTCAGTTCTTGGACAGATGTCCTGAAATTTTCCTTTAAAATTTGCTGGTATAATTCAGAATTTATTGTTCCATCAATGATGGCAAACTGTCCTGGCCAAGATGCAGCAAAATAGGCCCAAACTATAATATTAACACCACCATGTTTCACAGATGGTGTAAGGTTCATTTCCAGTATTTTCCTTCTCATTTAAACCAAAAAGTTCTGTTTTGGTCTCATCTGTGTGCAGAACATTTCTCCAGTAGTCTCTTTCTTCTTTCAACTCTGCCATACACACCATGGTTGTGTTCTCCTGATGGTGGACTTATGAACATTAGCCAATGTGAGAAAGGCCTTTAGTTGCTTAGAAGCTACCCTGGGGTCTTTTGCAACCTTGCAGACTATTACATGCCTTGCTTTCAGAGTGATCTTTGTTGGTCGACCACTCCTGGGGAGGGTAACAGTTGTCTTGAATTTGCTCCATTAGTACACAGTGTGTGACCATGGATTTGTGGAGTTGAAACTCTTTAGAGATGGTTTTGTAACCTTTTCCAGCCTGATGAGCAACAACAACTCTTTCCTCTGAGGTCCTCTGAGATCTCCTTTGTTCATGCCATGATTCACTTCCACAAACATGTTCAAACTTTGATAGATCCCTGTTCTTTAAATAAAACAACTTTCAGGACAGAAAATCTGATGATCTTTTGAGTCATATTTATACAGAAATATAGAAAATTCTGAAGTCTTCACAAACTTTCAAAAAGCTCTGTACACACACACACACACACACACACACACACACACACACACACACATATCCGCAGCTCACTGATGCCAGAGGGGAGTGGAGCCTGTTGTGCATTGTTCACAGTGACTGCAGGGCCACAGTACGACAAATCACCAGCAGCTACAACAGTGGTGACCAGGGCAATGTGTCACAGCACGCAGTTCATTGCAGCCTTCTGTGTATGGGCCTGCGTAGCCGACCACCCAGCCGGGTCCCCATGCTAACTGCACGCCATTGCCAACAATGCCTGAAATGGGCCCAAGATCTTCGAGATTTGACTGTGGATGATTGGAAGAATCACGTCGATGGCCGATTACCAACAGAGGCTATGGCACCTGGATGCACTGTTGGGTGGACACAGGCCATCGGTGGTGTTGTTAGGCAGTTTGCAATGTTTTCTTGGGACACTTTGGGCCCCATTATCCTAGAAGCAGAATCCCTGCAGCTGTCAGGTATCTGAACATCATTGCGGATCCAGTGCACCCATTCATGGCAACTGTGTTCCCTGCCGGTGATGGCCATTACAAACAGGATATTGCAGCATGCCACACTGCCAGAAGGAGCCAAGTAGTGGTTTGAGGAACATGATGGTGAATTTCTAATGCCTTGGCCTCCAAATTCACCTGATGTGAACCCATTAGAAAAGCTGGTTTGCACTAGATCACCACCACCCCGCAATGTGTGGGAACTGAAGGACCTGCTGTTGATATTATGGTATCAGATACCCCAGGAGACCTATCACAACCTTGTCGAATCAATTATTTACTGTGTGGCTGCTGTTCTGTGGGTTAAAGGAGGTCCTACGTCCTAGTGTTGTTAGACTATTGTTAACAGTAACCTGGACCATTAGTCGACAGATCTATCATTAGGGTCTTAGGTATATGGAGGTGCATCTAATGCCATCATCAACCTCTATATACTTTTCTGCAACACCGTAATTATGTACCTTACTGCAAGTTTCAAAGTCATATGTCCAGAGAGTGGTGCTAAAACAAACGTTCA
Source organism: Cirrhinus molitorella (assembly GCA_033026305.1). Taxonomy (NCBI): domain Eukaryota; kingdom Metazoa; phylum Chordata; class Actinopteri; order Cypriniformes; family Cyprinidae; genus Cirrhinus; species Cirrhinus molitorella. The sequence goes on along the minus strand of CM065124.1, from coordinate 16,860,602 downwards.
ATACGTGAGTGTGGCACGTTTTTATTCCGTTGCTACAGGAACATATTGCTGTGTTTTAATTACACTGCTTGAGGTACGTACTGTGGCTATTCAGAATTCAAATATCCGGGGCGAGTAGCTAAAGGTTAATGCTTTATCGTATTGGAAACATCCCCTACACCAAACCCAACACTAAACCTACCGGATAGTGTTAGCAAATGCAAAAGTGATATAAAACGCATTTATTCATGCAGCCATGCTATTTTAACTTCCTTATGTGGATTTGATCTGTTTTGTCCAAACATAGTTTCATGGGGTTCGTACTAGAGCTCTTCATTACTCAAGTGCCATATTACGTGAGCTACCAAGCAAACCTACTGAATTTGAAAACGAATGCCTATGAAGCTGTATATGTGATGACAACATTCAAACATATCAGTTTTCAAATCACGCTGGATGTCATAACTGTTACAAACGGGACGTGGACAGTTGGATCCAAATGCAAGCTTTTTATTATAAACAGTAAACGTAGTGAGACAGGCAGGGTCAGGCAGGAACAAACATGGACAACGTAGAACAAACACAGAGACGTCAGTATCCGAGCGTGGGGGGTCAGGGCAGGCGGCGGGCTAAACTGGGTAATCCAAGGGCAGGCAAGGGTCGGTATGCGGGCGGAGGAGCCTCAGGAAACCAGGGAACAAACGGGATCGGCAACGGGAAAACAAACACGGGAAAACGCTCGGAATTGACAGTAAACTGAACAATACTTCACAACCAGAATAGTGGAAAACCGGGCTATTTATACAGTGGGAGTTGACAAGCAAGATGGCCGACAGAGGTAAGGGGTGAAGGGTCAGGAGTCACAGATAGGGATTGTGGGGAATGGAGTGAGAAATGGAGTGTGTTAAAGTCCAGGCTCCCTCTAGGGGTGAAAGGAGGGAGCCACAGCGGGACAGTTCATGACAATAACATAATATTCTGCAAGTAATTGTGTGAAAATTAGGCTTTATTAATCAAAACTCTGTATCTGTAAATCATTCTGTGAAAAGGAATAAAATTGGTTGGAGTTTTATTGCCTCTAGTGTTCATTTCAACTGGAAACTGCAGTGATTCTTACATATAGCTATGTTTTTTTTTTAGTTTTGCAGAAATGTATATAGAGGCATGTATTTCCAATGAGCCTATGTCATCATTTCGAAGTTCAATCTGCATTGTAATTTCAAGTGCATTTTATTTAAAACTTAAATTTAAGTGGTGAACCTGATGGCTAACAGTGAACATACTGTATGTGGGCATTATCACATTCAGGGATTTTCTTCTATTTTAACCTGTCTGAAAACCTTTCAAAACCTCTGCTTCTCTAGACTGTCAAAACAGTGCTGTAATAAAGACACATTACTATTGTTTCACAGCCCTGATTTGGCTCAGCAATACAGGGCAGGCTGAGCTGGAAAACAGACAGCATTTAAAGTGGGTCAGAGAGGCAGGCAGCCTGACTGCTCTAACGGCATCAGTGATGGGAGTCCTATTTGGGACGGTGAGGTCTGCTATGTCAGCGCAGTAATGGGGTAATGGGATGAATAAAGACCAACAATCTCCGTGGCAAGGTCATTCGGCCGTAAACCTCTGTCATGAACTGCAGGCACGCTGCAGACAGGGAATCAATGTGGCTATTGCGGAATTCCTCTGCCTGATTAGATATTTTGATAGCAGGCAATGGAAGAATTGACATTTGCCGGGAAGCAAATTATTGATTATTTAAGCAATTGGAACAAAGCGGTAACAAGATTAAATAGTTGTAAACAGGGTAAAAAAAATTATATATATATATATATGAATATATATTAGTCAATAGTCATAAAAGTTGTCCTTTTATGGTCATGTTTCCTGTTCTTGTTTAGTTAATTGATTTTGTTCACCTGTCTCATGTATATTAGTTCCTGGCTTTTTCTTTGTTCCTCGTCTGGTCTAATGTCTATCTTGTAGGTTATGTGTGTTTGCTTTCTACTTGATGTTGGATTATTTCCCTGTGTTTTCATCAATTAAAGACTGTTATACATATTTTGTGACTCCTGCTTTCTCCCTGCTACAACGTAACTTGACAATTACATCTACCTTATATGATGTACCATGCAAAAGATTGGTAAGATTTTTCAAAGTTTTTGAAAAAACAATCTTACCAAGGCTGCATTTATTTGTTTAAAATACTGCAAAAACATAAATGCTTTGAAGTATTATTACAATTTAAAATAGCTGTTTTCCATATAAAAAGTATAATTTATTTCTATGATGGCAAAGCTTAATATTTTAGCAGCCATTACTCTGTCTTCAGTGTGATGATCATTTTAATATGCTGATTTGGTGCTTAAGAAACATTTCTTCTTACTATTATCAGTGATGAAACCTGTTTTGCTGTTTAATAATTTTGTGAAAACCTGATTATTTATTTTATTTCTTTATTTTTTTTTCATTTCATGACTAAAAAATGCTGGGTTAAAAACAACCCAGTGCTGGGTGAAATTTGGATGAAGCAAGCAATCCAGCGTTCTGGGTAGTTTTATTTAACTTAACTATTGTTTAAAAATTACTATATGGCTGGCTTAAAATGAACCCAAAATAGGTTGTAAATTAAAAATTTGCCCTAAAATACATTTGAGGCATCAGCAATATTCAAAAGGTCAGCATAAGCCATTTAAAATAAGTGTAATATTTAATTATTATTTATTCAACTTATTAATAAATGTTCATTTATTCAGCATATATTGATTAATTGCTGGGTTTGTCCATATTTCACTCATTGCTGGGTTGTTTTTAACCCAGCATTTTTAGAGTGTAGGTTCAAAAGAAAAGTATTGTTTTTCTAAAAATGTAAATTTCTTTACTTGCATTTTTAAACAATTTAATGCATCCTTGCCTAAGGTAATCATTTTGTATGAAAAAACAAGTTTTGAATAATAATGGTTGCAATTTCTAATAAAGTTATTAAGCAACCTTGATAAAAACATGCCAAACAAAAAACAAACTATGCAGATATTTTAGAGAGCAGAACCCCTCTGTTCATTTAAAGATGTGATCTCCTAAGGTCTCCTCATCAATACTCACCTATGAATTACTTATGAAAGCATTCAGTGCTGAATACATGAATCCACCAGCCATTCCACCACGTAAGTGAAAGATTCAGATTTCACAGCCCAGCTGTGGGTGCTGAACACCTGCTAATTATATTATCTGAGAAAACGCTCTTCACAGCTTTACCAGGTCTGACATCCTTCAAGAAAGAATCAATGCCTTTTGCCTTCATATTCAGCCTTTTTGAATTCCCTTCGCAGTGTGAATATTTATGATGTGTTCCTCAGTATTTATTCGTCGGATTGTGAAAAACAAGAGACGTAATTAGATGCAGTCTTCGTCTTAAGCTTTGGCTTCTGCTGGGTAGAGAGCCAACAGTGTGGGGAGCCTCACAAAAGAGACTGACTTGGATGGCTTTCATACCGGAGACAGCTAAATAGCTGCTCTTGTGCCCCCTCCTCCACAGTCTCTCTCTTTTTCAAGCAAACGAGAGGAACGTGAATTTTTCCTGTGGATTATTTCAGTCCTCTATGGTATTGACGACTTGATGTCCTAATTTCAAAAGGTCTACGTTCTGCTCTCTTAAAGGACATAGCGCTTTGAAAAAATATCCAGGGAAGCCCCAAGAAGTGAATGAAAGAATGCAGAAAGTGAACTCATACAAAACTGCACAAATATAGGCCAAACTCCTCTCTCTCCAGCTGTTTCCCCCTACATCTCCTTCCCCAAGTACTCAGCAAAAGATAAGCTTTGGAGCCGAACCCTATGGCTAGCTCATTAAAGTAGTTACACGAATCTGGGCAGCAGGAAACTTGCTTCAGGAGATTGCAGTATTAAGTGGGTTGACAATTTAAATGTCAATGTCAAGAAGGCAGTGGAAATTGGCGCAGGCCACGTGTATAATTAGCAACGGCTACAGGCTTAAAACCTTCCTTTTTGCTCCTTTCTTTCTCTCCTCTTTTTGTTGCTCCGACCACCTCTGACTTGTGGTGACACTGCTGTCACAAGAGTGTGAGGTGAATTAATGCAACTCTAAATGCCTGTCTTCTGATAACTCTCCACTTACTTGTTGAAAATGTGAAGACAGTATGAGTATGAGCAAGTGAAGTGTTTCTCCTAAAAGGTCTGCTGTAGCCAGATGTTTAACTTGGTCATTATTGCAACTTATTCTGGCCTGGAATCGCCCATAGGAAGTTTGATTTGATTCGCCCATTAGGGTTTAAGGTAACACTTTATAATAAGGTTTCAGTTGTTAACATTAGCAAACTACATTAGTTAACAGTGACTGGGGATAACGCATTACAAGTAACACGAGTAGCGTATGTAACGGAGGCCAGCGGTAGGTGCTGTGCAGGTAAACCTCACTCCCCTGATCTCAAGAGGTGCACCCACTCGGAGCAGGGTGCAAGTAGGACCCAGATGGAGGGGTTAAATTGGTGCCACGACCCGGATGGGAGTGAAGATTAGGGGGGTGAGTGTAACGGAGACCAGCGGGTAAAGTGCTGTGCAGGTAAACCTCACTCCCCTGATCTCAAGAGGTGCACTAGCGACTGATGCTAGAGGCTGCAGTCTTTAGCCTCCTTGTTGGTGCGCCCACCTCCCATGCCTGAGACCCGGATTGGAGACCCACTCGGAACAGGGTGCGAGTAGGACCCGGATGGAGGGGTTAAATTGGTGCCATGACCCGGATGGGAGTGAGGTTTAGGGGGGTGAGTGTAATGGAGAGCAGCAGGTAAAGTGCTGTGCAAGTAAACCTCACTCCCCTGATCTCAAGAGGTGCACTAGAGGCTGCAGTCTTTAGCCTCATTGTTGGTTTGCCCGCCTCCCATGCCGGAGACCTGGGTTCGAGACCTACTCGGAGCAGGTGCGAGTTGGACCCGGGTGGAGGGGTTAAATTGGTGCCGTGACCCAGATGGGAGTGGGGTTTAGGGGGTGAGTGTAACGGAGGCCAGCGGTAGGTGCTGTGCAGGTAATCCTCACTCCCCTGACCTCAAGAGGTGCACTAGTGACTGATACTAGAGGCTGCAGTCATTAGCCTCCTTGTTAGTGTGCCTGCCTCTCATGCCAGAGACCTGCTTGTCACCAGTGGGAGTAGGACCCAGGTGTAGGGGTTAAGAAATGAAAATGAAATGCATTACTTTTAAAAGTGAAAGTAACTTTTCCCAACACTGTTAGTTAACATAAACTAACAATGAAAAATATTCTAAAGCACTTAATGATCTTAGTTAATGTTAATTTCAACATTTACCAATGCATTTTAAAATCAAAAGTTGTAACTTTTTAATATTATTTCATGGACCTGAGCAAACATGGACTAACAGTGAACAATTGTCAGGGGTGCACAACATTTTTTTTAGTCTGCTTCTTGTGAGAGAACTATATCAAATCTAACAAAATAATAAATCAAGTTTGACAATACTATTATGTTTAAAAATAAAAGAATTGTATTTAATACAAATACAAGTATGTATAGTACACTTACAAAATACAATGTTAATATTTAATTTTTGAATGAATTTTCAACATTTTCAAACCTAAAACCAGCAAGCTTTTATTTGTCGGATTGCCGGCAAGTGAATGCACTTCCGGTTTTAGCGCTATCGAGTGAAGCGCGTCAGAGAATTAAATAGTGTATTTTGCTCTGAAACAGGCAGCACATGGCATAGATTTATGTGTTCAGTTTGAATGTAAATATTACACAGTTATAGTATATAGTATTATACTTAAAGCATGAAATAAACATGAATGAACATCAGAATGTATTTTATTTAAACCACAGAAAGACGTCAATAGTTAATCAAAGTTAATCTACTCTCCTGTCTGATTTGTTTGTTGGACAAAATGGTGGATTCGGCCTTATGATTGGTCAGATCGCCTGTCAGTCAAGCTGTTTGCGAAGGGTCAGTTGTGCATTAATAGCCAATGTTGGTGCGCAACTGAGCAGTTTGAACTTATGTGCACCCTTGACCAATATATTTTTATTAACTAATGGTAATTATGGTAATTTCTTGCTCATTATTAGTGATAGTTAATGCATTAACAAATGTAAACTAATTGAACCTTACTGTAAAAATGTATCATTTAAGTCATCAGTTATCATTAAGGTTATCTGAAATACACTGCCCTCCAAAAAACGCCCTAGAAAAGTGGGGTTTTGGACAATATTGGTATGAATCCTTTTTAATTTGTGATAATTTTGCACTGATAAGAGACAACACAAACTACAAAAACACATTTTATTACATAAACAGTTTATACATAGAAAAAACTTCATTAAAATATCCACCATTAGCAGCTATTACAGCTCTGCTTAATCTGGGCATCAGAGCTGTCAGTTTATTCATACATTGACTTGATATATTACTCCAAGTAATATATTTGCACCAAAAAATGTTAATGATTTATGCTGATATTGTCCAAAACCACACTTTGCTTGTCTTTTTTCACAGGGGTGTTTCCAAAGTTTTGGAGGGCAGTGTAGATTGTGGCACTAGTGATAATCGACTAGTGTAAAAAATAATAATGTGGCATGGCTGTCTCTGTAAACAGTTTGTGTATATTATATGGGCTTTAAGATAAGACTTTCCATCAGTCTAAAACAAATTAGTACTGGTTATTGCATCAAAATAACCATGAAAACAAAGCAAAATTAGATTTTTACAAAACTCTGAAAACTTACTGGCAAAAGTCTTAAAAATGAAGAAAAATGCAGCTTCTGCCTAAAAGATCATATTTGATTTATTATAATTCATTTATTATGATCAATAATAAGAGTTACATGTTACTCTATTTGTTTTTTTTTTTAAATTCTAAATTAGGATCCATAAGAATTAATAATAAATTTACTAATTCTGTGAGTGTCTGCAGTAATTTGCTTAACTGCACTGGCAGTGTAGCATTTAGGTGACTTGAAACGGCCTCAGTGAAATAAATTTGCCCATCCTTTGAAAAACAGCAACAAAAATCCTTCTCACTGTACATCACCAGTGCAGTTGATACAAGTAAGACCAAACATAGGTGCAGAGTTGTACTTCTGAAGACCACATCAGCTGTCATACCTTTCAGGTGGATTTTATTTTCTGGGCTGTGCACTAAGACGGAGCTGACGGAATCCAGGCTGTCGTAGTTACTGCATCCAAGAGGCCCCGTTCTGGTCTCCGTTACCTAGGAAACAAGGAGATATTTTAATGCCTTATTATCGTTGAAATCATGCACCTGTTTGTTCCTCTTCAGAAGCGGTAGAGTGCTGAGCATATGCCGTTGTCTAAAACAAACCAGCACGCCTGTGCAATAAGCCAGAGTCAATATCTAAATGTCACCAAAGCCCATTTCAGCATGTCAGAGCTCTCCAAAAATGCTCACTTTGCAGAGCGCCATAGAAATAGTAAATTGACTCCAGTGTTAGGTCCCAATGCATTATTAATTTCAAATCTAGAGAGCAGTGAGCCGTGCGCAGTGGCGTAGTTTCCTTAACAGAGCCTAGTGTTAAATATAAGGAGACTTTTATGATTCTAAAATAATGTGTCTGACCTGGCATTTCAGCTGGGACTTGATGTTCCAGGACTTTTTTTTTTTTATTGAGTGGCTGGAATAGTAAAACAAAATTGATGGTACTAATGGGGATCCTTTACATTAGTGTGTCTTGACAAATCAATAATCAATTAATTAATGAGATAAAGCACTTGTAAATTGGTGGAGAAATACATTAAGCATTAAGTAGCATCAACAAATAACAAATCAAAGGCTATCAAAAAAGAATTATTCAAAAATGCAGTGAATACAGTATGTGTATATGCAGTATACATATTTTAGTAAGTTAAACATATACACATCAGGGGCAGAAATTAAGGCTTGTGGCAAAAATGCCCATAAATTTAAGACAAAGAGGCAAAATATGCCCTTGCACAATTAAACAACGTATTATGGCTGTCGTAATTAAAACGAAATGTGACTCTGGACCACAAAACCAGTCATAAGTGTAATTTTCTTTTAAAAAAGTAGTTAGATTTATATATATTATCTGGATAAAAAAAGCTTTCCATTGATGTATTGTTTGTTAGGATAGGGAAATAATTGGCCGAGATACAACTGTTTGAAAATCTGGAATCTGAGGGTGCAATAAAACAAAACAAAAACGTTTTATATTGTTTTCTATATTGATATTAATTAGCATTGTTACAATCTACAGAGCAATAATCCACAATAATGTTTTACATGTATAATTTAGAAATACAGCTTTAAACAGTCTATTGTTATTGACAACAGTTTCAAATATTGATTCAAGTAATTGGCTAAATGTAAGTATTTTACATTAAAGACAACATATGGTTTTTATAATAATAAGGTGATTATAAAAATTGCCCTCACAAATGTAAAAAATGCCCCTTAATGGAAAAGTTAATTTCTGACCCTGATATACACAAATATATACTGTATACTGTATATACATGCATACATTTCTCTATCTCTCTCTCTCATCTGTTCATCTTTTTTTTTCCCCTGGTGGAACATGACTGACTGTGATATGTTTGATTTAGCAAATGAGTTTGACTTGGGTAATTTCAACTCGCTAATCACTTCAACACTGTCTTCAATGTGTTTGTTTCAATCAATTCGTTGAAAAGAGGCTGTTCAAAAGAACCACTTGTTCACAAACCCCTGACAGCTCACAAAAGCGGTGAATGTTGCAAAATGTCACAACAACATATTCATGATTTCAAATTATGTGAAAAAAGCGTTTGCTGTTACCTTGTTAAACTACAATTTGCTGCTCTTAACAAATTTCAACAAAGCCTACTGAATTATGCTAAATACAAAGCATGAAACACTGATGCTAATAAAATGTTTGCGAGTGTAACAGGATATTATATCATGACCTAAGCTATTTAATACTGAAAGTAATCTTTATTATGTTTATGTGTTCTGTAGACACTATAGGTGACCGTGGACCACAAAACCAATCATAAGTAGCACAGATATATTTGTAGCAGTAGCCAACAATACATTGTATGGGTCAAAATTATCGACTTTTCCTTTATGCCAAAAATCATTAGGATATTAAAGTAAAGATCATGTTCCATGAAGATATTTGGAAAATGTACTACCGTAAATATATCAAAACGTAACTTTTTATTAGTAATATGCATTGGTGAGAACTTCATTGTGATGACTTTAAAGGCGATTTTCTCAATATTTGGATTTTTTGCACCCTCAGAATCCAGATTTTCAAATAGTTGCATCTCGGCCAAATATTGTCATACCATACGTCAATGGAAATTTATTTATTCAGCTTTCTGATGATGTATAAATTTCAATTTGTAAAAAAATTTTTAGGTTTTCTGTGTCTAGGGTCACAAGTTGATAATGCATTGGTAGTGCATGCATTTTTTATTAGTAGCCTAGCTTTTTTCAAATTCTACAGAATTAATACTGTTTATAAGGTATTCTGGCTATGAATTCCATACCTGTGTTCTGAAGATTTATAGCTTTATAGCTGATAACTCCAAAAATGCTGTTAAAAATAAAAGCATGTATTTCCTGCATTCTCAGAATGCTGTCCATGTTTAAAGCTGCAAAATGCTACACCCGAAATCTCTTGCAAATATTTCACCAGCACAGATAGCTTTTTTTTTATCAAATTTTGCCCCACTGCTTTTGGAAGCTTGATGCCGCCTGTTGTTTGACAGCAGTTGTCATAAAATATGTGATTTTACACATCATTGTCAAGTCTTTGTCTCAAAATGAAATGCTGTAGCTAATCCAACACTAATCCAACAGAAAAATGCAAAGGATTTGGGACCATGTCCTCATAACGCCATAATCATTAGTTTGGATAACCTATTTCATTTCACTGTTTCCCCTCAAATGAGTAACTTCTATTTATCTTGGGTGTTTTTTCTCTCTTGGATTTTAAATGTTCTTCAGTCGATGTTATGATGAAGAATTATTTCTGTGTTGCTGATATGTTGCCAAGCTGTTTATAGAAGAAGTAACTCCCCCAACACTGTCACTGATTAATGTCACACATATTTTCACATTAACTTTCTTTATTTCACTATTTATTATCACATAAATGAATATGTTATATATAGAAAATTCTTTAGGTACTGTAAACTACGATAATGACAGTTTTAGAGAGAGAGCATTAGCATTTATCATAATATGTGCAACATGCATGCACACTTAATCATTCATTTATGAACTACTGTCTCTTTTCTAAAGTGTCGCACACATGCCCTCCTCCGCACCCCGTCCCACTGCAGCATCTCATTAGATCACTTGTCATTTATGATTGCTTACTGCAGCTCAATTGCTCTGATCCCAATAGGACTCCAGGCTGTTTACCTCACGCAATAAAACCAGACACTAATCCGTATAACAGTCTTCACAAAACCGGCATTCTTCTCAAAGAAATCATTCCAATGATTTTCTGTAGCATGAGCAGCTCATGTTGTTGTAGTGAAAGCAGTACTGAGCCTACAGTAACATATACATAGAGAGAGAACTATATATTAGGGCTGTAATTGATGTAAAATTGTATCAAATGATTCACAGTTCTGAAGGAACTCTCTTATGCTAAGCAATGTTGTGTTTATTTTCTTCAAAATACAGTAAAAACAGCAATGTTGTGAAGTATTATAAAAATGTTAAATATTTATTTTCGAATTAAATACATTTTTAAATATTATTTACTTATGTGTGACAGTAAGCAGAAGCCATTACCTTATTTTTAAAAAATGCTTAAGAAACATTATCATTAATGTTGAAAACTTTTGTGCTGCTAGATAGATAGATAGATAGATAGATAGATAGATAGATAGATGTGTACACACAATGCTGTACTATATATAGGTTACACAGTACGAATGAATAAACAAGTACAGCTAGCAATTCCATGCTAAGCCTAACCAAATCTCTTGTTTACCTGTCACCCTTCTGTTTTTCCTCCCCAATTGTGTGTATGTTTTATCAGCAGCGCTTAATATTGACATCCATTTAAGGAATGGAATCATACCTGACAAAATAACCGGATAACACTGAAATCCCACATTTTCCACCCTGCCTCCTCAGAGAGTGTCATGTTTTGTTGTTGATCTTATATTTACCGGAGCTGTGTTTCCACAGCTTCCTCTGCATGGTTTTCTTAAGGGCATAACAAAGGAAATGAATGCCTGCGGTACAGTACTCTCCTCTCCATTTCTGTAACATCTCACATCATCCACGGGCCCCTGAAAACTCCCACAGACCGCAGAGTGCAGCCCATTCTTTGTCAATTGAGATGCTAGAAGAATGCATATCAAGTTGACTCATTTGTCAAAAAAGCCTCTGCCTCCACTGTGGAAGGCTCAGTTGGCTAAAGACTGCAGATGTGCTCTGAAAGCAGTTTAGGAGTTCATGACATGTGACAGGATTTTAAGTACAGATTCTGAGCTTCATTGAATTTGACAGCTGATGTTGATTATACAGCACTGTCAGGTCGCTTGACCAGTGCCAGCTATCTAGAGGCAGCTCTTGACAGAAATGGTGCAGGGTTCTGAGCTCCCACCCTTCAATACTGGTGCTCATTTACATTCTGTGAACAGACAGGGAAAAAATTATATAGGATTCACCTGTACAAAAAATACAGTGGCCGTCAGTGCCATGGTAGTTACAGCTGAAGTCAAAAGTTTACATACACCGTGCAGAATCTGCAAAATGTTAATTATTTTACCAGAATAAGAGAGATCATGCAAAAAAAAAAAAAAATAAATGTTGTACTTACCTGAATAAGGTATTTGACAATAAAAACCTTTTATATATAACACAACTTATTAAAATGACCCTGTTCATTTGGTTCTTCTGCATTTTTGTGCATTTTAACCCTTTCCAACAATGACTGTATGATTTGGAGATCCATCTTTTCACACTGGAGACAACTGAGAGACTCATATGCAACTATTACAGAAGGTTCAAATGCTCATTGATGCTTCAGAAGGAAAAACGATGCATTAACTTTTTGAATTTGAAGATCAGGGTAAATTTAACTTATTTTGCCTTCTAGGAAACCTGTAAGTATCTTCTGTAGGTTCTAAAGGGCTGTACTAAGTGGAAGAAAACAATAATATTTAGGCAAAATAAGAAAAATGTACACATCCTCATTCCGTTCAAAAGTTTACACCCCTGGCTCTTAATGCATTGTTTTTCCTTCAGAAGCATTATTGAGCAATTGACCTTTCTGTAATAATTGCATATCCCTCAGTTGTCATCAGTGTGAAAACACTGATCTCAAAATCAAGGTTCAAATACACAAAAATGCTGAAAAACCGAAGAATCTGTGGGACCTGAAGGACTTTTCTGAAGAACAGGGGGCAGTTTAACTGTTTAGGACGAACAAGAGACTAGCACTAAAAAAAAAAAAAAAAAACACAGCTGTGGATCATTCAGGTAATAACACAGCATTCAGAATCAAGTGCACAGTATGTAAACTTTTAAACAGGGTCAGTTTTATACATTAAACTATTGTCACACTGTTTTTGCACTAAAAAGAACTGACCTATACAGTAACAACAGTAAAGAGTTTGTTAATAAAAGTAAGTTGGTCACATTTTAGCTGATTTACAAAAAATATATAAATGAATAAAAAACTAGCTCAATAACAGTCATTTGTTTGGTAATTGTAGTAAACTGGTTGAGCCATATGTTTTTGATTTACTAAAAAAGAACTTGCTCGAAAGAGTCATTTGTTTGGCAGTCGTAGTAAACTGGCAATGCTGTATGTTTTTGATTAATAAAAAAAATAGTAAACCAGCTCGTAAGAGTCATTTGCTTAGAACTGCTAGTAAAATCACATAGCATGTCATTTGTCATTTGTTTGGTAATTGTAGTAAACTGATCATGCATTTTTTTTTTAAAGCCATTTGTTTAATAATCTAGTTACACTATATGTTTTTGATTCACTATTTATTTATTTATTTTTTCTAAAATCAGACTGGTTGCACTGTGCCAGTGCACAGTAGTCAATTGTTTTTTTTATTGTTTGGATTACACTGGTCTCAATGTGTGTTTTGTGCTGTATTGATTTGGTGTTTACTGTTGTGGTATTGCTGTATAGTAGTGCAGGAAACACTGTCAGAGTATTTTAGTATTGGCACATAGAAGAACACACATGCTAGAAAGGTTAAAAGAACCAAGTACGACTCAGTTCTGGTATTTTAACAAAAATGTTCCACTTCTGCATGGTACATTTCCAAAAAAAAAAAAAAAAAAATGGTAACACTTTTGGTAGGCTATGTTTTGCATTCTGTGTAATGTTATAGTGTAGACGTCCTTATATGTTTAAAAAAGTGTCACCTTTAATGACATGTACCTAGTCTTTTAACACGGTCTTTACAATTATATGCATCTCATGTAGTCGGCCATAGCTTTGGCGGTAACTCCGAGATCCGTGTCCTACACAGAGGTGACTGTTAATAGTATGTCATTATGACAAATGGTTATATTACAGAGAGGGGTGGAAGTCCTTCATGTCTAGTTGTAGATCTGGACTGAACGGTAAACTTTATGAAATAGTGGTATTGAATCTCCAAAGCAGTGTAAATGTTACCGTTGAGCCAACAGAACCTTGTCGATTCCGTGAAGACCAGCTAATCTCCAGACTGTTTGTTCTTGCAAAATCTGATCACTGCTAAACCTGCCTTGAGATCTCAGGCTATTTTTGGCCTTAAGTGGTATCTGATTACACAAAGCCAAAGTGATGTCCCCTAGAAGTTGCTTCCTGGTGTGCTTTAGCTCTTCGTTTCTGAGCGGAGGGTGTAATTGATCATCCTTTATGGCATTATTGATGAGCCCGCTATAACCCACTTCTGCTGTGGTGCCCAATTCATCAGGCTGATTTGCACACAGGGTACAGGAAGAAAGCAGTCAAAGGTGGGCCCTATAGCCCCGTAACGTCTCATTAGCTCTTCCCTGACAAACACACCTGGCAGGACAGACTGCTCCCTACAGCGATGCTAGAGGGCTCTCTGAAAGCACTTCAGAGGTGTGCACCAAAACAATTTCACCGATATGATTTGATGAGGTCTGTCTGCCACAAAGTGCCCTTTATTGTTACCATGGACACTTTTCTCAAGCACAAGCAGGATATTTTATAATATGTTTACCAAATGGTACATCTATGCTAATTTGAAAAACGTGATGTATTTTGTAATCTCGATCCGAAGAGCTTTACAAGTGCATATTTGCTGCATATAAATGCAGATGACTCTGTGTGTCCGTGGTCATATTGAAATGAAATCGTACGTGTTCAATTGAACTTCTCCGCCGATGTTATGTAGAAAAAGCTCAGGCTAATGAAAAGCTCATTGCAGCCCAAAGAGAAAGTCATTATCTTCCAAGAGAGCTACTGTTCCTGTTCCTGTGTGATCTTGCTTTCATTTTTGAGGCTGAAACTCTTCGTTATGAATAAATGTGGTGTGTAGAAAGTTTGGCTTTGACAGAGCTTAAAAATGGCATATTTCATTTTGACTAGCCAGCATTAGTGCAACAATCAGAGTATAGTGCATCTGGAATATTGCATGATCAGCTTTTGCAACGTTGTTGAGTGTGCTTTGGATCGATTGCGGTCAAAATTGATGTAATTAGCAGTTCATAAATACTAAGCAAAAACTTATAAACAAATTAGCAAAAGATTATTTTGTCATCATTTTTTTTTCTTGCTTAGTCAAAAGAGGCGGTACATAAATATAAAATGTATTCTCGTCGTTTAGCACGTGAGAAATATGCTTTGAAAGCATCCCCAACCCCAACAGAAATAGTTCTTATATAAAACTGTAATTGTATGCAAGCAGGTGCATATCTTGATTGAAAGTCAATGATATTTGTCTCAGTTCAGCAGCATAATTTCATGCAGAGTTCCCTCTGAAGGAATCATGATGTTGCAGTCACCAGCATTTCTACACCCACTCAGCAGCTGTGAGTAAGACCGAGAGCCACTTGACACATCATGAAAATGGCATTGCGGCCTTAATTGCTGAAGATTTACCATGGCAACAAATATATAACTCAAACACCTAGAACAGTAAAAGTACGTACCAGTCACATTGATAAATGGTAATCAGCATGCATAAAAAAACAACAGAGAACTGAAAATCATTTAAAATACATAGATTTATAAATCAACGTAAAGTCAAGTTAATTATCCCTTGAATTAATAACTAGATCAAACCAACAGGCTCATTAGAAAAATGTGCCTTTACCTATATTTTTGGAAAAAAAAAAAAACTTACTTACACACAAAGCATTGCATATTCCACTTCAAATGACCACTAGTGGCAGTAAAACACCAACCATTTTTATTTACATAAATTACAGGAGCAGATTATCAATAAATATACATCTGAAGTCAAAAGTTTACATACACCTTGCAGAATCTGCAAAATGTTAATTATTTTACTAAAAATATGCATGTTTTTTATTATTATTTATATTTCACATTAAATATGTTTACATATAGTCCACAAGAAAAAAAAAAGTTGAAATTATAAAAACAACCCTCAAAAAAAAAAAAGATTCTGTGATTCTTACCACTGTGTTGTTACCTGAATGTTCCACAGCTGTGTTTTTTTTTTGTTTGTTTAGTGATAGTTGTTCATGAGTCCCTTGTTTGTCCTGAACAGTTAAACTGCCTGCTGCTCTTCAGAAAAATACTTCAGGTCCCACAAATTCTCTCATTTTTCAGCATTTTTGTGTATTTGAAACCTTTCCAACAATGACTGTATGATTTTAAGACCTCTCTTTTTACACTGAGGACAACTGAGGGACTCATATGTAGCTATTATAGAAGGTTCAAATGCTCACTGATGCTCCAGAAGGAAAAATGATGCATTAAGAGCCAGGGGTGTAAACTTTTGAACAGAATAAAGATGTGTATATTTTTTTTAAATATCTTTTTATATTTAGTACTGTCCTTTAAAAGCTTCAGAAGATACTTGCATGTTTCCCAGATGACAAAATAAGTTAAATTTACCCTCATCTTCAATTTCAAAAAGTTTTCAAACCTTTGGGGCCATTTTTTAAATTTAGCTATTTACTTTCTTTTGTGGACTATAAATATCTTTTACGTGAAATATCATATTCAGGTCAGTACTAAATAAAAAATAACATGCCTTTTGTGTGATCCCTCTTATTTTGGTAAAATGATGAACATTTTGCAGATTCTGCAAGGTGTATATAAACTTTTGACTTCAACTGTATACAGCTTTTTTTATGTTGTAAAATTGCTCATTAACGCACCTGGTACAGCATTGTATTTGCGATGTGGCGCTCTCAGGTTCAAGTCTTGTGAAAGACACGAGTCACATAAATCCATGAAACAGCTCAAATAGTTTAAAAAGCAAGCTAAAATGGCATGGTAAATCCTTTTTTTTTTTTTTTTGCTTGTAGATGGTACGTTATTTTCAAGTGCAATAGAGCATTAACTTGATAGCTCCTCTCACCAGACATTTTACTTCCAAAATGCTGTGATGTACAACAAAAAAAATAATAAAATGTTTCCAGAGTCACTTGGAGAAAACTGAATGCGCTTTCTGTGCCACCAACTGAACAGTTTATCAAGAAGCAACATACGTAATATTGTTTTGCAGAAATGTGGCTACGAACGCACAGTCTAAGTTGGATCAGAAAGGAAAAAGCCGTGTCGTCTGTTACCTTGATGGCAGATGTAGCGATCTGCAGGTGGTGGAGTCTTCGCAGGGTGCTTTCTCTGTCTGTGAAGTACGACGCAGCCAACTGGTGCAAGACTTCTAGGGAGACCACGGAGCTGTTTCCGTTGCCCTCTGACTTTTTGCTCAGCTTCTGTTTGTCCAAGAAGATCGTGAGTGACTCCTCTCCTTAGAAAAGATGCATGTAGAAACCGACCCATGAGATCAAATATTCCAAAGACAATGTTCAGCAAAATGACAGTGAGTACTGGTTGTGCTGTTACAGTGTACTAACATACCTTTCCTACAGTTGTTTACCATGAACTGTGAGATGAAGCTGAGTTTTTCAAGGATTTGTTAAATATGAATCGCAGAAGTTAAGGCCAAGAAGCAATAACGATTTTGAAGGAAGGAAAAGGGCACACACGAAAGGGAGTTTATCCCAAAGGGAGGTTGTTATAACCACAGATCTTCCTCTGAAGATCAATTTTATTTTTTTTTAGTTTTTGTTTTTTTTTATAGTAAATGCTATTTTTAATCTGAGTCTAAGCTTGAAATCCAGATAAATATTCTTGTCTGGGTTGAGGAGCGCCTCCTTTACCTGTATGTGTGGAGCTTGAGTGGTGTTATTCGTTTCAGTCTGTTTAGTATGCACGCAATAACACAGTCCCCCCATTTCCTTTGCTTTGAGTCGTTAATTACCAGCGTTCATTGTAGCTTTACCACTTCATTCGTCTCCCCTGTCTCTGAAGTTCTGCAGCTTCACTTCATACATCCACCAATAAATGACATCATAATTAGTGACGGTAACGTGCAACATTTTGCTAGAGACACATTGAAAGATTTGAATCCACCACTGGGACGTGCTGCCCTACTTATTATATGGGTGCCACAGGGAGAAGAGAAAAATACTCTCTGATAATGGCTAAACTTATGCCAGGGATGTCAGACTCAGTGTATGGATAGTAACTCTATGTCTTATTTTATTTTATGTTATTTTATTTTAAAAATGCTGGAAAATGCACTGAATTCTTAATGTACTATCAGGACTTTTGGTATACCTTAGTTTATATTTAAAGAGTATAGTACATTTAAACGTGATTTATGACGCAATATGCAAAATATTGTGTTACTGAGAAAAAAAAGGGGGCTGTGGTTTAAATAAATTATTGTAATCTTACTTGAAGAGATGAAGGATTTTGAAAGTCTGACAGTAATCAATGTTTAGTACAACTGTAATGTTAACCCTGCCTGCTTTAAATGTTTGAGAATGATTAACAGTTAAAAATATTTGTTAGAAATTTAGATAAGTAACAGTTACTTTAACATTACTTTAATAAAGTAATTAACATAGTTTCACACTACTTTTTAAATAGGATCATTTGTAATCTATAACCTATTACTTTTCCAAAGTAACCTTCCTAACATTGCTTCTACATTATGAAATGCACTGCATATGGGCAGTTAATGAAATATTTTAAACAAAATGTATTAATTACTGAATAAAAATACCCTGCAATTGTACTTTTAGTATACTAAACTGGTATATTTAAAGCCTGCTAAATTGAAACAACTATTTTTGTGCTTAATGCACTTTAATTGTGCGGAAGTCGCTCTGAAGTCCAACGAAAGAAATACTTAAGTATATTTAATTGTGCTCAAGTGGATCTATTGCAAGTATACTTCAGGTACACTTTTAATATTTTGCATTTAAAGACTGCTATTATTAAAAGATCACACAATCTTCATCAATGGTGACATTAAAGCATATTTTATACTTAACATTAAGAAATGTGCATTGTGCACAAGTAGTAGTCCAAATAAAGTTAAATTGCAACTTTTTAAATATTAAAAAAGTCTCAAGCAATAAATATCAGTATATGTTAATAGACTTGAACTATACTTAGTATAAAATAAATGCATTTTAAATCTATTGTTTTTTTTTACTAGGGTATGCCTGCAGGTTTTATGAGATGATATTAATTAAGAAAGTACATGGAACTTTTTTGCGAAAAGAAAAGAAAAGAAATACTAATAAAACTAATCAAATAAATTCAATCCATAGGCATTATAATGCATTCATGTATTGCATTACTGTAGACAGTGAAATACATTTTATATGGGCAGTTGATCAAATATTTTTGTTCATCAAAACTCATCCTTACTAGGAAAATGTATTGCAGTAACTTACTATGCCTGCAGCTTTTTAAAATTATATTAATTAAGAAGGTACATGGAATATTTGTGCAAAAAAGAAAAGAAAAGAAAAGAAAAACTAATCCATTGCATAAAAATTCATTTGTCACACTGCAGGAACATTTTAAATGAACTAGTGAAAGCAAAAAAAGATTGTTAAAAAGGTGAAAGACTTAACCCCTTAGCATTGCTGTCAAACTTAACTCAATGCAAAACTTTTTCAAATTCACCTTTAGCATAGATCTCATGAAAAATTGGCTTACCTCCCAATGTGGCTGATACCAAGAAATGAGTGCCATATTTCTTGATCAGATTTTCATGGATCTGCTGAAGGCTCGGCCTTCTCCCCAGAAGTCTGAGGTTGCGTAAAAACTCGGGCGCCAAAGGCAGAGGGGCTTTGAAGAAGTCTCTCTTCTCTGTCACCAAGCTGTTCACCTTCCAGTGACTAAACTCCCTGTGAGACAAAACAAACACAATAAGTGCCTTAATGCACATAGCGGATTTTAGAACCCATTATGTTTCATCGGTCACCGGTACAGAAAACCACATGTCTATATGTGTGCGCAAGGTGCGAGAGCAAAAGAAAATGCAGATGTCAGCAGAAAATAAGGCTAAGCGTGCATAAATATTGCATGGTGCTAAATATTGATGCATCTCATTGTAATGCGGGGCAAACACGATTCGGGTCCATAAACACAATAGAGCTTACATGGTGCAACTTTCAACAGCTTCTGTAACTCTGACATCATTCCTAAACATACATATTTCAAAATGCTCTATGTATCTACCATATATGCATTTCATAAAAGCAATAACAATCCCAGTCACTGTTTTCCTGGGGTTATGTATACAGAACAAAGCTTGCGCTTCTGTAAGGATGCTACCCAAAGGAATGGCCTATTGGGCTTAATACGGTTCGTGAGAATCTCTAAGAGTTAATTAACGAAAGCAGTGGCTGTCCGACCATAAGCTAATGATGATAGATGGTCTTAATTAAAGGGTTTTAGCACCAGCTGATAGCACCTGGAACTCTGCTGGGGAGTGGGACACTATTACCCAAAACGCTCGACTTTTTAATACTCCCTTAACTAGGGGGGCCACCACACCTGGGTATCATTGAATATGGTTTGACGTAATTTAACTTCTTGTATTTGTTGTTTCTATCTGTTTCTACCTGTCAGCAGCAACTTTAGTCTTTTCAGCTGGTTTCTGCATAGTTTTTTAACTTGCAGACGGCATCTGTACAGCACACACACATACGCCCGATAGAAAGAACTGCTGATCTGCAACACCTCGCTCTGCTGGATTGAAACTGGGTCTTCTGGCCCGTTTGTATGAGCCTGCCAATCAAGCGGAGGACGGCAGGTGCGCTCTATGAAAATAGGTCTTCACCTCTCAAACTTTTCACTCATTAAAACAGACACACACGTTTATCAGATGCATATAATGAATGCTCTGTCCTCTGCTCAATAGTGGACTGAATAGCAAAGTCATTGTTACTGCTTTAGAATTCCTCGTGGATGGTGGTTAGTGCTATGCAGAGTTTGGTGAATGAAGGAGGGGAAATCTGAATAGCAATTAGAGTCTCTTTCTGTTCCCCTGTGAACCTGTGCTGGCGGTGCATTCTGCAGCCGTGTTTGTGCTCAGCACAATAATAAGTGCCTCACAATACTTCCTCGCTAATTTGAGACAGTTAAACATTTCCTCCAGGAGAACCTTAAATTATTTTCTAGAACAAAATATATATTACTTGTCAAGTAGCCATTAGTGGGCTGTTTTAAGGTTGTTTTTTTGCCTTTTTGTTTTAAATTGTGCAATGATGTTAATAGGATGAAGTATTGTGTTGTGCACCGATGGCTTTTTGTTTTCAGAGTCAAGTAGCAGATGCTCGGATTTTACATTGAAATTAGCTTGAATCTTGATTACTCACCAGGAGCACTGTGCTAAATGCTCTAATTAGATTTTTCTACTTTGGTGCCTGCCTTTAGGTCCAATTTTAATAGAAAATACAAATTCCTTTAACTCCAACTGATGAAATATTGAGAAAGAACTTATTTAGATATATTTAAATGACATGACAACATATTGAAAGTTATTTAAACTGCTGTGGGATGACAGTTGTGAAAGTTTGTTTTTGGGAATGGTGGTTTAAGGGAGGAAGTTGAAGTTCAACTCATTTTGTTTTGCCGAATTGGTAGCAAATACTTAGGAACTGGTTTGAAAACTTTGAAAAAACTAAACATGAAGGTCCACCCCTGAACCTAACCCTCAGTGGAGCTTGAAAGGATGAAAATTACCCCATGATTTACTCACCCTCAAGCCATCCTAGGTGTATATGACTTTCTTCTTTTAGACAAATAGAATCAGAGTTATACTAAAAAATGTCATGGCTTTTCCAAGATTTGTTATAAATGGCTGTTGATACTCAATAGTCCAACATAAGTCCAATAAAGTGTATCCATCCATCATAAAAAGTAATCCGCAAAGCTCCGGGGGGTTAATAAACAAAAATTAGAAATACAAAATGAGAATTTGTAAAGAAAAATGTGAGAGGATTTCAGAATAAGCCATGTGGTGTTTCCTTGGTTCTTAAGATACTAGCATATTCTCTCAGGAGCTTCTCATGAACATTTGTTTATGATTTATAAAGTTTTAAATATGGATATTTTTCTTACACAAATGCATTGATTCACTTAAGAAGGCCATTATAAACCCCTGGAGCTGTGTGTAGTACTTTTTATGATGGATGGATGCACTTTATTGGACATTCACCACTATTATAAAGCTTGGAAGAGCTAAGACATTTTTATTCTAACTCAGGTTGTATTCATCTGAAAGAAGAAAGTCATATACACCTAGGATGGCTTGGGGGTAAATCATGAGGTAATTTTCTTTTTTTTTTTTTTTTTTGGGTGAACTATGCCTTTAAGCAGATCAAACTAAAATGAATAAATGAGATCAAAAAATTCAAACATCAAAACTTAAAATAGTTTTGAACTGCCATGAGAGTATGAAGGATGGTTCACTGCAAAATGAAAATAATTTCATAATTTTTGCTCATTCTCCTCTTGTTCTAAAACAGTTTTTTATTTCACCATGGAACATGAAATCCATCTTGCGAATATCATGATGATTCTTTTCCATATAAAGAAATTAAAAAATTCTTGGGGCTGTCAGGCTTCATAAAAAATGTGGTGGAAAAATCATCATTTAACATAGCTCATATGGCTCATGCTTTATATGTGAAGTCATACAATTGCTTTTTGTGAGGAACAGACTGACATTTTAGTTGTTATTCACTGATGATCTTCTAGTGGGAGCAAATGACTGATTTCTGAAGTTTCTGAATAACTGATTAGTTCATGAATCAGCTTTTTCTTATGAACCAGCCAGTAAGAATGGATGTCAAGATTTTTTGGTGAGTAACAACTTAAATTTCTCACACAAAGCTATCTAGTGACTGCAGAAGACTTCGAATATAGAGCAGTGTGTATCACTTTTATGATAGTTTTATAGTGTCTTTGAAATATTGGAGATGTATAGTCCCAGTCCTCATTCACATTCATTATAGTATATGACAAGAATTGCCAAGATATTCAACTAAATATTCATCTTTTGCTCCAAGGAACAAAGGAAGGCGTGAGTTATGAGAAAAACATTGGTGAGTCAATGATAGAATTTGTATTTCTAGGTTAATTATACTCTGAAAAGGCCCCAAAAGGGTGTTTTTGCAGCAATTCTGAACAAGAACCATTCTGAGATTCTCACAGAAGGCCTTCTTTGCCTGTAGTAGCTGGACATTCAATTCCATGGACATCATGTTCACTCTAATGACCTTCACACTTTACTTCAGTATGAAATCAGATCAGAACTGACATGAATTTGATTGGAGTGACAGACTATCAGGCTCTCAGGGCTTCTGAGAAATATTTGTTCCCAGTGCATCTGGACTTTTGTATCTATAAAATAAAATAGGAACTTCTTGTCAACTAAAGTACTGTAAGTATGATATATTGCCTCCCTTCTCAACTGCAGACACTGAGACATTTACTGAACCCTGTACAGAAATGTCCAATGTTTCACTCTTGTTCATTTCCTTATAAATTGCATTGCAGATTTATATAGTTTTCTGTTGCTTTTGTTTTTCTCCCCTGTTAAAAATGCTTTGTCAGGTAATCTAAAATATGTTTTAAGTTTCATTCAAGTCAGAAATATTATTTAATATGACTAAATCAACCTGGCTAAAGTAATTTATGGTCAGGTAAGATACAAATAGATGATTGAAGTAATAAAAGCATGTTATTTTTACTTTTTGCATTCTGTGGAACCAATTTGAAGATATTTAGCTCACAGACTTTATGGCAGCTGATATACTGTCTATTTCAGAACACTGTCTTAAAGTACAATAGATGCAGGATGCATTTATACTTGGTGATAAATAATTGACGTAAAACAAATCAGAAACAGGCTTTACACAAGTATGTCCAAAGCCTGTCTCAATTATTTTTGCATTCTGAAAATAACCTGAAACGAAAAGACTCCACATTTTCAACAGATGGCGAATGAATCACTCTAAACAGTTTGTCCACCTATTCAGCCAAAAGCTTAAAATGTCACAATCTGTCTAAATGTCCCATTCTGTCTTAGCTCTCTTTTTAAAAATTTTCTCTTTAAACCCTCTGTTTCATGCAAAACTTCAAAGGTTTCTGTTTAGTGAACTAAAACATTGGCACATGCTGCTTTTTTTTTTAGGGCATCATCTAGAAAATAAGCTTAGGAAACCCTCCCACCAGGGGCTGCATTGTATTGCGAAAGCAGCTTTAACTATAGATTTTTAAAGAAGGATTAGTCGCCAAAGTTAAGCAAATAAGAAATGACAAAATCATGCTTTCAGCAAAAACCAGAACTACACAATGCAAAAAAAAAAACAAAACTAAATAAAACTGCTCAGCAAAACTTTGCACCGGCAAACATTGACTCAATCTGTGGAAGCTCGGGCAATGTTTATCAAATGCTTCTGAAATATCCTTTGCTGAGTGATTGAAGTGGTAAATTGCATCAAGTCAACAGAACACAAAAGCGATTCTTTTCAACCCCTGTATGGCTTTCCCCCCCATTATAATTCCACACAAGCATCTCAGCGTTTTCCATCCATTTGGCTTATTAATTCTACTCTGTGTACCAGCATCACCTGCATGACATAATTCATCTCTTGTGTTTCCCATGAAAACATTAAATTACATTCTGTCTCAATTGCTTATAGCTTACATGTCTTTGTGTTTGATTTCTTTTGCAGATACTCGTTGCCTTTGGAAACCGGCTGCTACCAGGTTACTAAATCCCTATGGAGCGACTCCCTGCTGGTCGTCACTACCGTCACCTTGTGCGGCACCAACGGTGTGATGGTCTACAGATAATAGCACGAATGGGAGCTACTACATCATCCCAAGGCTCCACATGGGTAGGATAGTGCGTCATGGTTCTTCCATAATCATAAATATGTTTCTTATAGTAGTATTCCTTACTCCAGGTCCGTTAAAGGTACATTTTATATTTTTTTACTTGTCAGAAACGGTTTTACAGATAAATTAATAGTACTGAAAAATTATAAATCAATAATGAATAAAAATTATAATAAATAAAATAATACAAACAACTAATACAAATGTATATGAATAATTTATAAAAAATAAAGTAGATTCATATACAGCTGAGGTCAAAAATTTAAGATACGCATTGCAGAATCTGCAAAATGTTAATTATTTTACCAAAATAAGAGGGTTAATACAAAATGAATGTTATTTTTTATTTAGTATTGACCTGAATAAGATATTTAACATAAAAGATGTTTACATAAAGTCCACAAGAGAAAATAATAGTTGAATTAAATAAATTGCCCTGTATAACAGTTTACATACACTTGATTCTTAATACTATGTTGTTACCTGAATGATCCACAGCTTTTTTTGTTGTTGTTGTTGTTTAGTGATAGTTGTGAGAAATGTAGTCAAAAAAAAACAATGTAGTCATCTTTATTCTGTTCAAAAGTTTTCACCCCCGGATCTTAATGCGTAATTTTTCCTTCTGAAGCATCAGTGAGCGTTTGATCCTTCTGTAATAGTTGCAGATGAGTCCCTTAGTTGTTCTCAGTGTAAAACGGTGGATATCGAAATCATACAGTCATTGTTGGAAAGGGTTAAAAATACACAAAAATGCTGAACAATTAAAGAATTTGTGGGACCTGAAGGATTTTTTTGAAGAACAGCGGGCACTGTTTAGGACAAACAAGAAATTCATAAACAAAAACAAAAAAACAGCAGTGGATCATTCAGGTGACAACATATTATTAAGAATCAGGTGTATGTAAACTTTTGGGGTTGTTTTTATAAATTCAACTATTATTTTCTCTTGTGGACTATATGTAAATGTTTTTTAAGTGAAATACCTTATTCAGGTCAGTGCTAAATAAAAAATAACATGCATTTTGTATGATCCCTCTTATTTTGGTAAAATAATTAACATTTTGCAGATTCTGCAAGGTGTATGTAAACTTATAGATAAATAAATAGTATTGGAAAATTGTAAATAAATAATCATCATAAATATAATAATATAATTAATAAAAAAAAAGTATATGGATAATTTAGAAAAATAATATAGACTCATTTGAATGGCCATGTCATGAACAGCTGAATATTCAGCAATCCACATACTGGACAATAACGCTTGTAGAATAAATTAGGTAACATTGAACAGTAGGTTCAGTTTGTTAACATTAGGTAGTGCATTGGGTAATATGAATGTTACATCATTCATTAATCTGAATTAATGCTAATTTCTAAACATAATATTCCTTATTAGTCATTCATGTTCTTTCATAACCCATGAGCACATTCTAATTTATACAGCTGATTTAAATGTATACAAAATGTATTAGTATATGAGCCTAGACTAATAAATGCTGTATTATTCATTATTAGTTCATGATACATAATGAATGAATGAATGTTAATGAACATAATTGTCAAGTATTACCATAAATTAACCATGCTTAATGAGTAATAAAGCATTTCTACAGTGACTGAATCTGAAAACCTTAGTTGTGTGTTAAGTCAGAATTGCAAGTTATAAACTCACAATATAGGGAAAAAAGTCACAATTGCAAGATAAACACAATTCTGAGAAAAAAAACAGTATTGTGAGTTTATATCTGGCAATTCTCACTTTATAACTCGCAATTGTGAGTTTATATCTCATAATTCTGAGGGAAAAAGGATTGCAAGTTTGTATCATACACGATGTAAACTTGCAATTATGAGGAAAATAAGTCAGAATTATGTGTGTGTTTTATTCAGTGGCAGAAACAGGCTTCCATATATGTCAGCCAGTGGACAAAAAAAAAATAATAATAATAAAAATATATATTGATTTGTTATTGTCTGTTTTTGGAAGTGCATTGTGTGGGACGACACATCAAGCAAATTTCAAGGACATCTGCTTGTAAGTTATGTAAGTTATCTCTTTCAAACATATCTGTGATTTGATCGGGTATTTATTTTTATTGAGCTCACAGATGCTTTCATATCGAATAACTTCTGAATGTAAATGTCAGCTGCTGCTAAAGCTTCGGAACAAAGAAAACTAATGCAAGCGCACATATCTCTCCATTCACAACAGAAAAATCCCCATCGGAGCTGGCAGTATGACTAAAGACCATAGAATCCACTCTGCCGGGGATCCTTTGGTGCAATGTTAACCCCCAGAGGGGAGCTGTGCCCAAGGAAGCAGTAAAAGGTACAGTGCCTGCTGGTGTTCTCCTCATGTGATGTGCAACCCAGTTTCTCTTTTTGGAAATCCCGATCTGTTATCATATCAAAGGGGCGAATGCAGTGACCAGCTGCAGTCCCGTCTTTTCAGTGCGAGGTCAGTGATGCTGTTTACACAATGCTTCTGAACTGTGAGGCACATACAGAAGACTCGCCTACACCCAAACACCCACACAGACTCTTTGGCTTGCAGGACAGCCTTTCAAACAGCGCTGGCAGAGGCTCGTCTCCCCCTCACTGGGTCCATCACAGTTCCGTGGGCCTTTCTCTGCCCAGCTGCTGTAGGCATGCTGCGTTCTGAATTCGCCGAGCGGAGAGAGTTGGACAGAGTCGGCTACGCGCCAGCGGGGGACAAAGGAAGCAGGCAAAAAGGCCAAACTCCCCTGGCGGATCTGAGGTCAGACACAGTAATGCACTGAACACACCTTGCCTTCCCGTTGTACGTGTGTCTTTGACATGGAGTGGAATGAATGTGTGGCGATCGATTTTTAAAATGCACTGTACTGAAAGGAAGCAGCATGTCGGGTGAATGTAATTAAAACCGGTCAACAGCTGAATAATCACCACTGCACTTTTCTGAATAATGATGAGTGTTGCTGTGCATGACGATATCAACGCCAAGGTCACAAGTTAGAATCCAAAAGAACTTTGAAAATAAGACCATACTAGATAGTGTAGTGTAGTGCAGTGGTTTAGATAGATTGATTGAATCCTTGTTGCATTACTAAAATACATTAGTGGTGTCAGAATTAACACTTTAACACAGGCGTTTAATTTTTTAATTAAAATAATTTAATGCAATTAATGCAGGGGTGGGGCTAGGTTTGGCCACCCCACTCACAAGTGCTAATGAAATGTGTTTATTTAGATGCGCAGAGCGTCTTTACGAGCACATGAAACGGGAGACTTTTCAAATGCGCGCTCCAACTTCACTTCAGCACTGGACGTGAGTCAAACGAGCACAGAATTGCTACTGGTGACGAGGAGCTTCAGTAGAACATCAGTGAACTGCGGTCAGATGAGATGTTGTCAGGCCATATGTCGGTAAAAACTAATTTACCTGTCCTGTCAGCTGTTATACTGTGTTCGTAGCGCACACTGTTCAAGTGCACTCCCAAATGTGCCGGTGCACGCTGTAGGCCTATATTAAAGTGCTGTATCATATTCAAACAAAAATGATACTGCAAGTATGCAATGTTGTAGTTATGTCATCAGTTAAGATATAAATTTACAAAGAAAGGCAATTAAAGCTGTGCATGTAAGTATTATTATTTATGAGTTGCATTTAAAGCAGCGTCAGATCCGCTGCAACTTCAGCAGCAGCAGCTTTTAAAGTAACAGCAGCCAAAATATCCTACTAACCTGCTGCTGTGATGTCTGTTAATCAAAGAACAACATTAAAAAGAGGAAATTAACAACTTCTGTAGTTTTAAGTTTTATCTTTATATAATTTATAAATTTATATAATTTAGTGATTGATAACTTTTCTTGATGAACTGCATAGGTAGCTAGCCCATATGACATTTATTATAATGGATTTATGTGAAGATTGTTTCAAGTTAGAAGTTATTTTTTAAAAGTCTAATAAATGTTAAAGTGATAGCTCTCAATTATACTGTAATGTTGAATGGTTATATTCAATCAGAAATCATATTCATACTCAAAAATCATAGAGACATCAGTTGGAATCAGTGATACTTTCCTTCAGTCATGAATAAAGATGACATTAAACAAATATGAAAAATATACATTCTTTATGTTTTTTCTACATTAATTTAGAGCATGAATGTGGAATTATTGCAATACAAAAGTATAATAAAAAACTTTAATGTCAGGTAGGATTAACTGTGATTAATTTCAGGAAAAATGCAATTAATTCGTTTTTAGTACATTTTTTTTTTCAATCAATTGAAACCACTATAATAAATAATACTAGCCACAAACTCTTTAATAGCAGTGTAATTTCTGTCATTTGCAAAGGCATCATCATTCCATAGTATACCTGTAAATAAATATACTTTAGGAACGAGATCCCTAAGGGCGTCATCATTCATAGGTTAGTGTAAATATTTACACTGTTTAAACACTGTGCCGTTTTGTTGTCTTTGTTGTTTCAGTATCTGCAGGCAGCGTCAGATAAGATGAAGTCTTCACTGTATGCGCTATGGCCCTTTTTTGTCACGTGACTGCACCTTTCCATTCACCAACGATATCAACGCCATGGGCTGCATTAGATTAAATAGATCCATGCCTTCTAACAACTGAGACGTCAGTATTTTTTCATTTTCTCCTGCTGAGTTATTGTCAGGACTTCTCACTATGGTTTATTTAATCTGTCAGAAGACTGACAAAAGGTCAGTCTGTCTGCATGAAATCTGTGCCTACACACAGAAAAATCCACACACCTTTCATTCACAAAGTTTTTCTAGTTTTATAAAGTTTACCTTTTCACCAAATAAAAAAGGTAATTGCGACTTTATCTCACAATTCTTTCATTTCTTTCTTGCAATTATGAGTTTATACTCGCAATTGTAATTTTTTTTCTCAAAACTGGGAATTTGTCTCTTGCAAATCTGAATTTATAATACACAGTTGAGTTATTAAGCCAGAATTGTTAACTCGCAGTTGAGAGTTTATATCATGCAATTCTGACTTTATAACTTGCAACTGCAAGTTTATATCACAGTTCTGAGAAAAAAGTCAGATATGCAAGTTTGTATCATGCAATTCTGAGGAAAAAAAGAGAATTGTGAGATAAAAAGTTGCAATAACCTTTTTTATTCAGTGGTGAAAATGGGCTTCTATACCTACAACTAAGAGTAGTCAAGTCAGTTTAGCCTGCTTTACCATGTTCTGCTGATTTTTAATTCCTGATTCTGTAAGTTAACATTACTATGAGCAGTTTCACATTCTTTTCTCTCCCCATGTGTAGAGAAGAAATAGAAAACAATACATGGAAGATGGAAATCTGTGTTAGAAATTGTCTGGATTCTGAGTAAGTTTGATTTTTGTTCATTTAGAATCTATTATCTAGTTTATGATTTATGTACTACTGCAATTTACTTACAAACCCTTTCCACTGCAGCTAATTATTTGTCAAAAGAAAATGGCATCTTATTAGTAACAAAACTACTACTAGCTACTTTTGTTTTTACTGTATTTTTCATCAAATAAATGTAGCCTTGGATTCAAAAAAGTTAAAAAAACATAAAAAATCTGTCCAAACCAAAACTATTGAACGGTAGTGTAAAAGAAGTGAATGAAGTGCTTTGAAACACTCAACGTTATTCTATACGGTGACGAAATTTCAACTGAAACAGGAAGACGGGACATGACATATCAAGCAGTCCTGCCCCCTTTTTTAAATAGCCAAGAGTGTTTCGATTTCATCACAGCTTGGGTCAGAACCGTTGAGCTTGGTAAAGCTTCATTTGACAGCGTATGACAGCCACAATCTCATCCATATCACATTATCTATATATAAAATAGCATTCTGTGTAGAATTCAAATGGGTCCGATATGTTTTGTGGTCTGAGCTGACTTGCATTGACTTTAATATGCATTATATAAAGGTAAGATGAAAAGAAAATACCTTCTAAA
Source organism: Cirrhinus molitorella (assembly GCA_033026305.1). Classification (NCBI taxonomy): domain Eukaryota; kingdom Metazoa; phylum Chordata; class Actinopteri; order Cypriniformes; family Cyprinidae; genus Cirrhinus; species Cirrhinus molitorella. Next base: position 16,830,256 of record CM065124.1, on the reverse strand, counting down.
CTTTTTTAAAGACAATCAGTTCCCCTGAGAGATACATTCATATAAACCCCCACCCCCAATTCAGTATTTAGGATTTTCTTACAATATTTCAAACATTGTGAACAGCGATCTTGCTCTGCCTGCTACAGTTTTTTCTCCTCTTTGTGTTCGTCTTCAGCATCTCTGGCTTTTATTAACAGCCGTTTACAGTTGATTTATTTGCCCAGTTAAAGAATTGTGTGAGTTTATGCAGTATACAGAGACTTCCTCTCAATTCATGATCACTGTCTAAGTTGCTTAGCCACTTCTTGTATGCTTTTTTTTTTTTATTCATAAGATGTGCGTAATTCAAACCATTTTACAGTTTGAACCGGCATATTGCCCAGCACTAACAGAATGCAATATATGCGAGTTTCCTGTTGCAGAGCAGATGAAAAATGTCTTATGATTAAATCTGAGTTCATTTAAAAATCCATTTTTAAACGTTTTCTCTGAATCTGTCATGGGACCTGATTTTGCTCACAAGTCTATTTTGAATATCCAGCATTTTCAACTAATATAATCATCACAGCACAAACCTGTAGATTTTGTAGCGTGTGGAGAAGCCTTGTTGGAAGCGTTCTTTGAATTCTGTGTATTCTGGACAGCGATGGAAGGGCCCTTTATCAGACAGGAGCCAGTCCAGCTGGCCGCTGCTCCGGCCGGAGATAGAAGAGAACGGTGAGGTCTTCTGGTCCAGACGCTCAGCCAGAGCCAGAAACCAGCTCAGTGGGCCCAGAGGTGCCCAGTGCCACAGGAGCATCAAGAGGAACCATCTAACAACCGCAGCTCTCTGCCAACACAACGCCATCCTGCCCCTGGGCACCTGGCGCCAGCATTCTTCTGCCAATCCCTTTGACCTGAACACACGGAAAGAGAAGACAAAGGTAAGGCTTTGATGATGAAAATTAACTTAATTTTCTTTTGTGTGGTTAATTTAGGATCCTAAAACAAAAGTATTTTTTTTTTTTTTTTTTTGACAATTGTTGTACGCTGAAAAAATGTGGTGTAGAAAAAATTTCACACAAATAATTTAAACAGCAACAACAAAAAAAAATGTTTAAACAGCATGCAGTATACGTCATATTTCCCTTAGTTTCCTGTTGTGGAGCAGATTAGCATTTGCTCTGTAAGTCATAAACAATTATTTACAGCGGCACTGGGGAAGAAATGCAACCTTTAAAATATGTTTGACATGCATGTCAAAAAACCAAGAGCCACGAAGGACGCTCATATTAATGAGTTCACATAGATAATGTAAAGCGCAGGTAGACACTGGCTTTAAGAGAGATGATGCCTTCATGCACCAATGCATATAATATCAAATGATTAGTTCCATTCCCTGACATTCCTTTATAATCCTTCTTCAAATGCGTGATGAAAATGAATTTTCTGAAGCACTGAATGCAGGTTTGGATTCTTAATGATGTATGAACTACCTTGCGCTCAATTCTAACTGCAGCAAGAGACTATTGGTATTGTTTCTAAAGGCCAATTAGAGACAAACAGATAGTATGAAACATAAAACAGGTCTCGAAACAGGCAATAACCATATAGAGCGTATCTAGACTCTTGTGGTATGTACAGTAATAAGTTCCATTTACCCAGCATAGCCTTCTTCAGTACAATTCATTAAACTAGGAACGGCCATCAGGTCATCCAGAGATGATTTCTCCATGTTTTTTCCCCCCCACTGCTTCCTAAAAGAACATCTTATTTCCTCACTCAGTCGTGTAGTTCTAATATACAAAATGTAATTATCCCCAGCAAAATGTATTTCTTCCACTCTTCACTTTTTTTTCTCTCATCTCCTTTGTTTCATACTCTGCAATCCTCTCTTGGCCTCATCTTGATATATCTAATTCTGTGCTATTGCATCTCTTTTTCGTATGTTTTATATCTTTCATCATTTTTATTTCTTTGTTCTTTCTAGCAATTTATCCCATTGTCTTTTTTTCTGTTTCATTTTCCTCTTAGTCCTGTAATAATGTGACCAGCTCTTGCTGTTTCTGCTGTATTGTTATTATTATATTTAGTACTAATATTACTATTACTACTAAATATTGCTGTCAATAAATTGGTTATACTATGATTCCTTTGATTCAAATTGCAGGAGAGTCTCTAATTTCTACATTTATTTACATTTTTAAAGTACATACAGTTGAAGTCAAAAGTTTTCATACACCTGAATAAGATATTTCACATAAAAGACATTTGCACAAGAGAAAATAATGGTTTAGCCCTGTTCAAAAGTATACATACACTTGATTCTTAATACTATGTTGTTACCTGAATGACCCGCAGCTGTTTAATTTTCATTTATTTTTTAGTGATAGTTGTTCATGAGTCCCCTGTTTGTCCTGAACAGTTAAAACTGCCCGCTGTTTTTCAGAAAAATCCTTCAGGTCCCACAAATTCTTCGATTTTTCAGCATTTTTGTGAATTTGAACCCTTTCCAACAATGACTGTATGATTTTAAGATCCATCTTTTCAAACTGAGGATAACTGAGGAACAGCTATTACAGAAGGTTTAAACCCTCACTGATGCTTCAGTAGGAAAAACGATGCATCAAGAGCTAGGGGTGTAAACTTTTGAACAGAATTAAGATGTGTACATTTTTGTTATTTTGCCTATTGTTTTTTCTTTTTCATTTAGTACTGCCCTTCAGAAGCTACAGAGAATAGTTACATGTTTCCCGTAAGACAAAATAAGTTAAATTTACCCTGATCTTCAAATTCAAAGTTTTCACACATTACCTGCAAAGTGTATGTAAACCTGCAAAGTGCATGTACACTTTTGACTTCAACTTTATATTAACATTGAAATTTAAATGTACAATATACTAAAAGAGCAACAGAATAAAACGCCCACATTTTACTGTAAATAGAAGTGTCAAACATGGCAAATGCCATACTAAGTAGGCAAATATACGAGACAAAACATAATAAATTAAATTAACAGAGCAAGCAAAAAAGAGCAGTACATGATGAACGACATTTGTACACAGAACACATTCATCACGGCATGCATTTTTACTCAGGTCTAGTTTTAACTGCTCCCTGAGAGAGGTAAATGCCATGCTATTTGTCAAATTTAGAGTGCAGCTTCATCTAAAATTTGGTAATTCATAGAACGCGATTTTTGACAGTGACTTCCAAAACATGTTTTGTGCTTGATAATTAGGCTCTTTGCACAAATATTGTAGATGATAAAAGTGTTTATGTGATTTCAGGCATTGCATGTCAATTCTACATTTGGTTTGTTCCATAAAGTCAGTTTACTAAATTGGAGTTGAGGTCGCCTATGCATCAATCACATGCTGTTGTTGCCAGAGTTGGATCAACTAGCCGCATTACACAAACCAATTACATGCTGTTTGCCACATTTAAGTAGCAACAGCAGATGGACGCAGGTATGGTCAACCTTTAATTCTGAAATACCTTGACTGGCTTCACATTTGAAATTTGCCTTTCAAATAAACCCAGGGTCTGAGTAGTGACACCCCAGACAGCTATAGCAATGCGCGGTCTTATTGCTCTCCATTCCCTCTGGAGCTTCTACCTAATTATAAAATGCATAAAACATTGAAATGCCAGGGAGACAATGGAAGAAATACTGAATTTAGCCCTGACATTTTCATGTGCGCCTTGCATAATTTAGGTGTCTTTATATTTACCCTTCCCGCACAGGAGAGAAGGCAGGCGCTAGCTGCGAGTATCTAGAATTTAGCATAGGGTAATAGGGACACTGAGAACACATCACATGTCCACAACACTTGCATGCAAGAGTGTTCACTTGTTTAGAAATAGGCACTGCAGGGCCTGAGTTTCACCTGAAGGCTTTAAATCTAATTGATCAAATAATGATTATGTAGTGGTTTTAGGAACTGGCTTGAGGACATGCTGATACCGCAGCTTTTTGTGATTATGAGGGATAAACAACCCCTGAGAATGGTGAATTGCTCAAGGAGGCTGTAATTTTGTTGCATATTTTGTCCTTAGAAATAGATCACCTCAAAATGAAAAAGGGGCTCATCCTTATGTTGTTACAAATCTGTGACCTTTTTTCTGTAGAAAATAAAAGCAGTTATTTTGAAGAATCTTTTTAATAATCTAATCATAATCTTCAGCTTTTTATTCTAGACTGTCCCAGCTGTTTTTTAACATACCTGTATTATGATATGTTGTGTATTATGTCAGTGGCCCCTAAGAAATGCTTGATCAGGTTTAGGTGAATCTGAAACTTATAGAAATAGTTTCTGCCAATGAATAACATTTTTTAAAAAAGGTAATTGCGAGTTTGTAGCACGCAATTCTGACTTTTGTCTTAGAATTGCGTGCTACAAACTTTTTCAGAATTGTCACAGTTCTGAGAAATTAAGTCAGAATTACATGATATAAACTCGCAATTATTACTTTTTTTTCACAGAATTGCGAGTTTATATGACATGATTTTTCTCAGAGATATAAACTTGCAATTCTGAGAAATTTAGTCAGAATTATGTGATATAAGGAATTATGTGATATAAACTCTCTATTGTGAGTTATAAAGTTATACTTGCTAAAAATAAACTTGCAATTCTAATATTTTTTTCAGAATTACATGATATAAATTTGCAATTGTGAGTTATAAAGTCAGACTTTTTTCTCAGAATTGCAAATTCTAACTTTATAACAGCAATTGCAAGTTATTAAGTCAGAATTAGAAATATGAAGAAAAAAATGTCAGAACTGTGAGATATAAACTCGCATTTGCAAGAAAAAGTAAGAATTTTAAGTTTTTATCTCACAATTCTGACTTTATTTCTCTTCTTTATTTAAGTAGTTTTCTTAACTGTGAGATATAATTTCTCAGAATTGTGGCTTTATATCTCACAATTCTAAGAAAAAATCAGAATTGCGAGTTTATATCACAAAATTTCTGACTAGAAGTTTATATGTTGCAATTCTGACTTTATAACATGCAATTGTGAGTTTTTATCGCAGAATTCTGGGAAAAAAGTTTATATTTCGCAATTTTGACACTCATGCATTTATTGCATGATATCAACTCGCAATTAATAACACAATTCTGAGGAAAAAAGTCTGAATTGAGATGAAAAGCCGCAATACCATTTTTTTTTTACATTTTTTTATTCAGTGGCAGAACTGGCTTCCATAGAAACCAGCTTAATTATACAGTGCTGATTAGCCAACTTATTTTCAAAGTCAACTTGCCTGAAAGACATGTAGTTTGGCACATCACTACTTTAATACTGTCATGATAGGGTTTTTGTTTCTTTTTGGCAGGTGGAGATTCCAGCTGTGTATGGCATGAGTATGTTATTGTTTGTTAGATATCTGCATAGTGTTTCACATAAAACAACACAACAAAGCTCCAGGAAATTTGGGATGGCTGTTCTTGAATATCATGATAATTGCTCTCCAAATTGCTCTGAATTTTTCAACGTTCTTAACAATGTTTATAAAAGAGCCTGTGACTCATACTGTGCACCTGCTAGTATTTTGGTAACCTGCTATGCTTGTTCATCACACTTTATTATTTTTGTAGAATAACGCACCTGCAGTTTCTGTGGTTTTAATGTACTGTACTTTATGAAGCATCTCGGTTGCTCCGCCAACGCTGCTGCTTTGTTGTATATGGCATGCAGTTATATGCAGGAAAAAAAACTTGTGTGTAAAATGCGTTTAAAGTAGATGGTTATTTATTTGGCACTTTTAACCAAAGTAGTAGAGTTACAAGCACATTTCTGAATAAATGCCTTGTTTAAAGGGATAGTTCACCCTTATGTTGTTCCAAAACTGTATGAATTTCTTTCTTCTGTGGCTTCAGCATTCTTCAGATTATCTTCTTTTGTGTTCCACAGAAAAAAGAAAGTCATAGAGGTTTGGAACAACATGAGGGTGAGAAGTGATGACAGCGATTTTATTTTTGGGTGAACTAGCCTTTTAAGAGCACAATAGTAATGACTTATAGGTCGCACTTTGCATGGATGGAATCAACAACCTTCTTATTTTCATCTTCTTATTTCAAAACACAGTGAAGACTAGACTGCACCACAACAAAACTTATGCAGTGCATACTTGCATTACTTAATTCCTAACCAAATTCTAAGGAACTGTGTTTCTTCCGGTGTCATTTCTATCATTCACCACCTTTCTGTATGTATGTGACCATGGAACATGATTCATGTTGAGAACCACTCAATTTCACTTAGATCCCGCAGGTGCAGAATCACCCTCTGAGCCATCAAAGGCAGTTATCCAAAAGTGGTGCAACAGTCAATTCTCAAAAAGCCAATTGAGGCTCAATATGGCAGAAATTCGACTGCTGTTCTACTCTTTACATAAAACAAGGCCCAGATGAAATCATTCACATAACCGCTCCAAACGCTTCTTGATTTAAAGCTGATTTAACATCTGTTTACATGGCAAAGCTCCCAAAAACCCTATACTGTCAATTTTATAGAACAAGAAAGACCTGTTGAGGATTTAGGTTGGTTCTCCAGTATTCTGTGTTCTCATTTATTATTCAAAGTAAAGAAAGAAATGGTGTGCAGTCCAGCTGTGGACTTTTACTGAGCCTGAGTGTGCAGAGGAAGCAGGTGCACTGACATAACCATAAGGCCGGCTGTCCTATTGAACTTGGTTACACCTACTCAGCAATCCCCACCACCTGCCTTACTCTTACCATCATGTGTGCCTCCAGCCCCATCACAGAAAACCAAATGTAAGCAAAAAGGTACTGTGAATTTCCTACCGCTGTTGCTACAAATCATTTTAGTTTAGATGCCTTATTATATGAGAGGAAAATATTCATCATACACTACCAGTCAAAAGTTTTTGAACAGTGAGATTTTTCCTAGATGAAGTCTCTTCTGCTCACCAAGCATGCATTTATTTGATCCAAAGTACAGCAAAAACAGTACAATTGTAAAATATGTTTTACTATTTAAAATAATGGTTTTCTATTTGAATATATTTTAAAATGTAATTTATTCCCGTGATCAAAGCTTTTTTCAGCATCATTACTCCAGTCCTCAGTGTCACACGATCCTTCAGAAATTGTTATAATACACCGATTTACTGTTCAAGAAAAAATAAATTATTATTATTATTAATATTTAAAACATTTTTGATAAATAGAATGCTCCAAAGATAAGCATTTTTCTGAAATAAAAAGCTTTTATACACTATACCATCCAAAATAAATGCATTTATTTGTTATTGGAATAGAATTACAAAATTAAATTAATTTTTTGTGATGAATTTTCTGCAGCCGTTACTCCAGTCTTCATTGTCACACGATCCTTTAGAAATCATTCAAATATGCTGATTAGGTGCTAAAGAAACATTTATGCTTCTACTATTTATTATTAATGATGCATCGTTATTCATATTTTTTGTGGAAACTGTGGTACTTTCATGTGATAGAAAGTTCAAAAGAACAGCTTTCATTAAAAAAAAGCTGACACTGACACTTGTGGCCAACTTCTTATTGTCCAAAAATCTTATTGACCACAAACTTTTTAAAACATTTTGTGAAGAAAGTGGTGCATTAATTCAAAATTTGCTACCATTTGCATACCAAACATTTCCTCATCAAGCATTTTGGCTGGAAATGAGAAATAGTAATATGAATGCTTTGCTTCACAACCACCACTAATAATAACACATCTTGCATCTGTGCTCATAACAGTCTGATTTCACTCATTCATTTGTTGTTCGTTTGGAGGACAGCAGCTTCCGCCACATTTAAACAGAGTCCGTCTGACCCAAACTACGTTTCCTACTCGTTGAAGAGAAATAACCATAGAGTGAGACCTTAGGGTGTTTTTTCCCACACAAAGAGAGCCAGCCTTTGAAACAAAAGCATTTCTATCTTGCAATTCTTGCATCACGGTTATTGCATCTGTCTTGTTTACTGCATTCAATCTGCCAGTTTAAGTGTCATAGACAAAGCAACAAAAAAGAAGCATGCAAAAAAAACTTTTAATAAGGTCGAGCTTCACTAACCTCCACATGTGAATGTTTATGAGCAATTTCATCCCGTGAAAATAATTAAACCGCATTTAATTCCACCAAAAAATATGCCCCAGGTGACCATTTTGTAAGATGGGAGATAAATAAATGAAAGGGCATAAATCCTGAAAATGTGTTTAATTAAAACATGCAAGCATGGCAAGTTAATCAGTGAAACAATTATGCAGGCGTGAAAGAGCATTAATGTGAAAGCAATTTCAACAATACCTTGTCACAGAGGGGTTCAAAATGTCTCTCGGTGTACGTGTGTGTGATGGTCTAGCAAACAAACTCATGTGCTAACGTACTATATGTATATTTTCATACATGTGTCATTTTCTAATTCTAGAAGCTTCTTTTACAGCAGGTGTTATGGCATTATGGCAAATTAATAAGTTGCACTGTCTGCAAAATATTATAAGCAGATGTTCTCCGATGGCAACAGAGGGAAAACATTCACATGAGGAGTCAAAGCAAACAGCCACAATCAGTGCCGTTTATTTCAGAATTACCACAATAACATATGGATAATTAAGACTCATCAATGAGCCTTTTTTACCATACCTGTGCTAAATCATTAAAAACAGTAGTTTATCTCTTAAACAGATAATTCACCCACAAATAAATAAATCCATCTGCCACTTGTTCTAAACCTGTATGAGTTTCTTTCTTCTGTTGAACCAAAAGAAGATATTTTAAAGGGGACATCAGATGCCCATTTTCCACAAGTTGGTATGATTCTTTAGTATGTTCATGAAATGTCTGTAATATACTTTGGTAAAAATTCCTTAATGGTCATCTAAAACAACACCCTTTTTTCCTTGTCAAAAACAGCTCTGTTTTGTTGCGTGTCTCTTTAAATGATAATGAGCTACTGCTCACCCTGCCCCTCTCTTCTGTTTTTTTGTGTATGTGGTGGTGTGTCACCATCAAAAACAAAATTATCCATTGCGTCCTCAGTGACTCTGATGCCGCTGAGAAAATGAAGACTCTTATGTTCACTTTTACATCCAACTACAAAACACCTGCATTGCTTACAAGACATTGTTGTCGCTACAGCTGCTCGAGTGCGGAGAAAATGGTGGACAGTGCACGACTGGCTAAGGGTGAAATAATGCTAACACAGGACAGTCCCTCAGCAGTCATGGATTAGGCTTGAGCGGTACGACATCCTGCCTGATCTTATGATAAAAATGTATCTGTGGGAACTTTTTCGGAAGATGCGAAATATGTACCAATAAGTAGATATCACTGCAGTTTCCAACAGAAATGAACACTAGAGGCAATTAAGCAGTGAGCACTTGTAATCGTTCTTTTGTACACAGCTATGATTACAATTTAATTTGTTTCCGGACGATTCTGCAAAGACATTTATTATGTTTTACACAAAAATGTCTGACGTGTTTACGTTTTACGTAGTGTGAAAATGTGAAAAAGCTATGCTAAATCCAATCTGACTGGTCAGACTGAAATGAATTTCCAGGAATCCGATTTGAATAGGATTCCAATCCATATATAAATGTAGCTCGAAACGGATTTGCACAAATTGGATTTCATGTACTTCGTTGCTGTTCAGACTGCCTAAATATGATCGGATTTCAATCGGATTTGTCTGAACAAGGCATTTTTGTGCTTAAGGACTACCATGCTGACTCTTAATTTTTTTGATATTCTTCATATTCTAAGTGTTTAGTTCACAGCAGTGATAGAAATGGTTATTTTCCAATAAGCTTTTCTAAAAGTGTGCATCATCTTGAGTCAAATTCTTACATTTAATCAGTCAATTATAATAATAATACATTCAAGCTGTTACCAAACAAATTAAATCAGTAATCAATATCAACAAAATCTTTGCAGAAGTTGCATATGAAGCAGTGGCGAGCTGTGATTTTTTTTTTTTACTGGGTATGCCGGGTATGTGCTAAGACCACCCCCTCCCAACCCCCAACCGGCTACTAGGACAAACTTAACAAGGAAAACACCGCGGCAGGAGTAGATTTAAGTGTATGCGCATTTCCGACCTTATTTGTAAATGAAATTCATCTCCAATTTTTCTTGTATCGTTTCAGGTTTATCCATAGTTATTTTCATGCTAGAAAAACATAGCTGCTTTTCCAAATAACCGCCAAACAACATTTACACGTACGTTACTTTATACACATAATATTCAGAGGGTGTAATAATATTATTATTATTATTATTATTATTATTAATAATAATAATTCCCAGTGAGTGTAACTCCCACCCGGGTGATACTACGACAATGCAGAATGCAAATAATAAAATAAAAAAATCACATTTTATTATTTCCTCTTTTTCCCATTTATTATAAAAAAATTAAAATAAAAAAAAAAACATTTTTATATACTTTTTTATTTTTTTACCACTTAGGCATGTTGACAATAACATCTTCAACACTGTATGTTTTCAGTGGACCTTGAAATTTTGAATTGCTTGAGAAATTATGAAAATATACAGTTTAGGTGTTTTTTTCATTTGATTTAGTCGAGTCAGTTGTGCATAAAACACAATGTGATTTTCGGCAATCGAGATCTGGCAGCAACAGCATTTTACTGCTTGGGCGAGCGCTTCGCGGACAGCTTACCTGGCCAATGAAATCACGTGCATACCAGCAAAACTCAGCGAACACGCATCAATCCTGAGGAGTCATAGCAATAGAACGGAGGCAAGAAAGCTGCGGAGAATCTGCTTGTCCGGAAGTGACATTTACAGAGAATTACTGTTGTTTGGCAAATAAATAATTTGGCGTAATTATTATTCCCAACTCTTTATTAAGCTTTAAGTTACATCGCAAATAACAAGGGATCAACTTATAACAATGTTTAGATGGCCTGGGTATGCAGAGCATTAGCAGCTTATATGGACGGAACGCCACTGATATGAAGTAGCATTTAAATGTGTTTACACATGTTAATGCAGGTATATCTGAAATTATTTTAAAGTGAAAAGATACTTTGAATGTGAAATTAAAACCACCAGTAGGTGGCAGCAAATCGATTTTAATAAGTGAGTCATCGTGATTGAACCGAATCATTTAAATTCAGAGAACGTGATGCGCATGTAATTCACATGCGTATGTCATTTTATTACATTGTAATTCTAATTAATGCGCCTAATCCACATTTTACCACCTCTGTGATCATAATGACTGTGCAGTGCTGGATAATATAATGCTTACATTTCCTTAGTTATTTAAAAAACATTTTCTGCCCCCATATATCTTGAATGATGTGATCATTCTAAATGCATTTTAATAGACTGAATCATGTAGTGAAAGAAAGCACTCTAAATGCGCATTACTAGACTTTAAGTAATGTAACATTATGCCTGCACTAGGTGTGTTTTGTTTTTTGCAATATACTCGATAATGTCAAATCGCCCATTGTTAAAACAACTATAATAATATTATCGCAGACGATGCAAACACCATGTAAAAGTGAATTTTGCATTCATTGTCCTCTTTAAAGAATGTTGGTAAATAAAGAGTTAACATAGCCATCGACTTCCATAGTTTCTTCCAAATGTCTTCTTTTGTGCTCAACAGAAAAAAGATTTGGAACAACAAAAGGGTGAGTAGATGATTATAAAATTTTCATTTTTTGGGTGAACTATCCCTTTAACGCCTGACTGTCCAGCTGTTGTAAACACATTTCAGCCTTCTACTGGGTGTAATCGCTTATACATCACACTTTAAAAAACAGCGTTCGCACACACACACCCCTACTCGCACTCAAGATAATTACCCCGCTGCTTATTAGATTAACACCGCTCCATAAAAACACATCTGCATATTGCTCTGATACTATTAGCTCCGTGCCTCATCCTTAAATACGTCCTGGCACACTTTCTGCCGGGTCCTCGCAGAGTTTGCAGGAGTTTCTTGCCAGAGCCTGTGCAAACTCATTTGGTAATTGAGGGGAAAGCGTGTCCCTGTGCAAACAGACCTCCCACACACCTATAAAACATTCTCGCTGCTAATGAGAGGATGAGCTTTAGAAACACTGAACGCACAGAGGACAACTCACACAGGACACATTTCAGCATCGTTGCCATGGTCACCTCATATGGGCAACCAATTACCACAAGTGCACGAATCGTGATTATATACGCCACAGGTCCTCAAGTGTTCTGAGGAGTGACCGCATTAAGAAAAATGTGTGATCTAAATGTTTTATCTCGGCCTTATTAATATTTGTGCCTGTGTTGGACGTTTCCTGAAAAATAGCAATAATAAACATCATACTGGAGGAGGAAAAATTGTTGTTAATTAAAAAGCAGGCTTGTTGTAGTGTAAAGGCAGGCGCGCAATTTAACATCACAATAGTTTGGACTGCAAAACTCATCTAATTTGAACACGAAACCATGGCAACTGTGTCAATTAAACGGGAAATGCATGAAAAACGTGACACGCTCCAAACCATTTTGTATAATATACAGTTGGATCCAAAAGTCTGGGATTCAAATCTGATTCAAATCTGGAAATAAAATTTTAAGAGTTGAGGACTGTTCATAACTAAAGATAACCATAAAGATAATTATATTAGCATCCACACCAATGCATAACAGTCTGTTTATTACAAGCACATGCTGTAGTTTTGTCATCTGCCACTTTAAATGCTCAAGCTCTTCAAAAGCAGGAAGAATTTTCATTGGCTGTCATTTTATTTTATTTTTTAATCATTCTGAAAGTGATTCCAACAATATTGTTTCCTCTGTGCTGTTATTGTTATAGTTGAGGTGTGGAATCTGCTACTTTTCGAAATTTTGATTTTTTTTTAAAACTGAATCTTTATCAATATAGTTATTGTCCTTAGTGTGAAGGAGCATTCTGCATGAAGGACCACAAGAGAAAATAATAGTTGAATTTATAAAAATGACCCTGTTTAAAAGTTTACATACACTTGAGTCTTAATACTGTGCTTTTTTTATTTTTTAGTGATAGTTGTTCATGAGTCCCTTGTTTGTCCTGAATAGTTAAACTGTCAAATTATTTGGTTTTTCAGCATTTTTGTGTATTTGAACACTTTCCAACAATGACTGTATGATTATAAAAATCATTTTTTTCACACTGAGGACAACTGAGGGACTCGTATACAACTATTACAGAAAGTTCAAATGCTCATTGATGCTCCAGAAAGAAATTAAGAGCCGAGATGAAAAAGCTGGGGGATGAAATCTTTTTGAATTTGAAGATCAGGGTAAATTTCACTTATTTTGTCTTCTGGGAAACATGTAAGTATCTTCTGTAGCTTCTTGAGGGCAGTCCTAAATGAAAAAATATGATATTTAGGCAAAATAAGAAAAATGTACACTTTTTCATTCTGTTCAAAAGTTTACACCCCTGGCTCTTAATGCATCGTTTTTCCAGATTATATAAGCATAGGTACGAAAAATTGTTACATATTTTTCATAGTTCAATGTTCTTCCCAGAAGCTGTGTTCTAGTATTCTTAATTTAAGCAACACTAACTTCCACATACTCTAATCATAAATTCACAGCGGTGCCTCTGACGATGGAGGAATACTAAATTGTGTCCAGCCAACCAGAAAATTTTAGCTGTTTATTAATTGTAACAAATGTAATTAGTATCTTAACACTCTCCAAATGAATCCTCTTTTTTTCAGTTATGGGAACATGCAGGTTGGTTTATCACACCAAGATAACACAGACTTAATTTAACCTAATGTGTTAGAAAGCTTTGCACATTTAAATAACCACTGCTAAAACAGAGTCATGTCTTCGGGTAGAGACTGTCATAACATCAGTGTACTCGTTTTCTCAATTCAAGCATTACGATTTTACTTTCAGTGTCCTGTTATACACTTGAATAGCTGACAACAGCGCTTTTCTATTTTGTAGACTGCTGCTTTTTGTTGGAGTGGCCTCTGTAGCATTTGAACTCTTGATGTGGGAAGAAAAGATGGAAAGAGGAAAGGATGAAAGGGGATCGATGTGAAACGGTAAAACAAACACACCTTCTGACCTTCAGCTATTCTGTTGACACACACATGAGACAAAATACACTACATTTAAGTGTGTGAGCACACTTATCCCTTACATATGTCATTGATCATGTGTGTATTTGCGAATTGCCTGTTATCTCGCTTGTGATTGAGCCAGAGTACTTGGTTTGTGGGTAATGGACTTTGGCAGGCACAGGGTGATTGCAAAGCTCCATATGCATGTGTGATAATGAGTGAAGACAGATGTAGTGTGCAGAGACTGATCAGGGGCATCAGGGTTCTCAGATAGTCAATAAATCTACCACAGAGCCGTAAGAGGTCCATTACCCTCCAGCAGCAGATAAAACCTCCCCTAAAGATTGTTCTGGAAAGAATTTGACCCATGACCCTGTTTATTGGGCTTTCACTGATTGAATCTGAATCACCGAAGGCTAAAAACCTAAAGTGACTATACAGAACGATCGTTAACATGAATGTACAGATGTGGGGTTTAGAAACTTGGTTATTCTCAAAATATAACACCGTGTAGTAAAACTGTCTTGCATTTTTTTATTCAAAGTAGAGGCCACAGCATTTTATTAAATTGATTTTGCTATTCTAATTGAAAATCCATTATAAAGGAAATTGGAATCCCAGGTTTGTTCAGCATGGCTACTTGTACACACAATTAATGCTCGCCATACAGTCTGCTTTTAATTTGATTAGAAATTATATATTAATATACCTAATATATTATGTTTTTTTTTTTATTAATCCATTGAATGTTTTAGAAGGTTAGTGAATCTGGATTATATTGAATCCTAACCCCACACTCCCCAGTGTGGTTTAGCTATAAAAAAAATGTACAATATTCTAATAATTTTAAAAATAGTTAAATTAATTATAATTATAAATTAATTATAAAATAGTTAAAGTAAGTGTATTTAAAACTGATATAAGTAAGACTTTTTAAAAGTAGTTTTCATTTGTTAAAATGACATTAATAATAATAATAATATTAAATAAATACAATTAAATGATACATTAAATATAATTATACCTGTGTATAAATTGAAGTACTAATTTACTAAAACTAAAGCTAAATTAAAATGAATAAAAGCTACATAGAAATATAAAAAAATAAAAACTAATAAAATTACAAAAGCACATAATCAAATTACTAAAACTACTTAAAAAACACTAAAATGAATTAAAATGGCAACGCTCATAATCAAAAAAACAAAAAACAAATACAAATTACATACAAATATGTATGTATGTATATACAATATACAAGTATATATATTAAATAAACTTAAATAAAATTTATATATGTTTCACTGAAAGTTAACTGAAAAAAAATAAGTTTAAGCTGAACCACTAAATTACTAAAACTATAGCTGAAATAAATATAAATCTGCACAGAAACATATATGTATAAAAAAATTAAAAACATCATTAGATTACTACATTAAAATGAAAGTAAATTAAAATGGAAACTAAAAAATGTACAGCTCAAAATAACATATAACTGAAAAATAGTAAATAAAAAATGTAAATCAATATCATTTATTTTATTTTTTTTTCTGCCTAAAGCTTTCTATTTATCAAACAATCCTAAAGAAGGAAAACTGTGAGAATTCAAACTACCGAAAAATGCCACTTTGGCATTAGTTACTTAGTTACTTCCCAACACTGGATTGGAAAAAGTTGAATGTGATTGCGTTTATGTAAATACTTTTAAGAAACATAATTAAATTAAATAGAATTTCACTATGCCGTTCCGGTGTTTGGCAGTGATGCATTAGCTCAGGCCAGTGGGGTTTGATTCAAGCATTTGCATTGAGACTTGTGCGCCATCAATCATTTATATATGCATTTATTCATTTAGCAGACACTTTTATCCAAAGCAACTTGCAAATGAGGAATACAACAACAATTTATCCTAAGGAGGCAGTAACATTAGAATTGCTGAAATACAAAGTTTCAACAGAGATGCTGAGAGATGAAAGTGAGAAACAACAGTTGATGAATCAATCACCTAGAGGAAACAATTCTCCCCTGTCTGTTCTGTTATCAAGTCTTTTTGTCTAAACTTCCCAGTGCACCTAATAATGATCTAAGACAACATCTGGACAAGTATAAGAGGTTTTTGTTGTACAAACTCTTTTTGTGTCATAGTTGGGTATGTGGGGATATTCAAAAATAGGCCGCGATGCTATTCAATTTATTTAAGGAATTTGAAACATCTTTCTCATGCAGTTTTTCTGCAATCAAATTCCCTTGCTTTGAATCAAGGAACATTGCTGCTGTTAAAGGGATAGTTCAACCAAAAATGAAAATGCTGTCATTAATTACTGACCCTCATGTCATTCCAAACCCGCAAGACCTACATTCATCTTCAGATTATTATTATTTTTCTTTGCGCACAAAAACTATTCTCATAGCTTTATAAAATTACAGTTGAACCACTGATGTCACTATTTTAACAATGTCCTTACTACCTTTCTGGGCCTTTATCGTGTAATTTGTGCTGCTGTCTATGCAGGGTCAGAAAGCTTTCAGATTTTATCAAAAATATCTTAAGTTGTGTTCTGAAGATGAACAAAGGTCTTACAGGTTTGAAACGACAAGAGTCTGAGTAATTAATGACAGTATTTTCATTTTTGGGTGAAGTGACTCTTTAAATAGTCAGTAATAGACAGAATCCACAAACTGTGCACAGTACAGTAGTTCAGAAAGCATCTGATCACTTTGCCAAGTCGTCTCTTGATGTATCTGTTCTGATGTTTGTGTCATGCTTGAAGACATTTATGGTGTCAAATGTGGATTTACATTTGGAGCTTTAATAAGAGCTGATGTTATTATCCTAGCTTGAGTCTGTGAGGCTATTCCAGTGGCCTAAAGTTGTTGGAGCAGCTGTGCTGACTACATCTGTCACCTTGCTTATCAGGGAATGTAACACTTGAGTTGTTAAAAGTCAGTTAGTATCCCACAGCTGAACTCTTATAGGCATTTTATTCTGACTCTCCCACTTTTCAGACTTTTTGGTACACTAAAAAATGTTGGGTTATATTTTTAACCCAAATGCTGGGATCAGCCTGTTGGTTCATTTTATTAGGTTATTTTTAATAGTATCTTTACTCAGGTGCTGGGTAGTTTTTATGTAACTCAGCTGCTGGGTCATTTTTACTGTCAATACAATTGATGAACTTCATGTATCTGTGTGTAACCAAACCAGTTAAAATGGGTCACGTTTGTCAGGGGGCATTTTGTGTTCTGTTCTGAAAGGAAACTCACTGACGGGAAACTTCCTGAATGAAATTAAGGTTTGTATTACATTGTCCACCGGTTGTCTCACGTTTTTCCTTGATATATAAATTTACGTCGCAGCTAACGTCTGCTTTGAACGCCAGTCTTCTACAAACGCACCATTCACCGGATCTACACTCAAAACGATGCGCAGGCGCCACCATGGAAGTTTCAGGAATGCTGAAACACGGCGCGTCATTTTGTGTTATGTTCTGAAAGAAAACTCATTGACGGGAAACGTCCTGAATGAAATTAAGGTTTGTATTACATTGTCCACCGGTTGTCTCACGTTTTTCCTTGATATATACATTTACGTCGCAGCTAAATTTTATTACATTTAAAGTCCTGAATGAAATTAAGGTTTGTATTACATTGTCCATCGGTTGTCTCACGTTTTTCCTTTTCTGATATATAAATTTATATCGCAGCTAACGGTGATTTATTTTTTCTGCATAAAATTCAATGATTTTTTTAACTTTGCATCTACAAAATGACGAATCAATAATGTGCATCATTGTGCTTTTGCATTTTTCTGTTTTTATTCAGTTTATGAAGGTGATGTAAATGACATCATTATATATTTTATGGTAATTATACAATAATGTCATATTTTGTATATGTAACTTATACAGTTTTATTGGACATTACAAAAAAAAAAAAAAAAACATTTGACTAATTTCAACAAATGTACCGTCAATACAGACGCTGCATCTATTGTTTTTGGCTGCGTCCATTGCATCCGGCACGTTTATTCACTGACACGCCCCCAACTCGGAAACTCTGGGCTTATAGAAAATTTCGAGTTTCCCACTCGTAATAACGACTTTGTGGTGGCGTTCATGTGCGTTCAATTCGTGAATGCGATCTATTCGACATGACTTAAACGCACCATACACTCAAAGCGAGCGACGCACCGGCGGGACCAGGTCTGAAACTCGGCGCGACTTCGCTGTTATGTAACAAAGTGGAGCGCTAATGATCTAGCATTGTTGCAGCTGTGGTCGCGCTATGCGTTTGAGGGGTTGAAATATCTGACAGACAAGATGGCACGCCACGAGGTAAAGCTGTTTTTGATGTAACTTTTCAAACATAAACATAAAATAAGTAATTAATATTAGCCATTTAATAAACTGGAACAGCCTAATGATAGCAGTTTTCTTCCCAAAGATTCCCATTGGCTGCTCTTGCTGCTTCTGTCACATCCTAAAACTTTTTCTGAATGTTTTTAAAGATTTATGATTGTACAAGACTTGACATTGAAGTACTAAAAGCAAGGCAAATAAAAACAAATTTCTCTGCCTACAATTATATAGAGTTATGATAGATTTTCAGTCTATAAAGTACTGTTTTAAAAGATTGATTTGTCTGTAGTTTAACTACTTGAAATTATGAGTTGTTTTTCTCAGACTGTAAGTGGCAATTTCAGCCAACGCTTCTCATTTCTGTGTCAATATGCATCAGACGGTCAGTGACTGGACTGTGGGCGGTCCGTCTGAGACCAAGGAGTCAGTTTGCCAAGGTACAGCTCAGAGTAAATTGTCGAATGTAATTCTGAGATCATTTGTTGGCACAGCTGCTGCAGGGGTGAAATACTTCTATCGAGCAAACTATCACTGGCAATGCTGTGGGAATATGAAATTTGGCAGAGTTTCACACAGTCCGTATTACGTATTTAGTAAGTCGACCTGAACTCTTTTCTGTGTCAGTTCTGTGGTACGTTTCCATACAGCAGCCTAAAGCCACTGTCATCATAAGTTCTATCAGCACAGATCTCATTTCTCACGCAAGCAAGCACGGGGCGCACCGTAGGCGCACTGCGCAAGTCAAAAGTATGAAAGTCAGAGAAGATGATTGACAGGCATATATGGATTAGAAAGATTAAACGGGTCAGTTTTGATCACTCTAAGCACAACATCCACTCTTCCACTCATGCTTTCCAGTGAAATCACTATATACCCGCAAGGGAAAACTGGCAGCAGAAAGCTAATTCCTCTGGAGGTTGCGGATACTGATATTTATGAGGGCTAGGTGATGTTGTACTTCCATTTCCCTCGCAGGCATTCCAGGGTTAACGGCAAAAGCATCAAAGAGAGGTCATCTTATCAACAGCACTTTGCATCTCCGATATCATCTGTTAATGTGTAGAGTGCAGTTATAGTGTGAGTGAATATTTGAAGGTCTGGAAGGGCGGATTTATTCTACATTTGTTTGTTTTTTTTCTAGTAGACCATGTGAATGGATTTGGCGAGCTGTCCTGAAGTATAAAACAACAATTGTGCTGGCATAGAAAAATCGTTACGCCGACCAGTGGAATAAAGTGGTTATTTGGCTTCTTGCTCTTGTAATGAGTGGAGGGCGTAGCGCTTTCGGCTTTCAGAGGGTTTATGGATAAATGCTTTTTCTGTTGTATGGGGATCATTCCATCAGGGTCAATGAACATTAATGACCGAAGGAGCTGTGAAGCATACATCATGGAACAGCACTTTAGCTGCTAACACAGATTTCAATATATGACAGATGTTGGTGACTGTTGATCAGAAAAAGGGAATGCGTTGTAGATCAACAGGAATCCATTAAAGGTTTAGTTCACCCAAAAATGAAAATTCTGTCAGTAATAACTCTCCCTCATGTCGTTCCAAACCAGTAAGATCTTTGTTCATCTTCAGAACACAAGTTAAGATATTTTTAATGAAATCCAAGAGCTATCTGACCCTGCATGATAGCAACACAAATACCACATTCAAGGCCCATAAAGGTAGTAAGGACGTTAAAACTGTCCATGTGACATCAGTTGTTTAAACGTAATGTTATGAAGCTACAAGAATACTTTTCTGCGCAAAGATAACAACTTTATTCAGCAATTTCTTCTCTTCCGTGTCATACCATTTTAACAATGTCCTTACTACCTCTCTGGACCTTGAATGTGTCAGTTGTGTTGCTGTCTATGCAGGGTCAGAAATCAGATTTCATAAAAAATATCTTAATTTGTGTTCCGAAGATAAACGGAGGTCCTACAGTCCTAGCCTTTTAATCTAGACATGTAGGCTATGGTATGTGATAGGTAACAAATTAGGGCTTTAGGTTTCTCTTTATTGCAAATATTGTAAAAATAAGTAAGTACTGAGGTTATAGTGAGGCTTTTACAGTGGTACTGAACAAAGTCAATTTCTGGAGTATTTAAAAGCAGAAATATAAGCTCATCATTTTCTAAAACGCAGATCATTTAAACTTGTGTATTATTTGAGCTGTAAAGCTGATCTCACTTTTATGGACATTGGGGTTTAAGGCACTATGTTCTCATGGCAACGAATTTCGAAATATAACTTTATGCAGAAAAAGTAAGCATTTTTTTCCAAAATCATGTTAACACAATATTTTTGCCTTGTGGCTACACTATTGAAACAGCGAGTATTTTAATGTTTACATTACATGCCCCATTCATTTCCATTGTAAGTGCCTCGCATTAACCCAGATTTTTGCAAGCAGGAAAGTCACTGTTATGCCACCAGTGCTGTCAGTTGAGTTTAACTTATACCATTACTATTCTTTTAAACAACTGATAACTATAGAAAACCAATCGAATATAGTGACTTTCAGTTAGTTTTATGCACAACATGTGTTGTACCAGATGTGTATGGATGTTTGGTGTTTGTTTCTCAATCCATGCACATGTCTAGGATGTCTTCTAACTCATAATTCACAGGTCTGGAAACCTTTTAACTGCAATATTAGGATGTTGGATCAATATGCACACGTTGTTATAGTGCATCAGTCCAGAGGGACTGCAGCCAGTGTGCTGCTTAGTCCACAGGATCCACAGACAGCTCTTCATGCCAAGACTGTTCCATTGTGTCTGAAACCCTAAAAAAACTTTCATAAGTCCAAAACAGTGATGCTTAAAAGGACAGTTCACCCAAAAAAGAAAATTTCATCATTTACTCCTTTAATCCTCACGTCATTCCAATCCTGTTATTTTGTTCTTCATATAATACAAAATGAGAATTCATGCCTTCATGCATTGGTTTTTCATACAACAGTTCATAGTGACCATGTCGAGACATAAAACAGCTTAACAGTACTGAATTCAAATGATTTGTTTTCAGTCTGTTAAGGATTAGTTCACTTTCAGAATAAAAATTTGCTGATTTACTCATCCCAGTGTCATCTAAGATGTTCATGTCTTTCTTTCTTCAGTCGAAAAGAAATTATGGTTTTTGAGGAAAACATTCCAGGATTTTTTTCCCATATAGTGGATAGTGCCCAACCTGTTGAAAGTCCGAATTGCAGTTTCAGTGGACCTTCAAAGGGCTCTACATGATCCCAGCTGAGGAATAAGGGACTTATCTAGCAAAACAATCTGTCATTTTCTAAAAAAAAAAAAAAAATTAATTTATATAGTATATACTTAATTTTTTTATGACCACAAATGCTCTTACGCTAGCTCGACCTCACACATTGCTTAAAGGGTTATGAAACCCCGGACTACTTTTTCTGAGATTTTAACAGAGATGTTGGTGTTGCACATCATATATCACAATGTAAGCATCCGTTAATTTTAATTGTTGGAGGAAACTGGTTAATTTTGAACTTTTCTGTGCTATTTTCATCTTCCGGGCTTAAAATCTACATTGTGTTGACATCACAGATTGTGACGTGGCAATGTACTACAGTACATTAATGACGCATTGGTGTCTCATAATTATTCATGAGGCTGTGTGTTCTTATCCTATTAGAAGACGCTTCCTTTAATTATTCACAACAGTGTGTGTTGATTTGCTATGACAGACACTTCAGACTGTAAGATTGCATACATTAACTGAGAGAAACGATGGATCGAAGTAGAGTGTTTGTTTTGTTTTGCTTTGCTTTGTAAAAGTTTGGCACAAATGTGATTCATTCGTATAGGGAGTGTAATAGCGGTTTGTTTTGCTTTATAAGAGTTCAGCACAAATGCGATTCATTCATACAGTGAGTGTAACGGCTCCTTGGCGCAACCCATCAAAAGGATTATAAACGTGGCAAAATAAGCCTTAAGTGTTAATAGAGGTGCAACAGGGCATTTATATATATGTTGTCAATGCAGAGTGCAAATTGCAAGCATTTGTAGTTGAAAAGTATTTAAATTTTACTTACATAAGACCATTATTCCTCAGCTGGAATCATGTAGAGCCCTTTGAAGCTGCATTAAAACTGCAGGTCAGACCATTGAAGTCCACTATATGCAGAAAAATCTTGGAATGTTTTCCTCAAAAACTTTAATCTTGGATAACATGGGGTGAGTAAATTATTAGGAAATGTTTATTCTAGAAGTGAACTAACCCTTTAATGACACACACTATGATAATACTGATATGTTATACGAGTCACATGGGACTACCACTTTTTTCCTACTTTTGGAGCTTGACAGTTGTGATCACTGTTGTTGTAAGGATAAGCAAAGTGAAACTTTTCCTTTTGTATTCCACAAAACAAAAATAACTGTGTATGGAATGACTTGAGAAAGAAAGTAATAACAACATTTTTATTTTTGAGTGCACTATTCCTAAGAGTGTATGTAAATGTAAATGTGTGTCTTTGTAGTTGTGTTTATGGTGTTCTGTCTTTTAGTTTTCAGTCCTCCAGTTTGCTGATCAGTTAACTCTCAGTTACACCCACAAATCAGTGGGTGTTATTTTCCATGCATCCTACCGAATATTTAATTCTCCAGACAGGCGGTAGACTCATCAGAGCTTTGTTTCTATACTCTCTGTTTGCTCGTTGTGCCAAAACAGCGAAGAGGTCCCTGCATGCAAAGGCGCAACCAGCACGCAATGATATTTGAGGGGGTGGAAGAGCACTCGGCTGAATGATGGACCATTTCCCAGCTCGTACTGGCAGTTCTCACATCACTAGTCCTCAAAAGATAATGACATCCGACCCATTTTACATATTGGCAGCTGGCTTTCATGCCTCCATACATCATAAGCCACCCATGGGAAACCATTGATAACAGCTTTAAGAGTCAAAACGTAAGGGAAATTTAGGCATATCTGTAGTATAAAACAGCTACATCCACTTTATTTTGGTTATGCAAGACAGAGCGATATGGAGGTGGATGTTTTACTATGGATCATACTGAAGGCGGGTTAATAGAATTAGACGTTTACTTGCAAATGTCATACTTTTTTGAGATATAGAAATGTATTTTCACCTCCTTGAAGAACCTCTTTCCTCTTACAGTAGCATATATCTTTGAATGTGTTGAAAAGTAATGAAATCGGATGTATGTGCTCCATTTATATTTCAAACCAAGAGAAATAAGAAAGAAAACTCTTGTGGTGTTCACTTGTCACTGCATTTGTGAAAATATAATGCTATTCTCTTTGGGGTTTCAAGACTGAACGCTTCACAAAGCTAATATGGATGAAATGTCAAGTTGCTAAGGGAAACAATCAAACTAGACATTGTGTTGTGAAAGGAAGAAAACATTGGAAAGACTTTCCATCTGGAACAATCCAGAGCGATGTGGTGCCAAGGGCCCAAGGTAGTTGATTTTGGCACATAGTTGTAGTGGGCATTTACCCTAATATAGGCAAGCCATTAGAGACCAATTTCAACCCTGCTGACTCAGCCCAGCTGACTGAAATAGTTCCTGACTTGCACAATACAATGAAGTAGAGGTACCATTACTGTATAATGCATTATGCCTGTAATGGTCTTATGGTATGAGTATAATGTGAGCACCGCTTTTCTGGTTTGTGATGCTGCAAAATTTTCCAAGGTTTTCAGATGATTTGGGAATTCAGTTTTATTTATTGTTATCTGGGTGCTTTTTTGAATGCCATCACCCTACATTAGAAATCTTATTCGTAGCTAGAAGACAAAATGAATTGCTTGTGAATTTTCTGTTATAATATAAGTAAATTTATTTATTTATTCATTCAAATTTGCTTGAACTTGGTCTTGTTTTGTGTTGAGAGAACACTCAGAAACTCTGTTGACACCCTCTTCAGTGCATTTCAGTTCACACTTGATGGACCGACTGGCTCTCAGACACACATTTTATCGTCTCTGCCCAGTGTGCCATGGGGGCCTTGTATGGTTCTGACAGACTGAATGCCAAAGTGTGAGCTAAGCCAAGGCTAGCAGATGCTAACTGGATGAGCTGAACACAAATGAAATCCAGACCCCCTGTATGAGTGTCTGTCTCCTATTTCTTACCCTCTTCGTTCTCCAAATTATTCAAGTTGCTCTTATAAGAAATTATGGTGGCCATATGATGGCACAGTAATGGATCAGATAGCTATTATTACTACCACTTATGTTTAATAATTATATTATTATTATTAATTAGAATTAAAATTAAATATTATATTGCTTTACCAGTGCCTATTTAATTTTATTTAAAAATTTGGTTTCGTTTGGTTTGCTTGTTTGTTTATTTTGTTTTTTGTTGTTTAGCTTTGTTTTTGGTTGTCTTGTTTTGCTGTTTTTGAATGTTTTGTTTTTGGTTGTTTTGCTTTGTTTTAGGTTATTTTACTTCGCTTTGTTTTTTAGTTGTTTTGCTTTGCATTGTTTTTGCTTGGCTAAATTTTATTTTGTTTTGGTTGTTTTGTGTTTTGGTTGTTTAGTTTTTTGGTTGATTTGCATTGTTTTGGTTTGGTTGTTATGTTTTGCTTTGTTTTTGGTTGTTTTGGTTTTGTTTCGTTTTTGATTTAGTTGTTTTGTTTTTGGTTATTTTTCTGTTGCTTTGTTCTTTGTCTTGTTTTGCTGTTTTTGAATGTTTTGTTTTTGGTCATTTTGCTTTGCATTGTTTTTGCTTGTTTTGTTTGGCTTTGTTATTTTGTTTAGGTTGTTTTGTGTTTTGTTTTGTTTCTTGTTTGTTTTGCATTGTTTTGGTTTGGTTGTTTTGTTTTGCTTTGCTTTTGGTTGTTTTGATTAGTTTTGTTTTGTTTTTAGTTATTTTCCTTTGCTTTGTTATTTGTTTGTCTTTGTTTGGTTGTTTTGTGTTTTGGTTGTTTTGTTTTTGTTTTTTGGTTGTTTTAGTTTTTGGTTGTTTTGCTTTGTTTTTAGCTGTTTGCTTTTTTTTGCTTGGTTGTTTCGTTTTGCTTTATTTTGGTTGTTTTGGTTTTGTTTGATTTTTGGTTGTTTCGTTTTTTTGTTATTTTGCTTTTTTTTGCTTTGTTTTTGATTGTTTTTGTTTTGTTTGGGTTGTTTTGCTTTGTTTTGTTTTCAGTTGTTTTGTTTTGCTTTTTTTTGATTGTTTCAGTATAATATTGGGTCTGTGTGTATTTTGTTTTTTGGTTGTTTTGTTTTGTGTTTTGGTTGTTTTGTTTGTTTTTGGTTGTTTTGTTTTGCTTTGTTTTTAGTTGTTTTGTTTTATTTTGCTTTGCTTTGTTTAATTTGAACCTGTTAAAAAAACATTGTTGTAACTATGGTGAAATGCAATGCA
Source organism: Cirrhinus molitorella (assembly GCA_033026305.1). Lineage (NCBI taxonomy): Eukaryota > Metazoa > Chordata > Actinopteri > Cypriniformes > Cyprinidae > Cirrhinus > Cirrhinus molitorella. The sequence goes on along the minus strand of CM065124.1, from coordinate 16,804,510 downwards.
ATGATGGCCAATAGGACAAGCAAGCTAATAGCTACGCCACCTTGTTTAGCAAATTGCTGCAGGAGACTTTGTGGCCAGTGGTTTTTGTTTTCTTCTGTTCTGTTCTGTTGGAAACATGGTTTAAAAAATGCACAGAAATGCAATGATGGCCAATAGGACAAGCATGCTAATAGCTACGCCGCCTTGTTTAGCAAATTGCTGCAGGAGACTTTGTGGCCAGTGAGTGAATTTATACCCGGATAAATGGTAGATTGAAGTTGGGGTCTTTAATTATGTGCGGCGGAAGAGCGTGTTCAGCAGTCGGGGTGAGGGAATCGACTAAAGTGCACGAGGAAGGAGGAGAATAATGCTGCTGACAGTGTGCCCTGGAGCAATGGAGAAGTCCATACCTCAATATTGGCCCTCTGCATCATTTCGCCCCACCTCAGCCAGTATTCAACCTACTGACAGCTAATACACAATTGGCTACTAGGCTTATGGGACAAGGCAACTATAGTGTGGTATATGAAGAATGAGAAGGCTATTTTTATACACCATAAGGCTGGTTCTAATGGGGGGTATTGCTTTAAATCAAATAAACAAAAAATCTCAGTGGAGACTGCATCATGTTTGTGCTACCATGCTGTTCCAGTGGAGGAAGAAAGAGGAAAAAGTGATAGTTTCTCTCAAATGTCAAATAGGAAATACAGATAACAACCAGCTAAGCAATTTCTGCAATATTTGGTGCAGCTACGGGTTTTTTTCATAAACTGATTTCCATTTCAGACAGAATTGAGTACTAGAGGGCTCGCCCTGTTTGCCGCTCGTGAACCTGCGTCTCACAGGAAACACAGCTGATGGAGTGTCCATTTGCATGAGAGAGAGAGCTGGTTTATAGGGATTGAGTATTGTTTGTTCAGAGTCAGAAGGTTCAGTGTTGTACAATATTCCTTATTCTATAACCTTTTGTCTCAACAACACACTCGTCTCTAACTGTACTTTTGGTACCTTTTATTTCGACATGCATGTGTTATGAAACCATCACTGGCGATAGGAGCCCCGTTAGAGTGCATTTGCCTTGACCCACTTGAACTCTTCTCTCATTAGCATACTTTGTTCCTAGCAATCACCACATTGGCTTCTCTCCGTCGTGTTCTCTCTTGCTCACTCTGCACAAAGAAATCTTTAAAAAGCTACATGTCATAAGTATTCTCGGTATGATCTGAGGGAAAAGTAGATTCTCTCTGACCTTTCTCTTTGCTTATCTCACATAATGCCATGACCTTTGCAAAGACTGTCTTTAAAATTTCGTACAGCAATGTCATTCATCTCCACTGCATGCAGATATTGAGTACATCTTTTGTGTCTTGAGGATTAGTTGAAGTAAATGGGCCTTTATTGTAAGTATGAAGATACTGTCTTTGATATCATTTATAATTTTTTGTGTCACACATTTTTCCCCCTTCATAAAGTACACTGTCATTTGTGGCAGTGTTGAAAACAGTATTTTTGTGGAAACGGTAATACATTTTTTTTATTGTTTGATGAATAGAAAGTTCAAAAGAACAGCTTTTATTTTAAATGGAAATATTTTGTAATAATGCAAAGTTCATTTCTGTCATTTTTGTAGGTCAGAAAGATTTAATTAATATTTTATTTTAAATAAATTAATACTTGACAGTACAGACATTTATAAGAGTTACAAAAGATTTCTGTTTCAAATAAATGCTATTTCTTTTGACTTTCTATTTATCAAATAATCCTAAAAAAGGGATTTTCACAAAAATATTGAGCAGCACAACTTTGATAATAAGAAGAAATGTTTTTGAGCACAAAAACAGTATATTATAATGATTTTTGAAGGATCACGTGAGCATATTAAAATCTTATCTTTAAAATGCAGCCTTTGGAGAGCCTTAGAAATTTTAAAAAATCTTAGTAAAATTTTTAATTAACTGTACAATACAGTTTTATTTATTATTGTTTATTCTTATATTATATTTTTATTCTTTATTCTTATATTATTATTCTATCTTCCTGCTCACTGTGCAGTTCAGCTCATCCAATTAACTGTTTTATTATTATTAGATTTTATTTATAAAATGCCACATTTGTAAATAAATTCATATTAAGACACAGTTTATAATTATCACAATGCTAATTTGTATTAATTGGCTTTTCTCTGAAAAAAAAAAAATCTAGCTTTGCAAGTAAGACTTCAGATCAAAAGCTTTGTAAGATCATGCAAAACATAAATTCTGTCAAGTGTGTCCAAACTATTGACGGTTTGTGTATTTAGATCTTTACGTGACGTCTTGAGCTATTCCCCTTACCACATCCATAAGAGAGTCAGCCTTTTGCAAAGCTCCTGGACCGTGAAAGCAAAGTCGAGTCTGGACCATGCAGAGAGCCATGTGAATTCCAATAAGATGTATGGGGAGACAGTTGCAAGAGCCATTTAATCTTGCTCACATTCAGCTTAATCCTACTGAGGCTGATTTACGCCTGTAGGTATTGTGGGAGAGGAACTGTGAGTCATTTGCCCAAGCGCTGCACTGGCGGAATGGCGGAGACATGAAGACAGCGCACATTCTTTTGAGCCCCACAGATGAAATAAAACATGAAGAAAATGCAGACTTCTGCAAGATGAGTCAATTCTCACATAGGCCACTATATGTGACTGTCTGCATGAGATATTGGTAACGACAGGAGCCCTAAATTTAAAAATCAAATCGCTCAGTCTCTCTTCAATCCTTTTTTCTGTCTCTGAGGTCTGTTTCGCTTGTCCCTGTCCCTTGTTATCATTGGCAGTATGAGACATACACACGGTGGGGATAAATCCAACCATAAACACACACACATGCTTTGCTTTTAAAACAAGTCTTTTATGCTTACCATGTTTTAATCAAAATGACAGTTAAAACAGTAACACTGTAAAATATAAGAATTTTTTTTTATATTATTTTATATCTAAATATTATTAATTTGTATGTATTGAAAAAAGATATGTGTAATCATTTCCAAAATGTTGTTGGCGTATTTTTAGGGTGATGACTTCATAAAATATGACAACAGACATTCAAAGCTTTAGTTTAAAAACGTTGATGGAAGCTTTGAATGTAAATAGCATGGCATTAAGTTCAGTCTAGTATGAAAGGTCAGAATGACTGCTATGGCCATTCTAGTAGTAATAGAATTATTACTTATATTATTATATATTTATAAAATCAATTAATAAGAGATTAATTTGACTACTGATATTTAATAAAAACGCTAAAATGAAATCCAGAGAATTAATGGAAAACATAATTTGGTAAAAAAAAAAAAAAAAAACTGAATTTGAGAAAAAAAATCAAAGGGCCTTAAAAATTATTTTTTTGTTAAACTTTTAATAAATTGTTTAATATTGTAAGTTTTATCATTTCAATTAATTTCACATGCTTTATGATGAATTTAATTCAAATTAACCATTAAAACAGACAAAATTAAAATGAAATAAAAAAAAAAAACCTAAATTTTGAAAAATAATAAGAACCCTTATGTTCACCAAGTCTGCATTTATTTCATCCAAAATCTAGTAAAATAGTAATCTTAAAATATTCTTACATTTAAATAACTATTCTATTTTAGTATATATTAAAATGCCATTTATTCATGTGATGTAAATTTTTAGAAATTCATAAATCATTCTAATAGGTTGATTTGCTGGTCAAGAAACGTTTAATGCTTTTATTATTGATATTGAAAACAATTGTGCTGCTTAATATTTTGTGGAAGCCATAATAAATTTTTTTTCCAGGTCTCTTTAATGAATAGAAAGTTCAAATAAATGCAGATGCTTGCTGAATAAAAGCATTTATATATATATATATATATATATATATATATATATATATATAATTAATTCTTTGATTACTTTTTACTGAGCCCAAACCTTTAATGTACAGTCAAACCAAAAATTATTCAGACACCAGATATAATTTCTGATATATTTTTACTACTTTTACTAGTAGGTGCAGGACACTATAGTTCATTTATGTAAGTGAGGATAGCAAACTAAAGTAATCTGTGACATACTATACCCAAATATTCTTCATACAGTGGACTACCATTAAAATTGATACAAATTTGGGACCAAAAATTTGATTTGACACTTTGACCTAACCATGTTTTGTTACATACCTTTCTATCAAAGTTATCTGACATTTTTAAGATGAATTTGTTTTGACACAGTTTCGCAACACTTGAGTTCTAGTCGTATTTTACTACACTTTTAGCAAATAAACTGTAACAATGTGAGAAATGTTGAAGATATATATGTATTTTGTCAACACATCGTACGACACAAGACTCTTTTATCAGACCGTAGCTCTAATCATTGAAAACCTCGCTCGCATTCAGGAAGAGATGGAATTAGGGAATCTAATTGTGTTCAGATAAGAATCCTCAAACCCTTGGGCCCCACAGATTTCAAATGTAGGCTGAGGTGTCAACAACAGTTACAGAATTTAATGGACGGAGGGATGGCAGACGTCAGGACTAAAGGACATCTAATCAGCAAAGGATTTTCATACCTGCCTGCTGCTAATCTCATTGGTTAGATGAGAAGTGCAGAGGATAAGAGGGAAATTCTGATGACCATCTCAAAAGCACCAAGTGAACTTATACTTAAGCACCAAGAACTATTGAGGGTCAGACACAGCAGTGAAGTAAAAGAAAGAAAACGGTTTTCAGGGTCAGAACAAATAGGCTCTCTCTCATTTTTGCTGTCAACATATTGAGCAAATAAAGTGGCAAGAAACATCTTAGTCTCATTAAGTCCTTCAAAAGGTCACTGTAGAGGAGCACAGCAGTGCTAAACTCAATTCAATGTCAATAAGGATTACCTTCATTGATTACAGCACAGCATGCAGTGTCAGATTAAATTAAATATGCATGTAGAAAGCATAAGGGTTGAACAATTGCAGCATTTTTGCAGATATGAAATGGCCAGTGCCGGTCTTTGCCATCAGGGGTTTAATATGTGTGTTCGTGTATTGTATATAAATATGTATAAACCAAGCAAAATTACAACTTGTCACTTGGCAGCCAGTGATCAATGTGCTCTTTCATTGTATTCAAAAGGGCAGTTTTGACATTCTTTAATAACTCCTTTAATCTTTCATGGGAAAAAGGTCACATGAGTGTTGAGCAAAATGAAGATGAGTAGATAATGACAGAATTTTCAGTGTGAAGGTGTGACTCAATTAGATTGGCCGAATGTAGATATGGTTGGGTAATTTCTGCAGCATTTAGTCACACTGAAAGTGCTCTGTGCAATGTAATTATGCATTTATGTTATGTTACTTTTATTTTTTATTTGCACTGCCATCCAAAAATTTGGAAACGCCCTAGAAAAGGAGGGTTTTGGACAATATTGGTATGAATCATTTTTAATTTGTGATAATTTTGCACTGATAAGGGACAACACAATCTACGAACACATATTTTATTACATAAACAGTTTATACATAGAGAGAACTTACATTTTCGATTCATCAAAATATCCACCATTAGCAGCTATTACAGCTCTGCAAAATCTGGGCGTCTGAGCTGACAGTTTATTCAAACATTGGCTTGATATATTACTCCAAGCCTCCTGAAGGATTGCCCAAAGATGATTCACACTGGTTGGACACTTCTTACGGACATCACGGTCCAGTTCCTCCCATAGTAGCTCAACTGGGTTGAGGTCGGATGATTGGGGAGGCCATTCCATGACAGACATGATGGTCTTCATTGATAATGTCAAGTTACTTTAATGTATTTGCACCAAAAAATGATAAGGATTTATGGTGATATCGTCCAAAACCACATTTGCCTGTCTTTTTTCACAGAGGTGTTTCCAAACTTTTGGAGGGCAGTGTATATATTTTTTTATTTAAAATAAAAGTGCAGTTTGCTATGGAATTGTGTACTTATTTTATATTTTATTTGATTTAAAATATTTTTTTTATTTTATTTTATTTTAAATCACTTAGGCAAAACATCTAAGGGTTTTGTCAAGTAATTAGCAATACTTTGAGATCTTAATACCAGTGTAAAATAAAATCTGATATACACTTTTTTTTCAATATGTTCATACTTTAATTAAAAAGTAATCCATCACCTTTTTTAAAGAAGCCACTTGAGGCAACTAGGAATATAAATGAGGCAAAGTAAAATGTGTCGAACCAAATATGCATAACGTGACATTTCATCTTCTCCTCTTTGTTATTTAACAAAAATTGAATACAATAGACCATAATGTAGCTGTCATGTCTACCCTTTTCAAAAATGAAACCACAAAACAAAATGGGAAACTTAGCCTATATGTTCAATCAGCAACAAGGAACAAGTCTGCGTTCAGTGCATAGAAAAGATAACACAAGACAAAGGGTGCAAAGGACATAGCAAAACACTTTTCTGTTCCTCTGTTTGATTCTTGTGAAATAATACATCGAACAACTCAAAGTAATGCCGGTAATGAACTGCATGTGGGTCGCTAATGAGTCTTTCACCACTGTGTGAATTACAAATTGTCTGTCTGAGGTGATCAATCTCTACTAAGTCTTCTAATCTCTGAGCATCCGTCTTAACTAACCATTAGATTTTAAAGCACATATATTTATGTAACTCCAAGAATTTGTCTTGGCCTTGAGTATAGCATTGATCCCCATATTGTAGATTTGAGTGAACATAAATAGCACACTGGTACAGTACTTGTCCTCGGAGAGACAGTGGTCAGGAGTTGATCGATAGGTTATGTGCATCACATTGCTGGAAGGAAAGGTCAGGGGGGCCCGAGTGAAATGCCAGGAGAGTTGGCCATAACCGTAACCATCCATCTTGCCTTCCAGAGACCAGGGGATAGGGGTACAGACAATGACAGGCTTGTGGTGTGTAATACAATGGTTCTTCTATCTCTTTTGCTCTGTCTTCCATTTGCAGAGTTAAGCCAGACAGGTTCTCTGCTTTCCATGCTTGCCAGTAATGAATAGCTGTAGTGCTGCTGTTGTGCCAAGAAATTAATCTGTCATATTTGACAATAAGGCAGGTGTGTGCGCAGGTGCTTAAATAAACTATGATTTGGCCAAGTCAGAGTTTGACCCAAAACTATATACAACTTTCTTTCCAGCAGTTTGTTTTTTTTGCAGTTTTTTTGCGTAAAATTTGAACCACTGATGTCACATGGACTGTTTTAACGATCTCCTTACTATGTTTCTGTGCCTTGACTGTGGTAGTACCCTTGCTGTCCATTGTCTCATATTAATTTTAGGCATTATGATCAGTGATATTATTTTGCTTTGTTTTGTTTCTGTATGGTTTTAGCTAGGAAGATCATCTTATATTACTTTTAGGCATTAAGCATTTTAATTTGGTTTATTGCGGTATGGTTCTATCTAGGTAGATTGTCTCATATTAAGTTTAGGCATTATGATCAGTGATATAATTTAGTTTCTGTATGGTTCAAGCTAGAAACAGTATTTCATATTACTTTTAGGCATTAGGCGTTTTGTTTTGTGTCGTTTTGTTTATCACCATCTAAATAGATTGTCACATTAATTTTAGGCATTATGATCAGTGATATAATTTTGCTTAGTTTTGTTTCTTTATGGTGCTAGCTAGGAAGATCATCTCACATTACTTTTAGGCACTAGGCATTTTGTTTTGTTTTATTTATCACTGTATTGTTCTATCTAGATAGATTTCCTCATATTAATTTTAGACATTATGATCAGTTATATAATTTTGTTTTGCTTTGTTTTGTTTCTGTATAGTTCTAGCTAAGATGATCATCTCATATTACTTTCAGGCATTAGGCCTGAATTGTTCTATCTAGGTAGATTGTCTCATATTAATTTTAGGCATTATGATCAGTTTTTGTTTAGTTTTGTTTTTCTATGGTTCAAGCTAGAAAAAGTAATTTCATATTACTTTTAGGCATTAGGCATTTTGTTTTGTGTCGTTTTGTTTATCACCATATTGTTCTATTTAAATAGATTGTCACATTAATTTTAGGCATTATGATCAGTGATATAATTTTGCTTAGTTTTGTTTCTATATGGTTCTAGCTAGGAAGATCATCTCACATTACTTTTAGGCATTAGGCGTTTTGTTTTGTTTTGTTTATCATCATATTGCTGTATCTAGATCGATTGTCTCATAACAATTTTAGGTATTATGATCAGTGATTATAATTTTGTTCAGTTTTGTTTCTGTATGGTTCTAGCTAGGAATATATATATATATATATATATATATATATATATATATATATATATATTACTTTCAGGCTTTAGGTGTTTTGTTTTGTCTATTTATTGCCGTATGGTTCTATCTACATTGTAAAAAACAATTTGTTGAGTCAGCTTAAAATAATTTGTTACCTGACTGCCTTAAAATGTTAAGTATAGTCAACTCAAAAAAAGTTTAGTCAACTTGAAATGTTACGTTTTACTAAGTGACAACCAACTTAGATATTTGAGTTGATTCAACTTAAAATTTAAGGCAGCTGAATAACAAACACAGCTGTTAAGTTTAACAAACAATTTTTTTAGTTTAGTTAGTTGACTGAACTTACAATTTTAAGGCAGCAGGGTAACACATTATTTTAAGTTGACTCAACAAATTGTGTTTTTTGTTTTTTACCGTGTAGGTAGATTGTCTCATATTAATTTTAGGCATTGATGATTATGATCAGTGATATAATTTTGTTCAGTTTTGTTTCTGTATGGTTCTAGCTAGGAATATCATGTCATATTACTTTTAGGCATTAGGTATTTTGTTTTGTTTTGTTTTGTTTATCACCATATTGTTTTATCTAGATAGATTGCCTCATATTAATTTTAGACATTAAGGTCAGTTATATAATTTTGTTTTGCTATGTTTTGTTTCTGTGTAGTTCTAGCTAAGATGATCATCTCATATTACTTTCAGGCATTAAGCGTTTTGATTTATTGCCGTATGGTTCTATCTAGGTAGATTGTCTCATATTCATTTTATGCATTATGACCAGTGATATATTTTTGTTCAGTTTTGTTTATCTATGGTTCTATAGGAAGATGATCTCATATTACTTTTAGGCATTAGGCATTTGTTTTGTTTTGTGTTTTTTTTTTAATTTTTTTTTTTTTTATTATTATCACTGCATAGTTCTATTTGGATAGATTGTCTCATATTAATTTTAGGCATTATGATCAGTGATATAATTTTGTTTTGTTTTGTTTCTGTATGGTTCTAGCTAGGAAGATCATCTCACATTACTTTTAGCCATTAGGCAATTTGTTTTGTGGAAATGAGATGCTTCAAACATGCAGTCATGTCACAGCAAAAAGATGTCCAAACTTTATCCACCTTATTTTTGAAGCAAGAACAGTCTTCTCCTATCAGCTGCTTCCAGTTTCTGTAGTTGTCGCAAAACAGTTGCCAATTGTTATCATATATATATTTTTTTATCATATTATCTTGATTTATTATAGTAATCACAAGCACACTGGTTTGTAGTGCAAATTGTTTTAAAGGGGTCATGAACTGAGAAATCAAATTCTCCTTGATATTTTCACATATAACAAGTCAGTGTAACATCCTGTAATTTTCAAAATTCTAAACTTTCTTGTTAGTTTAAAAAGCTCAGAAAACGACTAATTTACCACTATTGTATCGTCTGTTCCAGACCATTTGATATATACTGAGTATTTATATGTTTTTAACCCAAATTACCCATGTTATTTTTAGAGTATGTCACCGCAGCGTTCATCTGGTATTTTAATATGCAAAACTGTTAGCCAATCATAGCAGTGAACGTTTACTTGCAAGTCTTGCATGTGCCCCACCTATTAAAAATGAAGCGTTCTAAAGAGAGGTTCAAAAACAGGATAGAAAATAGCCTATGACTTCTAAATTGTGATGTTTTTAAATGTAAAATCAACATTATAAGCAATAAAAAAACAAATGCAGTTCATGACCCCTTTAACATTTACTGCACTTTGTTTTTCCTCTAGTCTTTTACTCATAATGCTTAACGCATTAGAAATCTTCCACAGATTACTTGATGACAGCCTCATTATGAAGTTATGACTGTTTCACAGTTTTCACATTACTCTCTACCACAGAGTGTTTTAGAACAGCTAAGCCACTGCTAAAACTGACCCTGCCGCCACACGTAATGTCCTCCAGCTTGACGCCTGTGAAGGCCGGTCGGTACACAGCAACCAATTAAAACTTAGAGAAGAGGTCCTGCTGCTAGGGCTGATTGGTGGAGGCTCCTTCTGTGATCGGCTGCAGTAGGAGATTGGTGCTTCCTGGTTAGGCATTGCCTTTGATCTTTAACTCTTTGTCAAATAAATCATTTTCCCCTTGGCCCCTTGACCAGCTGGCAGGGTGTACTCCCATTTTGCCTCGCGTCATGGTGAAATTCCCCATTAACTCGAGAATGTGGCTGTGCATACCACATAACAGGATGTGCTGGGGATGGCTTAACAAGCAGTGAAATCTCGCCATCAAATCCAAACAAGAAAAAATGTAAACACTGCAATGTTATTAAAATTTGTACTATTTACAGTTGGAACCAACAATTCACATGGTTGCTGCATCTATAAAGACATGATTTAATTTATAACATAAATGAAAAAATGAAAACAATTCTGCATCTGTCCACATGATGGTTTCGATTATTTAATTTTGATTTCTTTTACTGATGCTACTACTACTACTACTACAACTGTGAATTTCATAACTACCATAATTGTGAGTTATTCATCTAAAAGAGATGAATCAGAATCCCTATTATCAAAGCAGCCCAGCTTCATATCTGTAAATATATGCTCTTTTATCATAGTGCCTTTAGTTTGGTCTGGGCAGGGAATTACCCAATTCATTTAAATTAAATGTCCCTTCTATTAAAAGAGCAGACCTGGGATCCCCTTTGAAATTAGATTTTGAAAACTACTGAAGCTTATCTAACGAGTGACTTAATACACCATGTGATAGCCATCATGAAAGGCTTAATTTACTCATCCTGGGCACTAATGAGAATATAGTTAAGGCCTGGAGCTAACTTTTTAGTTATGGAAAAACAGTATAAAAGTTATAGACAACACTATCTATGTATCCGTCTGTCTGTTTTATCTTTTAATGAGTATATTATTTTAGATATTATACATTCGATTTTCTTATATCCTGTCATCTTGCTTTCAGGCATTATGATAAGATATTAACATTTTTATAATGTGCATGTTTTTCATTACAATTTATTCACTCGAGTTTTGCATGAAAATGAACTCGATCCTCCCCGCAGTTCTGCACCGTGAACTTCGACTGACATTCGCAATCTCTACATGACACACACAAGTAAGTTCAAAGGAGCTCAGGCTATAGCAGTTATTAGGGTGTTTCTTGGTTATTTCGAGTTTTGCATGCAATTATGCATGCTAATGAGCCAAGCAAATTACACTTTCAGAGTTGATAGCAACAGAAGTGATGAGCAAGATAACCAGACATCGGAATTCATTTTCATTATGCACTTGTATGAATTTTACATTTTTTAAAGCCAGAATATTTCCCAAATGATTATCTGCTAATTGCAGTACAACTCACATAAATCTTTAGTCTTCTTTATTTTGCCCATCGCTCTTTTTGTCTGTGCGCAGTCAACTTAAGGCATTCATTTTTCTCGAAAACAGCAGTTGAATAAAATGAGTTGCTTACACAAAAAATGTATTTGATAAAAGCAAAGGGAGCGTATTATATGTGCTGAAAATGCCATGTGGATTTATAGATAAGCTTATATAACTTCATATGTACTTTTACATCTTGCTCTGTCTTTCTGAAGTGTCTTTTCTGCTGTATTTTATATTTCCGTTTCAGTGTGCATACACAGTATATTTTGAATCCACTTTACATTAGCTTTTCCTCTGAGATGGTGAATATTGCTTGGACAGATCAATATTTCTTTTATAACTTCACAGAGCAAATGACGGCCCATATACACACACGCACGCACACACCAGCATCCCCTCCGGGACTGGAAATGGAGTTTTGTGTTCTTCTTCCACTTTAACACTTCAAAAACCTCAGAGGGCTTCTTGGTAAGCAGGAGAGAATGTGCACCGGGGAAACGTCATGGACTTGCATCTCAATAACTTAGGCCTGCATGTCGCCGATGCAGAAATCTTCAGCATCTTCTGCTCACCTTACATAGATTAAACCTCCCTTGATAGTATCAGGGAAAATTGATCATGTTTGGATGTCAGACTGAATGGATAAACCTCTCCGATAACAAATCAATACTGTAAACTGATAATCAAATGGTCATCTTTTTTTGTTTAGCCTTTTTTTCTGACTATGATTCTGTTGGATGTGTTGCAGGTTGCTTGATACAAGAGAACTGCTCCCTCTGTAGGCAAAGTTAAGCATGAAAAGTGCTGCATAAGTGCTGTCAGCCTATACGCTTGTCTCCAAAGAGTTTAATTTTGAATTGACTGTTGAATAGAGGTGGCCTATTGTTTTCTGATTGCTTGTTGTGACGAAATAGTCAATGGCTGACTATCGGGTAGGTGTAAGCGTATAATACAATCGCTGGCACTGCTGAATAATGTGGATTAAAATGCTATTCTTCCTACAGAAAGATGGCCTGGTGGGTTTGTTGTGTAGACACAGCAAAACCACACCAGGAATCGGCTTTTCCGAAATGATTTGTATTGAAACCTACTGTTAAGACGGTGAAAAAGCGAGGGAGGGCGAAATATTGAGGGGGAGAGAGAGAGACACCACGGACAGCTTAAATATTTCTGCAACAGATTAAAAAGCAAGCTGCTTTGTATTTTGACAGAAAGGAGCATTAAATATTCTCCTACAGCTGTGGAACTGTCAGCACGCTTCTGGTCTGAGTGAGAAAAGAGGATTAATGTACATATGTAAGACAAAGCAGTCCAGCTTTAACCCCTCAGACTAGTGCAGAATACAGATCCCACACACCCAAGAAATCAAGGAATTTGGTTCTTCACCGGGTTCCTTGTGGAGTCCAGGCAGACATCCAAGCCAAACTGTGAGGAAGCCATCCCGTGAGTCACTGTCGCCGTGGGGCGGTTTTGTTTTAGCTCTCCGCTGCTGTTCATGTTTTTTCTGTATTATGCTCAAAAGCTTCAAAGTGAGGAGAAAGTTTGGAAAGGGAGTTAAGGACTTCTTGTATGTTTTGAGAGCGCCCCTCTGGGTTATTGTCGTTGTGCAAGGAGCTGGAAACTCTTGGGGCAAGCTCTAGATTTAGTTTGAGAAAGCATTGTGGGATGAAATTAAATCCAGTTTAATGAGGTAGAGGCAATGCCCTGTAGAACCGTCTATACTAGTCAAGACAGCAATATTTATAGCAAGAACTCATCATCACGTATACCATTTTCATTTCATCTTTACATTTAACCAGCCGTATCTGTTTTTTGGGATCAGAACAAAGTTACTTGGATCTTATGTTAATCTGACATTGCTGATTGACACTGCAGCTCTTCATAATCAGATGTAGAAGAATTACCAGATACCCAACAGATCAAAAATAGAGATAAAAAAAAGTCGGGAGATGATTCCAACACTACGAGATGAGCACGGTGAAATGGTTAACCTAATATAGATTGAGTGTCCAGTGAACTGTGACAGAGTACTCACCCAGACCGTGAAGGGTGGTTCCACTCCTGTCCTACAGCGTTTGTATCCGATCGGCTTGAAGCAGCAGTCAGGATGCTGGATTCTCAGTTCGGTCTCAAGTGGAGGAATGCAGCTCCCACCCGCTCGGCCCCCCGCCTTACCTCCTCCGCGGTGATTTCGCACGGGTTCACGCGGCAGTCAAAAGGGTAATCCAGGCATTGTGTTGATGCTCCGAAAAGAGTGCGCTAAGTGCACCCTGTATGGGTGCAATTAAAATGTTTGATAGCCATTAGTTTCTTTTTCTTGCTTAAAGATTTAAAAAACTGGATGAAGAAACTTTAACACCAGTTATTTTAGAATGCAGAGTCCCAGGAATAGCAGGATAGAAGCAATTCGGATCCTCTTGAGCAATGTGTGATCTTCCAAAACAATAGGATCACATTAGATTACGATTAGATAAATCCATACGAAGCTGTTTGGAACTCATTTGCATTATCCTGCTTCTTCCAAGTAGAAAAAATGCACCTGCCACGGTTCATTTGTGACATCCACTGTCTCTCTCTTTCTCTGTGTGTTTTTTAGTGAGTGTGTGTGCCAGATTGCTAGAGCTAGACTTGAGCTGCCCGTGCTGTAGTCATCACTCACTGCCAAGCCCCAAAACGGCGAGCCTCGCGTAGAGGAGAGCTACTCCAAGTCTTTCAGGAAAGCATCTCTTTCTTTTCAACAAGCTCTGTCCAACTGAGACCGGAGGCCACGCCCCTTTCACTCTGATTGGCTGAGCCGCAGCAGGCAGCGATGTGACAAGGAAGAAGAGAGGGAGAGGGAGAGAACGAGAGAGAGTGTGTTTTAAGGGGGAGGGAGGATAGACTAGGCTCTGTGAGCCCTGGAGGGACAGGGTGGCTAATGAAAGCGAAAATGCTTTTCTCCCAATGCTTTAGCCAAATTTGTCTGCTACAAATTTGTTGTGACTCCTGGCAAGCTGAATTCATACTGACAAAGTCTCCAGCTTCTTAAGGGAGATGTATCTTGTTCTTCATACAATAAAGCCAAAAGTCAGTTCTTGTCAGCCTAGTACCCTGTTGGTGCCAGATGTCTTGGGAATATTGGAGGAAATGCTAAAACTCGTACGTCTCATTCTGATGTGGAAACAGTTTGAAGTCAGTGCAGTTGAAGAAGGGATGATGTAATACTGTATTTGATAAAAGATCCTCATTTTTTTTTTCTATGGGAAATTGTATTTTATCTTGCACAGTAACAGCTGAGGGGGTTTTCCAAAGCTAGATGTAAAACAGGTTGGGTTGTGGAGACATTGGGATTTGTTTCCCAAAAAGGCACATATTTGTAGTGTATTAATGCTGTGATATTAACAGAAGGTTGACAAATGGCATGTTTTTCTATGGAAGCCTATTTCTATTTCTAGTAACTAATAATACTAGTACTACTACTAATAGAAAGGTTGTGATATAAGGTAAAAATATTGATACATATAAAGTCACATTATGAGATTAAGTTAATTTTGTGTCATTTAACCCCTTAATTGTCACCTGTCTCCTTAGTGGGATGCCTAAATTTACTTCATCGTTTTACAAATAAATCCTAATCTATTAATGACAAACTATATATCGTTGGAATGGTCTAAGACTCTTAAGTAGATATTTTACCATTTTTTTGTGTTACAAATTATGTAGTAAAAGTAATAGATTAATTTATGACAAGAGTGCACCTCAAAAATCTACTTCATAACAGGAATTCTGACCTTTGTCACAAAAATATTTTCTTTGTTGCCTTTTTCCCTATCATGCTTTAGAAATCATAAGAAATTATATCAGTTGTAAACTTAAAATCTCAAAATTCATCCTTTGAAAACCATTTTGCATTACCATGGAAAATGTACATCAAAATCATATTATAAAATGTTTTTGTTCATGAATTATGAAAATTTAGTTTGAATTTAATTCACGTCTATGTTCAAAAATGGGAGTGACAGTTAAAGGGTTAATACACTACCAGTCAAAAGTTTTTGAACAGTATGATTTTTAATGTTTTTTTTAAAAAATTCTCTTCTTCTCACCTAGCCTGCATTTATTGGATTCAAAATACAGCAAAAATTGTTTACTATTTAAAAAAATTAAATCTATTTAAAACTATTTAAATCTATTTTAAAATGTAATTTATTCCTGTGATCAAAGCTACATTTTCAGCATCATTGCTGCAGTCTTCAGTGTCACACGATGCTTCAGAAATCATCCTAATATGCTGATTTGCTGTTCAAGAAATATTTATTATTATTATTATTGTTATTAGCAATATTTAAAACAGTTGAGTACATATTTTTATAGGGGTTAAAGAAATTAATACTTTTATTTAGCAATGATGCTTTGAATTGATCAAAAGTGATGACATTTCTAAATGTTACAAAAGATTTCTATATCAGATAAATGCTGAATTTTCTATTCATCAAAGAAATCTGAAAGAAAGAAATTGTTTTCAACATAGTAGTAATAATAATACATGTTTTTTGAGCAGCAATAGGACAATATTTGGCTGAGATAAAACTATTTGAAAATCTGGAATGTAACGGTGCAAAAAAAATGCAAAATACTGGGAAAATCATCTTTAAAGTTGTCCAAGTGAAGTTATTAGCTATACATATTACTAATAAAAAAATATGTTTTGATATATTTGCAGTAGGAAATTTACTAAATGTCTTCATGGAACATGATCTTTACTTAATATCCTAATGATTTTTTGGCATGAAAGAAAAATCAATCATTTTGACCCTTACAATGCCTTTTTGGCTATTGCTACAAATATACCCATGCTACTTAAGACTAGTTTTGTGGTCAAGGGTCACATATTTATTTACTTTTTTTTTTTTTTTAGAAATCGATACTTTGGCACTTGAGCATGGCGTGATCATGCTTCACACCGTTCAGTAGATAATTACCAGTCCAGTTTATTTTGACCAGTGCTTACATTATGTATGGTTGACAACTATTCTCATCCATCCCAACTGACTGAGCTTTTCCCTGCTTCCAACTGGAACATTTTCTGCATATCATTTGTCTTCTCTGCTTGGGCTTGATAAAAATAAGCTAGGTCTCTGTTTGTGCCGGAAGCATTGCATTTCTATTTGCTTTGTAAACCTTGCCACTCCTGTGCAGCTGCACAGCTCTCAGTCTAAAGAAAAAAATGCTTCAACAAAAGTTATGAAGCAAGCTATAGATAGTGTATCAACAACTATGGGGTAAAATGAGTCAAGATGCACCCGCCAGGGTAAGACCCTTAATTTTCCTCTTGACCATATATAATTTTCAGCACAACTGGTTATGTTCATCAACATTGTGAGATTCATTCCATAAGAACAGCTGAGTATTGTTAGTTTATTTTTTGTCACTGGATAATATTGATCTCTGTAGTTGTCAAATACATTTACATAAATGAAAAAGGTTTTAACTACCATTCAAAAGTTTGGATTTGTTTTTGTGTTTATTCTCAGCCAGGCTGCTATATTCAAACACTAGTGCAAAAGCTAATGTGAAATGAGAATTTGTGGTTAAAAAGTATAGATTTTTTAAGTAAAATGACAGCTAGATAAGACACTTATTCCTTGACTGGGAGAGCCCTTTGAAGCTGCATTGAAACTGCAGTTTGGACCTTCAAGTTGGCCACCATTAAAGTTCACTATATGGAATGTTTTCCTCAAAAACCTTAATTTCTTTTTGACTGAAGAAAGAAAGACATGAGCATCTTGGATGACATGTGAGTGAATAAATTATGAGGACATTTTCATTCTGCTGTGTTTCTCCATCTACCATACGCCTGTTAAAATAAGTACAGAATACAGTTTTCTTGCAATAATTACTTTGCCTGATACTAAAACAATAAACAAACTGTTACTTCTTACTAAAAATAATACCGTTTGTTTTGTTTTAACCTTAAAGTATGCTAATTGTCAGAAAGTATTGACATGCATTTTAAAACTTTTCTTTTAAAATTGGCAATAAATAAAAAAAAGATATAAAAAGCTAGTTTTGAGTGGCAGTACCAGGCACCACCAGCTG
The DNA here is from genome assembly GCA_033026305.1 of Cirrhinus molitorella. Classification (NCBI taxonomy): domain Eukaryota; kingdom Metazoa; phylum Chordata; class Actinopteri; order Cypriniformes; family Cyprinidae; genus Cirrhinus; species Cirrhinus molitorella. The sequence continues at coordinate 16,786,814 of CM065124.1, read as the reverse complement.
ACAGTTTGAACAAAGCTCTAATTAAGAGATCGTTAACGTGACCAGACCTTCATAACAACAGTCGCAATAATATTCTCTGCATTAACTCCCTTCTATTTGAAGCGTAATGGTCCGTCTCTGCATGCAGGGTTATATTGTCACGTTAATGGCACTGGCTTTGCTTCAATTGTGATACCTGGAATAGAACTGGTCCGGCTTTCGCAGCTTCAATGTCACGGCAGTGAGGCAAAGACAATTAAGGTGTATAAATATGTAAATATGGGAGGACACCTCACCAGGAGTCAGGTAATGACATTTTCAGCCCTGGTTTGGTTTATTCCCTAGTCGTCCCAAATTAGAAACCTTAATGACGACCAATAGGCCACAGATGGTCAAACTCTAGGGTACACGAGTCTCCTGATCTCCTTCTGCTTCTTGCAGCATCACTTTTACGTGCCAACAATGCATTACCTTGCCAGCTGCCGCATGCTCAAGGGGGTAATCATTACCTTGAGTAGAAGGTCAATCCATGGCAGCGTTTGCCAGTGAGATCGTGGCCCGGGCTGCGTTTGGAGACTGGCAAACTGGACAACAAGGGTGATTCATCTTTGGGGGTGAGGGGGCAGATACTCCCCGTCGCTATTTGTCTTGTGACGTTGACATATAAAAAACACTCAGAGGGCACAATCTCGGGAGAGAAACCTGGCGGACGTCCACAGTAAGTCTGGACACGAAAACTCCTGATGTCTTTTTTGTCTTCCTGTGTGTCTATTTTGCGTCAGGACTCGTTCGGTTGAGCGTTACTCCACGGATTCATCAGATAAATGATGTTTGTTGAAAGTCTGGAAGATTAATATGGATTAATCTAATTGTGCTAATGTCATTACAGTGATCTGTAGCATTTACAGAAACCTGCATGAATGTGATCAGCATATGTTAGGGTCATTGCTTTGACTCATGGGGAATAAATCGAATTTCTAATTTCTTGTTAACCTATGAACAAATCATTATCGTTGTTGTTGTTCATACGTGTATAAGCCTAAATTTGGAATTAAATAATGTTAGACTCTTTTATGCTAGCATATGAAATGTCAGAATTGCCTGTGTGTTTGTTCTAAAAAATCACAAAGGTCTGTCTGCTTGCAGCTCATGCCAATCACATGATCTTCTGTGACTGTGACTCTGGACATATCACATTATTCATGTATTTATTTCCCAGGCTTTTTATTTCCCAGTGTTCTGCGTACACATCATAAATGACTGAACAGACTGGCAATGTATAAAAATAGATGAATAGAAGGATAAAAAACATCATCGTCATTCACCCCATAAAACCCAGCAGAAAATAACCTCATTATGTGTCTTCATTGAATATTAAAACAAATGACATATTTTCAATTGCCTCAGTTTTTTGTATGTTTCTGTCAGTTCCTCAAGCTTGCTTGCTTATTTATTTATGCATTTATTTATTATTGATTCATTCTTTTCAAATGGAAGAAAAGACTTTATAGATTAAAAATGGTTGTATAAGTGTTTGTGTGTTGAAATACACAAAGCAAAAAACTTTGGCGCAAACCAATATTCTGAATTTGAAGTCACAAAACAGCCACAAGTAACGATGCTCACAAATACAACAACAGATGCAAAAGATATGAGAGATACCAAATATTCTTGCTTTTGTACCTTGATTCAGTTTCACACAAAAAGATGCAGTGTTTTCCGACCTCAAATAATGCAAAGCACACAAGTTTTTTTTAATGTTTTAACTTCGGGAGAGTTCAGAAATCAGTATTTGGTGGAATAAAACTGGTTTTTAATCACAGCTTTCATGCTTCTTGCCACCCTGCTAAAAAAAAAAAAAAAAAAAAAAAAAACTATAGACACCATCACAGAAACTTTTAACCATTAAAACCATTAAACAAATGGCTTCCTGTAGTGTGTTTTGGGACATATTCCAAGATTTAGTGGTTTTAACAAGCCATCAATCGAAGGCAACCAATTATCAGTAGAGACCAACATGCACCATTACAGTTTCCATTAAAACTAATACAATTCCCATTGTAACCAATAAAACCATTACAAATTACACTCTTAAAAATAAAAGTGCTTTAAAAGGTTCTTCACAGCGATGCCAAAGAAGAACCATTTTTGGTTCCACAAAGAACCGTTCAGTCAAAGGTTCTTTAAAGAACCATCTCGTTCTTGCCATTTTATAATCTGAAGAACCTTCTTTCGCCACAAAGAACCTTTTGTGAAAGAGAAAGGTTCTTCAGATGGTAAAGGTTCTTTATTGAACCATTTAGACAAAAAGGTTCTTCTATGGCATCGTGAAGCACCTTTAGCGATGGTCTCTATTGTTGTTTTAGCAGGGCAGTCTTTCATATTACTGTTGGGTGACTTTATGCCACTCATATGGCGCAAAAATTCAAGCAATCTGGGTCTGTTTGATGGCTTGTGGCCATCTAACAACTTCTTAATTCCAGAGGTTTTCAGTGAGGTTCACACCTTGATTGACCTGGCTGTGTGGCATGGAACACTGTCCTGCTGAAAAACAAAAATCCTCAGAGTTGGGGAACATTGTCAGAGCAAAAGGAAGCAAGTTTTTTCCCAGGACAACCTTGTATGTGGCTTGATTCATGCACCCTTCACAAAGACGGATGTGCCACGATTCACACCCAGGCTTATTGGAAATACGTGCCTCTACATACAATTCTGCAACACTCTAATTACATACCTTACTGCACGTTTTGCTGCAGTTTCAAAAGTAAAATGTCCAGAGAGTGGCGCTAAAACATGTTCAATACGTGACCTTGTCACATTTTTATTACGTTGGTACAGCAGTGTTGCCAAGTCCGTGGTTTTCCCGTGGAATTGGGCTACTTTAACACTGTTGCCGTCGGTTGTTTTTCATGTCCACGAGTTGAATCGACCACAATAATGTCATATTTAGCCCCTGCAATCCTAATTTACCAGAGGAACCCTAACAAAAAACGTGTATTTTATCCACCAGAAAGCAATTTTTAACGCAATAACCCCCCTTGAAACGCGATTGAGCTAGTTTTGAGTAGCAATTGGGTGGGATTTGTTGTGAAAACCTGGCAACTCTGTGGTTTTTAATACGCTGCCTGAGATACGTATTACAGCTGTTTAGAATTTAAATATAATACACTAAACAATAGTGTTAACAAATGCAAATGTGATCAAAATTTTTTTTTTTTTTTCAGTTTTCAAATCACGCATGATTGTTTTTAAGCCATAATATAATATTCTGAATTAGTCATTGTATTAAAATGAGGCTTTATTAATCAAAACACTGTGTAAATCTTACTTTGATAATACAAGTTTTACTGCATGTGTTTATTTCAACTGGAAACTGCTGTGATTTGTACATGTAGGTACAGTACTTGTAGAGGAATGAATTTCCAATAAGCCTATTTTTCCCCATTCCAGTCTTGTCGAAGCACCCCCAGATCATCACCGATCCTCCACTAAATTTCACAATGGGTGCGAGAAACTGTGGCTTGCAGGCCTCTCCAGGTCTCCATCTAACTATTAGACAACCAGGTTTTGGGCAAAGCTAGAAAGGACTCATCAGAGAAGATGACCATACTCCAGTCCTCTACAGTCCAATTTGTATTGTCCTTTGCAAACCTCAGTCTGGCTCTTATTTGCTTCTTATTGATGGCCTTTTTTTTTTTTTTTTTTTTTTTTTATAGATTTAAACAACTTTAGCCCTGCCCCTATAGGAGCCTGTTTTAAACCGTCCTCGTTGTGCACTTCACCTCAGCTGCCGTATGTCATCTTTTTTTTAAGTCACTTGATGTCATCCCATGGTTGTTGAGTGACATTCGAGAGGGTTGGTGGTCATCCCTGTCAATGGAGAGACGTTTTCACCATCTGTCGGTCTGTAACTTTGTTGTCCCCAATGTCTACAGCTTGACCTTGTACCTATGAACCTCTGTCTTTGAAATTTTAAGGATGGAAGCAATTTTTTATTTCAACTAGTTGCCAATGCAGCATTTCACAGTTTTAAATAATCAGTAGTTTAAAGGGATAGTTCACCCAAAAATGAAAATTCTGTCATTAATTACTCACCCTCGTCGTTTCAAACTGTAAGACCTTCGTTCATCTTCAAAATGCAAATTAAGATATTTTCAGTGAAATCTGAGAGCTTTCTGACCCTGCATAGACAGAAACGTTACTACTATGCTCAAGACTGCTAAAGATTGCTACAATAGTTCATGTGACATCAGTGTTTCAATCTTAAAGGAACACTCCACTTTTTTTTGCAAATAGGCTCATTTTCCAACTCCACCAGAGTTAAACAGATGAGTTTTACAGTTTTCGAATCCATTCAGCTGATCTCCGGTTCTCCCGGTAGCCCTTTTAGCATAGCTTAGCATAAATCATTGAATCGGATTAGACCATAAGCATCGCGCTCAAAAATAAAACCAAAGACTTTCGATATTTGTCCTATTTCAAACTTGACTCTTCTGTAGTTACATCGTGTACTAAGACCGGCAGAAAATGAAAAGTTGCGATTTTCTAGGCTGAAATGACTAGGAACTATACTCTCGTTCTGGCGTAATAATCAAGAAATTTTGCTGCTGTACTATGGCACACAGGCGTAATGATATTATGCAGCACCTGAATATAGTCCCCAGAGTATAGTTCCTAGTCATTTCAGCCTAAAAAATCGCAACTTTTCATTTTCTGCCGGTCTTAGTACACGATGTAACTACAGAAATAGGAAAAATATCGAAAATCTTTGGTTTTATTTTTGAGCGCGATGCTTATGGTCTAATCCGATTCAATGATTTATGCTAAGCTATGCTAAAAGGGCTACCGGGAGAACCGGAGATCGGCTGAATGGATTTGAAAACGGTAAAACTCATCTATTTGCAAAAAAAAGTGGAGTGTTCCTTTAATATTGAAACTACAAGAGTACTTTTTGTGTGCAAAAAAAAAATAAAAAAATAAAATTAATAATGACTTTATTCACCAATTTCTTCTTTTCTCTGTCTTTGGCAAGCATTCACAACAGTAGCGGCATTCTGACGTAGATCCCAGTACTTCATAAAATTAAGGTTGAACCACTGTCACATGGACTATTTTGTCAATGTTCTTACTACCTTTCTGGGCCTTGAACTTGGTAGTATCATTGCCGTCTATGCAGGGTCAGGAAGCTCTCAGATTTCATAAAAAAAAAATCTTGATTTGTGTTCCGAAGATAAGCGATTGTCTTACAGGTTTAGAACGACATGAGGGTTAGTTACTAATGCAGCAGCACGGCTGGTCTTCAACGAGCCCAAAAGAGCCCATGTTACACCTCTCTTTATCTCCTTGCACTGGCTCCCAATTGCAGCTCGTATCAAGTTCAAGACTCTGATGCTTGCATATAGGACAACCACAGCTACTGCACCTGCTTATCTGCACTCGCTATTGCAAATCTACACCCCCTCCAGAACTCTGAGATCTGCTAGTGAGCGACGCCTTGTGGTACCATCACAGAGAGGTGCTAAATCACTATCCAGAACATTCTCTTTTACTGTTCCTGGCTGGTGGAACGATCTTCCTACCCCTATCCGGAATGCTGATTCCCTGACAAGCTTCAAGCGACAGCTTAAAACTCATCTCTTTCAACTCTATTTGCTGTTACCATAAAAAAAAAAAAAAAAAAAATTAATCTCTTTATTCCTTCCCTTTCTAGCTTGTACTTGTCTGAAGCACCACTTGAAATCTGGTATTATAGCACTGCCTGTGTCTGTTTGTCTCCTTAAGAAGAATCGCTCTATGTTCTCCCAACTGTATGTCGCTTTGGACAAAAGCGTCTGCCAAATGCCTAAATGTAAATGTAAATGTAATGGCAGAATTTTCATTTTTTAGGGAACTAAATAAAAAAAAAGCCACACTGATACTAAAGCAACACTGTTTTCATTTAACAAACAACTTACTACTTGTCAATTCAGGAACAGCAATTTCAGATCTTCGCTTCCTGAATTTGCAACACCTCCGTAGTTTCTTTTGTGTGTGCTGTCTCAGCAAAATCTTATGCAGAGCATTGTGTTTTTCTTCGGCTAATTGGTGAAGGGGTAACACCTTGTACGTGAGGGGAGAGGAAGTCTCTCATTTTGTCAAACATCTGGCCCATATTACTGCTTACACATGGCTGAAAGGACACCTACCAGTAAATACATTACCTGCCTGCCTAGTATGTGTCTATACTAGAATATCTTGTACCAGAAATGTACTAAAAAGATGATTTCATGGAACACACCTGTATACTTTAACAAGATACAAGATCTCTTTATACCAGTGATTTTTAAAATACGTGGGAATTATTTAGAGATTCCTAAATCTAACCAGATAAAGGGTATTTAATTTTCCAGCAGTACTTGAGCATAATCTTCCATCAAGTGCTGTTTTCCAGCACTATTGTCTGTCCTCTAATAAAGTGCAGTCATACTGTTTGAAGATCATTTTGTGAGCTGTTTAACTCAGTGGGAAACATTTTGCTGTAGTAATTGAGAAAAGGCATGCAGATGTTTATGAAGCTCTAATTGCTTGGCTAAAACCCACTTCCAGTTTCTTCCCTTGTGAACCTTTTAAAGAAATGTAAAGATGTGCGAGAGCATGCCTCTGTAACCTATGAGAAGCTTGTATTTGGCATTTTCCAACAATCTGCATAAATGTAGACACAGTGTGCTGTTATGTCAGAGGCGGCATTGTGCTACATTGAGTATGATTTGTTTTTAGAAAAGAAGCTTAGGACTAAACCCTGCTTCACACCATTAAAAAAGGCAAGGACATTTTATTAAGCATAAAAACAATATGCCGGATATACTAAGATTGCAAATCCCTGAGTGATAATTTGTCATGTCAAATATAGTCTGCTGTTAAGCCTTACAGAAAACATGTGGAGATATTGTGTGTGGATTTTCTTTTCTAAATCTGACAACTGACTCGCATGAGGTTGCCATGGTTATCAACAAGGGCCAGCATTGCTTTGAAAGCAAACAAATGCATAACACACAAGCTGCCAATGCATAACATAGATTTCTAATGTCACAAAGAGGCTCTTATCTTTTGAAGGCTTCATTCATGGCATCCTGTTCTAGAGAAAATTGTGTTTCTCATGTTCCTCAGCACTTGTGTCTCCAGTGATAAAATGGTACAATGTGCTATCGTCCCTGTGCTATGAACACGATTTTTACAGTACATTTTATGGTGCTATCATACAACACTACGTATGCTGTTTGAGATTGCTTTTCAATGAACAACTAGCATTATAAACAAGTCTTGGTTGCCAATTCCTTAGGTTTAGGAGAGGAAACAGCTTCTTGGTCAGATTTGATATTTAAGTGAATTGCAAAGGCCATTAATATGTGTTTTGTTATATTTATTCCTAAAACTGTATAACAGACCATTTGGTCTATTCAGAGTAACAATCTGGACTTTTTTTAAAGATGGAGTTTTTGTTCTGCTTATGGAGGCATCCCAGTCATCTGTGTACACATTTGCCTTCCGGCATTGCCGCCGATTCCATAAAGGGACAAAAATTTCTGTCAAGTCTGGTTAGATTTCTCAGAACATGCTGAGATGATAGGTGCTCCAGTTTTTCGACTAAAATTGGTAACTAGCATCACATATCCATTTCATCTAAACAGAGAGGCTGCATTACTACTACTACTACTACTACTACTACAACTAATAATAATTATGTAACTAATTTAATAATATAATGTCTTTTTATAGTGTAATAACGAGAGCGACACAAGACAAATCCTCAGCAAACTAATGTGATTACACTATTTTGACAGTTTACTGTGCCCTAGTTGTCATATTGCCGTTGGATATGTGTAAACCACAAGCAGTAATAGCTTAGCGAGTGTTGCAGAAAGAAGCCTAAAAGAGAGCAGGACATCACAGCAACGGGACCACAAGTGTGTCGATACCCCTCTCTCCCACCACCGCCCTCAAAGTTCAATTATTGAGCAGGTCAAAGCTGAAATGAGTACTGTGCCCTTTCATCACAAAAGTGCTTCACACTTTGCTAAAGCCTTGCTTCAGTGCTGGAATAAGCTCAAGATTACACAGGGAGATCATTCTTTGGGGCAGACTGCACTGCTTCTTTCTTTCCTCACTTTCTTCCTTTTTTTTCTTCTTCTTCCCAGAGCTTGCAGCTGCTGTTTGCTTGAAAAGATGCTGTTGGCTTTCTGACTTCAGTTCTGCTCTTCTTTCCGCAGTGGTCAGTGAACTATAAAACTTTAGCTGGTATTCTTTTAGTAGTTACTGTCATATACTGCATTTTATTTTCACTGCGTAGAAAGAAAAAATCATGTCAGTTCATGATAAAGAAAAAAGTGTCCATTTTACATTTATTTATTTATTTATTTTTATATATATATATATATATATATATATATATATACAAATAAAAAAATATATATTATATATATTTTTATTTATATTTAAAAACACCTGAACGTTTTACAGAAAAATTACACTAAATCTGTTTTTCCCCACTTTAAATAAACCAGAAGTTATTCAGGAAACAAAAACTAAATAAACAAACAAACTAGCTTAAGGTGATTCATAAACTAGTTTATGATCTGACCATCTAAAATCAGAAAAAACACCAGACCAACATATTACTTACTTTAACATATTTTAGCTATTTAACGATTTAGCTATTTAATTATTTTAGTGTTTATCAGAGAACATTATAAAAAATATGTAAACAAATGTTTTCTATACTTAGCATGAACATGATTAGTTACATATTTAGAACATAAAGTTCTAAAGCAAAACAAAAGAAGAAAGAAAGAGTACTTGCTAAAACAATAAATTCATGATATGGGTAAATTATGGTATGTTTTAAAGTTACAGGACTATTAAATGTAGCTCTTGCTAATGGTTGCCCACTGCAACAAGAAAAATCGTTTTTAATGGCTTGAGGTGGAGAAGCCCAATAACGGGCTCCGATGCTGCGCTGTTCCGCCTCTCTCGCTGTCATCACTAAGCCGAGTCGTGTTATGATGACAACAAGAATATTCAGCCGTGGGAAGGAGAATATCTGAGGCATAAACCCTGCGTTTTTGTTTATTTTCACGCAAATAGCTCGATTAGTGCGTTGCCAGCGCATTCCCGGTCCTCCTCCTCCTCCAGCTCCCAGTGTGCCGCTTACCGACTGCCGCAGCCTGACAACGGCTACACAGTCTCCGACAAGATGCTACTACCACACTCCGGTCTGCTTATCGGCGTTCTCTGGATTGTCATCTTTAGTATCGCTGGTGTGAAATGTCTGAACGGCGAAGAAGATCAGTCTCAAGATATGGAGTGCAAAATGAAAAGCGTTACGGTATCCGCTTTGCCGTTTTTGCGAGAGAACGACCTGAGCATCATGCACAGCCCGTCGGCCTCCGAACCCAAGCTGCTATTCTCCGTCAGGAACGATTTCCCGGGCGAGATAGTCGTTGTTGACGACTTGGAAAATACTGAGCTCCCGTACTTTGTATTGGGTGAGTGCTGCTATTTATGATCAGTTTAGCGTATTATTAAAGATTTAATATTCTTGATTCTGACAGCTATTGTGATTATTAATATAAATATCAGTCGCAGGCCTAGTACAAAACTCAAATAGGTCAGTTCTAGTATGTTCTTTGTCCGGAATAATAGCCGGTAACCTGGATATCAGTGTTGTTGAAGCTATAGGAAGCATGATGCTCGTTTGTCAGGTTGAGAGATATACACACAGATGTTTTTATGATGAATATGCGTGACCGATACTGCTGTGATCCGGAGACAATGCGGTCACTGGGTTACAGTCTTGTGACAATCTCATGTGTAAACTTGTGTGAACTTTGTGCAATAGCTTTACCCTTTTGAGCTCCTTTGAGAAACACAAAACAAGCAAACAATCACAACAAAACTGAAAGAGATAGACATAAATAGGTATAAACAATGTTGACAAACTTTGATCTAATATTCAATATTATTGTCTGCTGTAAATAGTAATTTAGAAATATACATCTTATAGCTGAACTGTGTGATTTTGTGTTACTGTAAGCACTGAACTTTGAACTAAATAAGCTGATTACCATAATTAATCAATGCACACACAGGTACACACACAAACTTTTAGATTTTTGTGCATAAACCTTGTCAAATCAATCATTATGGCATCCTTTGTGCTTTCATTTTGAACATTTTAATTAAAACTAAATGGGTGACAACTATAGAAATACATAAAGTTTTTTTCTGTGTATGTGTCACATGGTGTATATAAAAAATATGGTGTTTTGTAAAGTTTTTGTGGGTCCAGTAGAAGTACACTGCAAAGTGTTACAACCCACTTATCATAATAATCACAGCTATTGTGATTAATAATAGAAATAGCAGCCGCAGGCCTAGTCTAAAACTCAATTTTGTCAGTTCTAGTATGTTCTCTGTCCAGAATCATACATATCACAGATATGTGTGATTTATATATCTTGAATGAATATATTTATTTATTTATTTTAATATATTTTTCAAAATGCTATATGTGACCCTGGACCACAAAAACGGTCATAAGGGCCAATTTTGAAAATGTAAAAGCTGAATAATTACACTTTCCTTTGATGTATGGTTTGTTAGGATAGGACGCTATTTGGCTGAGATATAACTATTGGTGGAATCTGAGACTGCAAAAAAAAAGAAAATTTAAATATTGAGAAAATCGCCTTTAAAGTTGTCCAAATGAAGTTCTTAGCAATGCCTATTACTAATCTAAGTTTTCATATATTTATGGTAGGAAGTTTACAAAATATCTTTATGGAACATGATATTTAGTTAATATCCTAAAGGTTTTTGCCATAAAAGAAAAATGTATCATTTTAACCCATACAATGTATTTTTGGCAATTGCTACAAATATACCCGTGCTACTTAAGACAGGGTCACACACACACACACACACACACACACACACACATATATATATATATATATATATATAGTACAAATTAAGAAAGTAAAACAGAATACCGTGGATTAACTAAGTACTGTGAAAAACTTGGTCTACATTTGTCAAAAGCAGCTAGTTTGTATGAGGCAGCACACACTGGCTGCTGTCCATGGTGCTGAACACTGTGTCCATGTCTGCCACTCATTCCGAGGTGCAAAAAGAAGTGACTTTAAGGAGTGGACAGTTGTATAAGTCATTGCCAGCCAATCAGATATGTAGTGTGAAGTGTCTGTGGCTGTCATAGAAGATGTGCTGGGGTTGACTGTTTATTTGGCACTGCCGTAGCGTTGTCAAAGATGTCATGTTGTTTCTCACTTAGGCAAGAAAGAAAGAAATGGAAAAGTCTGGAAAGAAATGTTAGACAGGAAGTAAACATGGTGAAAAGGCAGATCTTTTTATACTCTTCTCTCAGTTGTGACCTTAAAGGTGATGTGGGCATTGTTTATCATCTTTGTTTTGGGAGAGAAAACATAAACACTGTGTCTTTTTTGCGTATATAAAAAAGAAAAATGCATTCTAGAATGCATATTCTATATAATTAATTCATGGTTTAATTTATGCTTAAATAGTTTAGAAAACTTTAAAAAGGTTACACCTGGGAATAGCACACAGTCTGATACGTGTACAGTCATATTTGAATGCATGAGGACCTGCATATTTATAACTAGAAATCCTTAGAGCCTAAAAAATAGTGTCAGCATGCAGAGCTAACCAGGATTTCGGTTTGTTAACAATGTTCGGATGTGACTGCATTTTTCATAGCACAAAGTTCTTAGTAGTCAGGATTTTAATACTTATACTACAGAATTCAAATAAGCTGAGCACTTTAGAATGCATAAAACACTCAAAAATAGCATGCGTCGGCTCTGCAGAAACCCGCTGGTCTTAAAATAGGCCAAAATTGGATTTTCTAGGTTTATGAAAACTGGGAAACTTTTATTTTAAAACTTGATCAGAACTTTTTTTATAGTGAATATGTTAGATTTTATTTTAAGAGTCATCTGTTCACATACACTACCAATTAATAGTTTTTGAACAGCAAGATTTTTAATGTTTTTTTAAAGAAGCTTCTTCAGCTCACCAAGCCTGCATTTATTTGATCCAAAGTACAAGAAAAAACAGTACACTTTTTAATATTTTTACAATTTAAAATAACTGCTTTCTATTTGAATATCTTTTAAAATATAATTTATTCCTGTGAATTCAAAGCTGAATTTTTAGCATCATTACTCCAGTCACATGATCCTTCAGAAATCATTCTATTCTGATTTGCTGCTCAAAAAACATTTATTATTATTATTATTATGTTAAAAACATGCATAGAATTTTTTTCAAGTTTCTTTGATGAATAGAAAATTCAGATAAACAGCATTTATCTGAAATAGAAATCTTTTGTAACATTATAAATGTTTATCATCACTGTTTATCAATTTAAAGCATCCTTGCTAAATAAAAGTAGCAAAAAAAATAAATAAAATAATAATAATAATAATAAAATAAATACTGACTCAAAAGCTTTTTATTTCAGATAAATGCTAATCTTTGGATCATTTCTATTCATCAAAGAATCCTAAAAAAAATAACCTATCTAAATATTGATAATAGTAATAATAATAAAAAACACAGCAAATCAACATATTAGAATGATTTCTGAAGGATCATGTGACACTGAAGACTGGATTAGTGATGTTGAAAATCTTTGATCACTGGAATAAATTACATTTTAAAATGTATTTAAACAAAAAACTGTTATTTTAAATAGTAAACATATTTCAAAATTTAACTGCTTCTGCTGTACATTAAATCAAATAAATGCAGGCTTGGTGAGCAGAAGAGTCTCCTTTAAAAATAGTAAAAAATCTTACTGTTCAAAAAGAATTGACTTGCAGTGTATAAACTGACCAAACATTCATGTTCTAACATGTATGAGAGTCCCAGGATACATAGAAGTAGGAATGAGTAAGAAATATGCAGAGAAATAAGCTAGTTTTAGTATGATGAAAACTTTGCTAGAGTGAAATTGGAACAGGAGTTGTTTCTGACCATTGGAAACCTGTTTGCAATGGTAATATATTCCTTCTGCCATCCCTTAAGCTTTAATAATTCACATTGGACTCAGTGCTTTTTAATTTCTTTCAGACAGACTGCACCTTGCCTTACTTCATAAATCTCACTCTTGCTAGATCGTCTCCTCGGTTCCTACAGCCTCTGCCTCCCACAATGGCTCTTTGTTTGCATAAGATTGATTGGAATGATCATGGGGAGTAATTTCAAGTTGGTGTTATAAATGTTGCCTAAGGTGTTTGCACGTCCCTCCCTTAGCTCTGTGGTCTTGTTTCCTGATTATAAATGCAGTCTTTACAGAGCCGCCACTGGTCTTTGAACAAGCTATTTTTAATTGGATACATTAGGGTAATTGGTACAGTCTACAAATGCATTCACAAACACACTTACACTCTCACTCGCTCCTGCACACATACATTTACTTGAGATAAATAAATGAGCACACACTAAAGACTTCTATTGCTTTTAATAACTTCCAGGCAGGCGATGGGTGGGCGAGTGTGGTCGATGCCCACCCAAAAGCGAAACTTTTAGATTTAGATTTTTGGCTTTCAGGTTTTTCTTTAATTGATTTTTGGCTGTGTGTCAAACATAGAAGAGGCATTGTTAAGAATCTTTTCATTCAGATGAGTGCAGGCAATCCATAGGTTTGTAATAAACCTACCGACATACTGTAATTTGAGTACCTGGGTCAAAACGTTTGTTTATTTATTCATATTCTTTAGCTGACTTCTATTTTGTTGTAGTATTAGCAAGTATATGATACAATTTATTCAAAATGAATGTGTGACTTCAGCTGATTTGTGATAAACCACAGTTTTTATTAAACATTAAAGGATTAGTTCACTTTCAGAACAAAAATGTACAGATAATGTACCAAGACGTTCATGTCTTTCTTTCTTCATTTGTAAAAAAAAAAAATGTTTTTTGAGGAAAACATTTCAGGATTTCTCTCCATATAATGGATATGTATGGTGCCCCCAAGTTTGAACTTCCATAATGCAGTTTAAATACAGCTTCAAAGGGCTTTTCAAAACAAATTGACAGTTTATATACTTATAAACCTCAAATACTCATCTTGTCTTGTCTTTGCGATGCGCAGAGACAGAGACGGAGAAGGAGAAATTGTTTGCTTTCAACTAGGGATATGCCAGTATCAAATTTTCATGTTGCGATTAATTGCTAATGTTTTTATCATGGTATACGGTATTATCACAATATTTGTTTTTATTTTTAAAAAAGTGATGTTATAATACAGTATAACAGGTTTAATAACAACAGTTTCTGAACATTAGAACACAATAAATCAATACACCAAAATGTGTAAAGTTAAAAGTTTTATACAGATTAAAGTGCAAAAGAATTAAAAGACCAATAGGTATCACTTTTCAGTAAGATCTTATTTGCTAACCTTAGTTAATGCATTAACATGATCAATGAACAAAAACTACATTTGCTACACAAGTTATTAATCTTTGTTAAAAATAACTCAACTTTCAGAGTTCATGTTCGCTCGAGTTCATTAAAAAAACAGTTTATAACTTTTGATTTTAAAAACGTGTTTATTATTATTATTATATTGGAATTAACTATTAGCTTAATGAATGTTTAGCAGAATATTTCATTAGTAGTTTTTTAAAATAATTAATCAAATAATTTGAACTAAAGTAAAATGTGACCAAACAATAAAGAATCAATACACTTTCAAACAATATCTAGGGCATGTTGTAGTCCAGATTAAAATGTAATTTTTTTTTTTTAAATAAATAGCCTACTGAGTCTAAATATGAAAGTATTTGGTGTTGTGATGGACACCACTGCAAATACAAAAATGTGAATGGCTATTTATATAATTTAAATACATTTTAGAAAATAGCACAGCTGCTTTGTTTCTGGGTTAACGTTGAATTTGCTGTTTAGCGCCATCTGCTGTCAGAGAGTGAATGACACTTTCATTTTCATCCAGAGCATGTGCTTTCTCATCCGTGCTTGTTTACGTCAAGCGTCTCCGACACAGTTTACAGCAGTGTTGTGCATTTAATGAGTTAATGGGAAAAGTATTCTTAAAATGCATTCAAAATTCTGAATAATTTGTGATAAAATAATTATTTTCGGTATTTGAAATGCCCACGATAACAATACCGTGCATATTCGTTATTGTGATATATTGCATTACCGAAAATCGGCACATGTCTACTTTCAACGTAAGATACACTGGAGCTGCCATCAGTGCTGTGGGCGCACCAGGCCTGGCTCCAGACATGAGGGTCAAGGTGGGCCAAGTGAAATTCGAGGTGGGCCGGGGGGCTTGGATACACTTAAGTACACTAGCGCACTTAAGTGTACTACAAGTGGTAACTACATACATTTTTATTTTTTTTTTTAATGCAGAGATAGCGTGTTAGTGTCACAAAATAGCACAGTTGAGTAAAATTTAGATGTTCTTAAGTTTATCTTACTAAATAATTTTTAGTATTAATTAAGTACAAAATTAGTATGTGAAAATAGAGCACTTAAGCAGTAATTTTAAGCTTTATATATATGTAGGCCTATTTGTCATGTCTGAAAAAAATGCAAGTGATCGCGCTGGCGCATCCATGTCCTGCAATCGTGATGATTTGACATGGCAAATTGATCAAACAGACTAACAGTCTTCCGCTGGCCGCTGTTTGTTAGGCCTACTTAAAAAACAAAAACTTATATTTAACAAACAAAAAAATCCTCCCAACAATTTTCCAAATTAACTAAATAAAAAAACGAAACGAAATATAAGCCTAATCACATTGCCATTACATACAAAACTGAACTATTTTAATATCTGAAACAAGCGTTCATTTTACTTGTACATGTTCTGTTCCGTCTCTGAACGCATACACAGAACAGCGCAAATTATCTTTCGTGCTTTTAAAAACACGACATCAAATAAACATTAATAAATCAAGCACGTCCCATTTTATTCAAGTCACACATGGTTTTACTTATTTGCATGTGCAATTGGGCATTTATGGAGGAGCAAAAAGGCACCAAAGGAATCGAAAGTGAAAGTAAGGTTAAACAGCTCAAAGCGAATTCAATACCCTACATATTGATAGCATGAAAATTATATTTAATATTACAATGTTTGTGGGTGCAGGCGGTAAGAAAAAACAAATATGTACATGGAGCTCAGCTGAATATCGCTCCAATTTTGTGATTGGCTGTTAAGGTAGCCTATATAGTGAGGGGCCAGGGTGGGCCAAGCTTCTGATTGGGTGGGCCAGGCCCCCTTAAAGCCGGGCCTGGGGCGCACTCGTGCAAGCTTTGACGCCCCATGTTAACGCTTCTCATTAGGTTAGTTCGACTTGAACCATGGCTACAGAAGGCAGTCAACGAGATCAGTCGGTTGCAGTCGGGGGAGTTGAAAACGTACATGTCAATTACGTTTCTGCTCTCGCTAGTGACGCTCACGCTGTGTTTGCGTACTCTATCACAGAGAAAGTAAATAAAATGCAATATTTGTCAAATACACAGATGTTTCAGAAACATTTTCATAGGCAACAGAAACACTTTTTATACTGCTTTTATACAGCGCCATCTGTTCAAGAATAAACTTCAGCATAAACATATACTGTTTAAATACTAATAAAGTGGGGGTATATATGATTTTATCCTTGTTTTATGATAAATGTGACTCAGTACAACATTGTGAGTACAGTACAAAAACCTTATACTGCTCTAAAAACACAGATATGTGGCCATTTTTGGAATTAAAAAAGTTAGAATGAACACGAAACGCACGTGATCATTGTCACGGTGTGAATCTGGCCCAGGCCCAGCGCTGGGGAAGGGCAAAAGGGGGCATTGCCCCCTCAGAAAGAATTTGTGCCCCCTCAGTTTTCATAACGAACGTATTTATTTAAACTGTTAATAGATTGCGTTCTCTGCACTCACTAACAAAGCATTTAAAGTCACTGTTAGTTGTTTAACTGTGTGCTGGATTGGACAAGCCTCAACTGGGCTCATTAATTAAAAAACGGTCTGTCAAGTGTGATAAAACTTCTTGGTGTTATGACGCACTTTCATGAGATCGGGTTGGTTCATTTATACAGATATGTATTCAAGCAGATGTTTTAATCTGTTGGATAAATAAACCATTTCAATCACTGTATCACTGTGCTGCAATTCTTTCTTTCTTTCTTTCTTTCTTTCTTTCTTTCATTTTTATTTTGTAATAATTATTGTTATTATTATTTCTTTCTTTTTAATCTCTTCTTGTTATTATTTTATTATGAGAAAACGTTTGAATCAAAGGTTTATACCAGAAGTTACTGTTATTATTTATTGATAGTATAACCAAAGAATTCATCAACTGATAAGAAAATAATAAATAGATGAATTGAAAAATAATCGATAGATTAGTCGACTAATCAAAAAAATAATCAATAGATTAGACTACAATAAAAAATAATCGTTAGCTGTAGCCCTATTTACAGGTACATCATAACTTTCTGATTTGGTCCTCACTACTTTTTCACAGAAATTATAAGCAGGAGTTTTTCTTTTTTTTGTGTGTGTCAGTGTGTGATGTCATGAGGTATGATGTCACTGCTGGAATTGTACATTTTTATGAACACTCAATTTGTTTAATCTAAAATACAGTAAAACATACGTAATGTAAAATATTATTGTTTAACATCACTGTTTTTTTGATTATTATTATTATTTTAATCTATTTTATAATGTAATTCCTGTGGTGGCAAAGCCACACATTATCAGCAGCCATTTTTTTTTAGTAGTGTAAAAGTCTTTACTGTCACTTTTGATCATTTTAATACATGCTTGCTGAATAAAACAATAATTTCATTATCTTTTTGACCACAAACTTTTCATGTCTAACTGCAATGTACATAGTTTTATTATATACTGTATACACTGCTGTTGAAAAAAAAAAAATACAGACAAAACAGCCATATTGTGAAATATTATTTATTTATAAAAAAAAAAATGGTTTTATATTTTAATATACTTTAAAATAAAAGTTATTCCTGTGATGCAAAGCTGAATTTTCAGCATCATTACTCCAGTCTTCAGTGACATTAAAAAATCTTTCTAATATTCTTAATATTTTTTTGGAACCTGTGATACTTTTTTCAGGATTCTTTATTGAAAAGTTAAAAAAGAACAGCATTTTCTAACAATATAAGTCTTTGCTATCACTTTTTCTCAATTTAACACATCCTTGCTGAATAAAAGTATTAATTTCTTTCAAAGAAAGAAAGAAAAAAATGGACCCCAAACTTTGAACGGTAGTTTAAATGATTACAAATTAAAATTATTTTAAATAAATTCTGTTCTTTTTAATGTTTTATTCATCAAAGAATCTTGAAAAAAGTAGAACAGGTTCTAAAAAAATTAAGCAGCACAATTGTTTCAAACATTGATCATAAATTAGCATATTAGAATGATTTCTGAAGAATTATGTGACACTGCAGACTGGAGTAATGATGCTGAAAATTTAGCATTGCATCACAGGAATAAATTATATTTTAAAGCATGTTAAAACAGAAAAACACTATTTTAAATTGCAATAATATTACAGTTTTTCCCGTATTTTAATCAAATAAACACAGCCTTGATGAGCAGAAAAGACGTTAAAAATCTTTTTAAAAATCTTACTGATCCCAAACTTTTGAACTGCATTTATTTATTTATTTATTTATTTATTAAGGAGAATATAATTGATTATGTTGTCTGACCTCTTCTATAGGGGAGTTCTGAAGTAAAGCAAATACAATAAGATGTAATGATCCATGTTTCCACCCTCTCTCTCAGTGAAATCCGGGATTTAGTGGCAAGCTTTACTGTGTGTTTGTCAGGAAGGTTCTGAGAGACAGCACAGGGAGATTGTGTGGCAATGAATGGTTTCCATGGCAACAGGAGCTGGTGCTTAAAGGATGCCTTGAAGAGTGGTGACATTACGCTTCCTCCTCGGGAGAAAAACACCAATACATCTGGAGAGAATCAAATGCAAATTCTCTTGTAGTTTACAACCGCAAGCATTGACTGTGAATCCCATCGCTATCACAATCAATATATGCAAATTTTGGTTTCTACCAAACAGCTTCATGCTCTTTGCACAGTGTGATTATAGTTGTCTTAGGAAATGCCTTTGCATTGACTGAATCATAACAATTGGAAAAATTAAATTACTTGAAATCCCTAGATGCATGTTTGACAATGTGAGACTGACTGAACAAATGTAAGTACAGAAATTCAAGCAGAAACGAGCAAACGGATGATGTCTGAGCACAGTTTTTTGATTTTCACAGTTTTTCCTCTCTCTCTCTCTCTTTCTCAGTGTCTTTTAGCCTTTGAGTCCCTTCAGTTTGCGTCAACAACAGAAACTGCAGGCTCAGATTATGTGGAACAACACATACTATAGCTTTCAGGAGAAAATCACCCACAATGACTTCAAACAACATCCCTTTAAAGAATAAAATCCAGAAGATACGGTGAAGAATGTTGATCTGTCACTTCGTTTTTTATTGTTGTCTCCTTGAATTAGCCGAAGGATGGCACAGTGTTTCGAGTGTCTGCGTATGAGAAAGCAAAGCAAACCTTGAGGTATTCGCAAAGGATCCGAAGATATTTATGCACACTCACGTGTTGTCGGCAGGGCCATACACAGGACGAGCAAACAGAGCGAGCTTGACTTCTGCAAACTATATTTGAAGGAAAGTGCAGTTGCATTAACAGGCTGCTGGTATAATGTATGACACACCACGTGTCACTATCAGTAGAGAGTTCTTTGAACAGAAAAAAAATAGACAAGTTGAAATGTTTTTTTCAGCGACATAATGACCTCAAGACTCTTATAGTGTTATATTGATGCATTTTAACTACTGTTTATGGCTGTGACAGTTCCTTATATTTAACTTTTATTGTTCATAATGATTTGTTTAGTACCTGAGGCTACAATTATTATCATTCTACACAGGTTTTGCTTTCACTTCAATAGTTTTAGCAGGTAAATAGATGCACCCTTTCAGCGGTAATGTGCAGAATAGCTTGAGGGCAGCTAATGATTTGAAACCCTCAAGCATGCAAACACTTGCATGCATAGTTGTTTGCATATAAAATTAAACACATAGGCAGTTAAATTGCCTATATTGGTAGTTGTAATTCCTGGAAGATTCTACTTTATAGAATTTAGTTTTATGGCTTTGCAGTGTAGCAGCAAAAAATGTATGAGCATGCATGCGTGCACTGCACCACATCTCTGACACGTTTGACATTATTGTATGAAAAAGCACACTTCTACAGCTTTTTCTAGGGGATTTTTATCAGTCAGTCTCCTTTGTTCATTTAAAATAAAACGAGGCGTCTAGGTGAATCTTGATGGGCTGCTTTTGTTAAAAAGTTCAATGCCAAAGCCCTTGTGTTTCTGAAATCTCTAGCAGATCCTACATAACTTATGTTAGCCAACCATATCAGTTTGAGAACGACGGTCTGAAAGGACTAGCAAATTAATTCCCTGTCCTGTCAGGATCAGGAGATTGTTCGATCTGTGTACAATCCTCTGTTTTTGTTTGATTCCTCGAGTCCTGGAAAGGGTTTTAAATCAAATGCAATACATTTTCTTTAATCTGTATCTGTTGGAGACCATTGTTTGTTTGAGACTATTGCTAAATTGTTGTGGCAATCAGCAGGCCGAAAAAAAAGCCTTTGTGAATAATTTATGCACAAAGCATGGGAATAGATGGGGTGCATAAATCTACCTAGGCTCAATGGAAATACATGCCTCTATACATTTTTTTCAAAACGTATAAAAAAACGTACCAATATATACACATCACTGCAGTTTCCAGTTGAAATGAACACTACACTGTAAAAAACAAAAAACACAATTTTTGTTGAGTCAACTTAAAATAACTTGTTGCCCTGCTGCCTAAAAATTTTAAGTTCAGATTTTAAGTTCAAATAAGTTCATTCAAGTCGAAATGTTAAGTGACAGTTTCTTACTTAGATAATCGAGTTGGCTAAACTAAAAAATGGTTTGTTAAACTTAAAAGCTGTGTTTGTTACTCGGCTGCATCAACTTAGTGAATCCACTCAAATATCTAAGTTGTCACTTAGTAAAACGTAACATTTCAAGTTGACTAAACTTTTTTCGAGTTGACTAAACTCAAAATTTTAAGGCAGCCAGGTAACAAATACAGAGTTCTGGCATGAAACTCTAGAATGCAGTCCGATGGGTCTAACTCTGACAACATGACATCATAATCGCATGGCACAGCTGATTGGTTCTCTCCTGTATCAGTAGCCAATGAGCTTACTGCCTAACATTCAAATATATGACTGGTGCTAGATGGTAGCAGTTGCAGCTTGCTTCAGAAACCCTCCACCTTCCCCAGCTCCACCTGTATAGATCTGCTATGAGGTGATTCATATATGCTATGGGGGTTAATTATATATGTTATATGTGCAGCAGCAGTATTTCTTACTTGCTTACAGCAGCATGTTGTGTATGTATTGGCAGTAGCAAGTCTCTGTACTTGCTCTGCCGCAGCAGCGTAGCAGATCTATTCCGCCAAGACCAAATACATTAACATTGTCATGCCAATCCCTCCGAGAGTTGACATGACAGAAATAATTTTAAGTTGACTCAACAAATTGTTTTTTACATTGTAGAAGCAGTAAAACTTTTATTCCTTTTCACACAAAGTATGATTTACAGGTACAGAGTTTTGACTAATAAAGCCTAATTTTCACACAGTTATTTGCAGAATATTATGTCATTGCTTAAAAACATTTTTGACATCCTACACGATTTAAAAAACTGATACTTTTGTTATCATCACATATACAGCTTCAAATGCATGAGTTGCACTTGAAAGGTGAAGAGCTCTGGTGAAACGCTGTGAAGCTGCGGTTGGACAAAACAGCTCAAATCTGCATAATGAAGTTAAAATAGCATGGCAGCATCAACAAATGTGTTTTTATATCACATTCGTTTGCATTTGTTAATACTATTGGGTAGGTTTAGGGTTGGGTTTTGGATGGGGGATATTTTTAATACGATAGAGCATTAACCTTTAACAACACTACCCAGATATCCTTCCCTTATTGTTGTTTTGTTGGTGGTTAGTTGTATTTTGTGTGAAGTCATGCTTGGAGTAAGCAGTTTTCTTCTGGTGAGATTGGATGCGGTGGAATTCAAACCATTTATCTTCATACAAATGTCAGTATTTTGCAAAGATTTATGTCGGGGGAAACAGTTCTGTTCAATAACTGACTCAAAGCCGTAATTTCCCTTTAGTGTGTGTGTGTGTGTGTGTGTGTGCTGTATTGTAAGTTTTAAAAAATTATTTTGAGCTAAATTAATTATTGGGATTGCCAAAAGTGTAAAAGTTACAGCATACAAGACTTGAGTAAATTAGGGCAGATTTTTAATTTGTGATTAGACTACTTATTTTGAGTATTCGTTTACAGTGAAAAATAAATAAATAAATAATGATAATAATAATAATTACAGAGTTAAGTTGCACCTTTTTAAGAAAACTGTTAAATTCTGAACTTACATTTTAGAAATGCTGGGTTAAAAACAAACCAGTGCTGGGTGAAATGTGGAAACGCCCAGCTAATGGGTTGTTTTGACCCAGCAATTGGGTAAATGCTTAACCCAACCTTCTGGATAGTTTGATTTAGCCCACTTATTGATTAAAATGAACCTAAAATAGGTTGGAAATTAACATGTATTCATATGTTCAATAAATGAACATTTCTTAATAAGTTGTATAAATAATTAATAATATATATTTTTTTTAATAGTTTATTAATGAATGTTCACCTTTGAATTATTGCTGATGCCTCAGTAATTAAGTGTCTTATTTTAATAACCTATTTGGGGTTCATTTTAAGCCATAGTCATAGAGTAATTTTTAAACAATAGTTTAAAATATTATGTATTTTAAAATAGTATTACATTTTAAAATAACTTTTCTATTTTAAAATATTATAAAGTGTTTTTATTTCTGCGATGGCACATTTTTAGCAGTCATTACTATAGTCACTGTCACATGATTTTTCAGAAATCATACTAATATGCTTGTTTTATAAGTAACATTTCTTCTTATTATCAATGTTGAAATTATGTTGCACTAGTTAATAGTAAATTAGCTAGATTTTTTTATGGCAGTCACTGTATCTATGTTGCTACCTGATCTCATGACGGAAACATACCTGTGGGAACTTTTTCACAAGAGACGAAATATGTACCTAAATGTACATACCTATGCAGTTTTTAACAGAAATGAACACAAGAGACGGTAAAACAGAGCACTTGTAATCATTTTTATACAAGGTTAAGATTACAGCTTGCCTGGTAGCTCAGCCGGCATGGAATTGCAGTTTCAACTCTTGCTGGGGAAAAAAAAAAAGGAACACACTTTTAGCACCATTCAGTGGATATTTCACATCAAATATGTCACAAAACATGCGCATCTTGCAAAAAAGTTCCCACAGGTACGTTTTCGTCATGAGATCAGTTTGCTTTTTTTAGGTTAACCAATTCATTTTCCATTCTATGATGAAAATGTGGTCATGTGTGAGAAACGATTAGAGGTAAAGTCCCTCTTTTTTATCTGTTTCCTGACTTAATTCACACTAATAGTAGTGTGAAAAGCATACTAGCCTAACAGCTTCATTGTCCATGCTTTACTTATGCGACTTTTGAACAATGAAGAACTCTATAAAACATCAAACTGCATGGGAAATGTCAGGGGTGGATTTGCTGTGTAAAATGTTGTACAGAGTATAGAAGAAGAGCAGAGTGACCCAAACGGGGTAAGGAAGGATGTTTAATGGACACTTGTTCCCACCTCCACTCACTGGGTACTTCAGTTGAGTGTGTTTTTCCTTTTCCTTTACAAGGCACAGTTCATCATCTTCTCAATTTGCCACAATCTTCGCTTGTCGACCTTGACATCCTTCCCTTATTCACGCAACTTTGAAGAATTCATGAATTCCATTAAAGTAAAAAACTACGCAAACTTTCCAGCTTTCAAGGAGATAATCAAGAAGAATGGGCTGCTTATGTTAGCTCGTTTGCATAAACTTCGACTAAAAGCTTACTAATGAACAGTCTCTCTTATTTTCCTCAAATAAGAGACTGAGACTTCATTATAAATGAAGCTTGAAATTGTAAAGATTAGAAGGTTTTGTTCTTGACATTGTGCTTCTTTCCACATTGAATCTGTAATGTGCATTAACTGATACACCAAATCAAAGTCTGAAGACGACTCATCTGAACATTTTTTAATGTTTTGCAGATAACATTATTTATTTATATACACTACCATTTAAAAGTAAAAAAAAAAAGCTTTAAAAAAGTGTAAGAAATTAATTCTGCATTTTCAACTTTGCCATAAATGAATTGGGTTCTGTGGATTGCTTGTAACCTGCCAAAAGCAGTGGTTTAATGATTAGAAACTTCACACAAGATGGAGCAGCATATAAGGACACCTGGGAGAGAACAGCTGTACATCATATTTTTGATGGAACATTTCAGTGACTGCACATGATGAGACAAGCTGTATCTGTAATTGAATAGTGTGCGAGTTGGTAAGAACTTTTGAGTGACACTGGCTCTTGGCGCAGTGGGAGTGACCCTATTTAATTCCAGACCGGGAACAGGGTGTCTCCTCAATCACTTTCCAAGAGAACACCCTCAAATGTGTTCATTTAATACTTTCCTCACAGTGATCCTGTACTCTTAAATAAGAATACAAGTCTATCTTTCCTTTTCTTGCTTCCATTTCCAACTCTTTCACTTCAACCGCTGGGATCGCAGACCAAAGATACTTTCTATATAGGTTTCACTCTTTGTTGCCAATGCTCTGTGCTGCTGCTTGTG
Organism: Cirrhinus molitorella; assembly: GCA_033026305.1. Taxonomy (NCBI): domain Eukaryota; kingdom Metazoa; phylum Chordata; class Actinopteri; order Cypriniformes; family Cyprinidae; genus Cirrhinus; species Cirrhinus molitorella. The sequence continues at coordinate 16,761,871 of CM065124.1, read as the reverse complement.
GAGAGCCCGGGCTAATGAGATGACACAGGCGTCGCACTTGTCTGGTCATGACAGCAGCTGAGATAGAACAGAAGGACTTATGATGCAGGTAATGGGGATTTCAGCAACACAATGGTACGGCGAGGTCATTCACAGCCACATGATTTACAGCCACAAATGATATGTTGTGTTGAAGCCTGTTGGGCTGAGTTAGCTTTGCTTCGTATCCAAATCCTCATTTTTGATTTATGCCCTAAAAAGAATGTTGTTTTAAAGATTTATTGCAAAGTTTAAATAGGCTACAGTGTATCTCAGCACTTATTGCTCTTTTCAGGACACATTTATGCATTTGGCAGACACCTTTATCCATATTGACTTGCACTCTATTGAAAGTAGACATTTTGCTAGTATGCATGTTCCCTAAGAATCGAACCTTTCGCCTAGCACCATGATTTACTTGACTCAAGAGTATCTACCTTATTCTTCAATGCGGAAGTAAGCATGTGGGTGAGACTTCTGGTTCATTAGCTGCTTTAGAGAAAAAACAATATAATATAATAAATAATACAATATAATAGAATAATAAGTGCAATAAACAGTAAACTCTTTGCGCCAGAATCCTGCACAGGTCCTGTTTGATAAACCCGCACCCGCAGTATGTGATAGGACACCCGGATTAAGTGCAAAGAGCAAATGCCTGAGCTTGTTATCCGTTTGACCCGTACCCGCACCGCACCTGACACATAAATATTATTCCACCTGTTAGTCAATTTTTGCGGTCCCACGTGCAGGAATCTGGTTTGCACTACTAACTAGTGTGTTCATTGTTAAGATAATGCATTAAAATAATATGGTAAGACACACTAATTTGGAATATCAAGCAGCAAATTTAGCTGTTTGTACAGCTTAAAACAGACCAGAAGCCTGACCCATAAAATTTACAAATGGCCATACCCACCCTTACGGGGATATGTGGGGGAAAAAAACACTCTCAGAGAGAAAAAAACAACAACAACAACTTTTTTTTCAATTGCCAATAAAAAAATAAACTTTATTCAAGAAAATTAGCTTCTTTTTTATGTGCTTTTGAATTTCACATTTGTTTAGAACATATGTACACTAATGCTGTTCAAACATTTGTGTTTAGTAAGATTTTTTTTAAGTAAATTAATACTTTTATTCATCAAGGGTGCTATTATAAAGTGACAATAAAGACATTTCTATTTCAAAAAAAATGTTTTTGAACTTTCCATCAAAGAATCCTGGAAAAAAGTTCCAATGTTTTCACAAAATAATGAAACAGAAAATAATTGTATTAATTTCTACGATTTTTTTTCACAGTATTAAAATAAATGCAGCTGGGTTATTCTATGTCAATCCAACCAGAGGTCCTCAGCTAAAATGTTTGATTTTGTCAATAATTTTTCTGGTAAAAAATAGTGCATAGGGAAGAAAGGCAAAATATTAAATGTCATGGATGTATATTTACTGAGTAATCCACTATTTTGTAGAGGGAGGTCAAAATGACAGTTTCACCTGAGCCAAATTACAGGGTGGTAAAAATTACTTTAAAAAACTGGTAGCATCATCATTTTATTTTTGCACAGAGATTGGTAGGTGTATTAGTAAAATCTATTGACTTCAGCGATCTTTGTTGCATTATATGCCAGTGGTGACAGTTTAAAAATGGGAAAAAAAGCATTTTTCTTTTTTTATTTTTACTTCAAAGTTTGCATGGCTTTAACTCAAGAAATATTTTAGATTTTGAGTCTTAACAAACTATCCCTTTGGCATCTTCATTTTTAAGGCCCTGTATGGTTCAGTTCCAGAGATATTGGAAATTGTTAAATTGCACACTTTCGGTGGTCAAATGTGGGCCACTTTGCATACAGATGATACTTTATTTCTTTTCAAGAGGAATGTCTGAATAACAAATAATGTTGAAACTAGAAATGTATCAAAACAATGGCAGAAGGTCAGGAAACCATGGTCGATTTGAATGGCCAAGGACTGCCCAAGAGGCCATATGATTGACAGGAAATGCAACCAATCTGGTTTCATTTTGTGTCGCGGTATGTTTAGGGTTGTGTAAATGTCCCCACAATAACAGACTGGTGTGTAAAAGTCTTGGACATATTTTAAAGAGTCTGAACTTTACATATTGTACATACTTTTGAAAATCCAGAATTTAGTTAAGTTAATAAGCGTGAGTTGGATTTCTTCTTTTATGAGGGTATTTGGTGTTACAGCAACTTTTCTTCCAGGCAGAATGTTGAAGAATCCTGTACATTTCAACCAGTCTAGTTTTCGATTTTGTGTGCCATATGCATCAAACGTTCAGCCAGCGGTCCGTAGGCGTGATGTCTGAGGCTGAGACTAGAACATACCTGACCAAGTGCCATAAATATTCTTTTTTGAAAGTTTGTGTCTGTAACTCAAAAAGTAGCCTATTAAGGATATCTCAGTATGATTTTAGATTAGCAATGCTGCTCCAGTATGCATTTGTTTGTAACCCTAAATTTTATTATATATTTTTGCTTATATACTGTAAATAAATATAATAGAATTGCAAGGTGAAATGTTTTACCAGGGTACAGCTGTATTGGGTAATAAATGTGCTGCCAGGTATTCAGAGGAGAATTCAGGGAGCTTAGCACACAGTCTACTTTCACCTCAAATGCCTTAGAGCAGCACATTACAATGATTGTGTGGAATAAATTTGATAACTAGATAGATATGTGAGTGTAACCAGATTACGTAGGGCACACTCAAAGACTTGTTTATTTAATGGAGCATAACGTATTGATTCACATGCGGTAATATGATTGTTTAATACTCAAATCTGTAATGGGTGTGGCCATTCCAGAAGTCTGCTGTTATATTGCATTTCTGTTACCTAAAACCGAGTGCCCTTTTTGTTTTTACGTATCGTTTCCAACATTCTCTCTGTTCCAGCCTTCAGTAGTCTGCAGCGAGCAAATAGAAACCCAAAATGGTTGACGAGAGTTTTGCCCTAGGTCAGAGTAAGATGGTAACATGCCCTTGGAGAATTGCTGCCACTGTCTGTCAGAGAGAGGGTTGGACCGTTTGAGGTGAGCGAGTGCTCTTGAAGGTCAGGTCATTGTTTTTCATTTCGTTCATGAGATATACTTTTGTTTGAAAGCGTAGGCCCACTCCCAGTTCAATTCAGAATATTGTTTGTGCGCGGAATATTTAATAAAAGCCTCCTTTCTTTCTTTCTTTCCATCTGCATGGCTGAGCTGTTGACTCGCTGCTCTCTGCGGTATAACTGTGTGTAGTTTCGCTAGGCACCCAAGGCCTGTACGATAATGTCTATAATTAGATCACGTTTATTTAGAAGACATATTTTTCACAGCTGGTTGCAGCACAGAGGATAATATGTCAGAGCAGAGTGGTGCGGATATGATGCTTTGATTATTGCAGATCTGTCAGGAATTTGTAATATACAAAGTTTTGGATGCCTGGTTTGACAATGATGCAACATCTTTGTTTGAAAGAGTGTGGCGCCTTGGGAGGTACTCTGAGAACTTCAATAAAACAAAGAAGCCCTACTTTCATTACCTCGTGCACTCGTTCATGGGAAACTTGCTCAGTGGTTGTCATTGAAAGAAAATACTATGCGCTAAATCCCCTTGACAGTTGGCAGCCTTTTGACATTGTTATAATAGTTTGGTTATGTAATTTGTCAGCTCAGAAGCACAAAATCAAGGTTAATTGTGAATACTACCACATCATACACCTCTTTTTTCCCCCCATTATTATTTTTAAGAAATAGTTCACCAAAAATGAAAAGTCTCAAGTATCATCTACTCATACTCCTTCCTTTTAAAAACCCATCTGACTTTCTTTGTTCCACAAAAGGAGATATTTATAGTGAATGCCCAAACTGCTCCTTTACATACAATGAGTGTCAAGCAAGATTTTAAAGCCATTATTTTCAGTGAATAACCTCAATTTCAATCTGCTCTTTACACAACGCTATTATATGACTTCAGAAGATTTAGAAGAAGTTTATTATTATATGATCATTGTATGCTGCCTTTTTGAAACTTGACGTCCCTTAGTTCCCAATCCCCTTTTTTAAATTAAATGTCATTTAAATTTAAAATTAAAGCAAAAGTTCACTCAAAAATGAAAATTCTGTCATTAATTACCCTCATGTTGTTTCAAACCCGTAGGACCTTCATTCATCTTCGGAGCACAAAATAAGATATTTTTGATGAAATCCAATATACAGCAATGCAACTGACACATTTAAGTCTCAGAAAGGTAGTAAGGACACCATTAAAATAGTCCATGTGACATCACTGGTATACCGTAATATTACAAAGCTACAACAATAGTTTCTGTGCACAAAGAAAACAAAAATAACTTTTTTGTTACCGATTTAATGCGTCATGGTACTTTTGTGAACGTGCATGGAAGACAAAAAGAAATTGGTGAATAAAGTCTAGGGCTGCCCTCGACTAAGGATTTTTCTGGTCGACTAGTAGTCGCTTCTTTTAAGCATTAGTCGACTAATCGTATGTTTATTAATAAAACATTTAAATCATTATAATGAGCCTTTAATTGCCTATATATCCTAATAAGCGCTTAAGCACGCATAAAGCTTGCTCGCACCGCAGATGTAATGATTATAAATGTGTCAATAAGGGAAAAACAATAAGTATGTTATAAAAATGTTTTACTTTTACCTGTATGCCCAAAAATGAGGGAGTAAGCTATTCTAAGAGCAAATTATCGCACCGGTGCATCCATCTGTCCTGCAGTAAGCGCATGTCTGTTCAGCTTCCACACAGACAGCGCACATTTCAGTTCAACATTACATGTAAAGTTGCTACTACTTGCCATCTTTGCCACTATCAAGCCATATTTGAGGTTGATGAATGATAAGCAAATGTTGGGTGTACTGCCCAATGGATACTGTATAACTATTACCACACATACTATAGCCATTAACGATCTCTCCGTGAGATTTGTTTGTTTATTTAATTCTGCGACTAAACGACTAATAAAATTTTGGTCGACCAAGCCTTTTCTGGTCAACTAACGCTTAGTCGACTATTAGGGGGCAGCCCTAATAAAGTCATTGTTTTTGTTTTATTTACGCACATAAAGTATTGTCGGAGTTTCATAATATTACGGATTGTGAAATGATGTCACAATTTAAGTCTGTGGTCTTCCGTCCACTCGCCACCAAAGCCTTGGACTTCCTTATTAAGATCGCTAAGTATTGTTGCGTTTACCCCTCTCCTAGCGGTAGCATGTTACGGAGCCATTCTGAGTCTCCTTTATGTTTGTGTTGCTAGCTGTACATCTTGCCAATTGTCTTGCCTTCGTGTCTTGATTCTCTGCCTAGTTTCTTGTCTTGTTTAGCCTGCTGCCTGTCCTGGTTTCTTCGCCTGTTTTTAGGATAACTCTTCGTCCTGCCATCTCAGACTAGCCCCTTGATTGAACTTTGGACTGTCTATTTGGATTACCCGTTGCTTCGTCCCTTTGGATTATATTCGCTGACAATCAATCGTCACCTGGATTACATGGATTACTCTTATGTCTTGCCTTTCATATACCTGTTCGCTGATGTCGACTCTGCCTGTCTATAGCCATGTCTTTGTTTATGCCTAATAACAGCTTGTGTATGGATCCGCCCGCTACTCATCTCTGTCACTCCGTTACAGATGTTCTTGCTACCTTTCTGGGCCTTGAATGTGTCAGTTGCGCTGCTGTCTATGTGGGGTCAGATTTGGATTTCAACAAAAAAACTTAATTTGTGTTCCAAAGATGAACAAAGTAATGACAGAATTGTAATTTGAGTTATCTATCTTATTAATAAATTTAGTCATCCTAATGTTACTCCTAACCCATTTAAATCCTTTTTTCTTTTGAGGAACACTAGAATTAAAATTTGAAATTTTGTAGATTTTTTTTTTAATAGGTTTAAAGGGGGGCACGACCAAAAAAGTCTGAGAACCACTAATGTAAGACTTTTTTTTTTCTAAAAAATCTTGCCTTGAAAATCTTGTTTTGACAGTAATTTAATTTATAAGAGCAGCTTAAACTTTTTAGAAAGTTGGTCACACTTGTTTGGAAAACATGAGGATGAGTAAACGATGTCACTGTCTTTCTTCTGATCTTTGGTTCAAAGTGTTTCAACTTATACATAAAAGACCAGATGTGTTTATGATCTCTGAGAAATGTATTGAAATGTAACTACTGTTAACTTGAAGAAGCAAGGAGCCGCTGACAGGACTGTCAATGCCTTCTCAAGTAAACAACACCAGAAGGTCTTAATAACATTGATAAATCTGTCTTTAACCCAGCTCTGACCAGAGGTTAACTGAATGGGGTTGACATTGAAGTGCACACATATTAGCCATCTGTGAACATCTGTTATTAGCAGGGAAGGAGAGACTGACATGTTAACTTCAGGGGAAAGAACAGCCAGGTGAGGCCGAGATACTCTGTCAATCCAGCGGTCGGCTAATTGCCAGACGAAAGCTTGAACCATATCGACTGTGGCCTTGACACATAGCCTTACGTTTTCAACCTCTAAACCTTATAATTAAAACACCTCGCTTCTGACAGCTTGGACACGGTTAGATGCTATGGCCAGCTAGCTTTCAGCTTCAAACACTGATGAGAGAACTAAAGAAAAACGAAAATATCTTCCCTCTTGTTCGGTGTCATAATGTTATAGAGTAACGCTTTGAAAGCGATCTGGGTTCCAGAGTCAGTTTTTTTTGCACAACATTACACATTTTCCAAAGCTTAAGGGAATTTGTAGGCTTAAGAGCTTTTTTGGCATGGCCTCATCATGCAGATTTACAACACATACAGTCAGTCTGTGTATTGCCTGAAGGCACCATGCATTTACATCTTGACTTCATGATACAAAGCCTTTGTGAAGGCTTTGATCTGTTGCTTTTGAGGATTCATAAGCCTTTAAGCATTATTTTATGATTTACTTATAGAGCAGTCATTAAAGTTGGCATGAAATGAAAATCTATATATTTTGTAAATGCGTGTTATAGATCTTTTTGTGAACAATCCATCTGTATATATGCCTTTTCTGTTTTTAATGTACAGTAAAGGCTTGTTTACACCAAGGACAATAAAGATTATATGAAATCATGCACACAAGAATGTGAAAACAATGCGGGCCAAATCTGACTTACCAAATTTTTGTCCCACCTGAACGATAAATAGCCTTGCCAGCTACAGCGAGTGGCTACGGTTCACCTTGGCCGAAACCCAAACAGGCCACAGTTTAGCTCAAATTTTGAGAAGCGGTTTAAGACTTTTTTTTGGCAAGGTATAATGAAAACACAATAAACCTTTCAGTTTTTCAGGAGGCTTCCCTCAGAAAAGGTCGCTTATGCTGTACGCATCCATTCGTTTGACTTTGTTTTCTGTCTTCAGCAGCTGTTTGACGGACAGACCCTAGAGGCAGGATTGCAAATGTACCACCACTTCAAATTTTTTTTTTTCCAAGGTGTTTATTATTGGCTGATGGTGGCTTTGCCATGTGGCTGAGTCCCAGATGGAGGACTCAAAACTATGCTCTAAAGCAGCACAAGTGTTGGGGGAAGTGTTTTATTAAGCCGCATCATGAAACTTATGGCCTGCCACTGTGAACAGTAATAAATGCAAGTCAGGGTGGATGCTCCTGGCTCGCATCCTTACAGATTTTTTTGAACCTCATATGCCATGAGCTAGATGTGGATGAAATCTAAGCTCTGTTTACATCTGTGTGGTTAATTAAAACTCTGTTAATTTTTAACATTTGGTGCACTGTGAACTAACATGAACAAACAACAAACAGCTGTATTTTTATTAACCAACCTTAATGAAGAATAATACATAAATGTAAAAAATGTATTGTTCATTCATTTTTATTAATACATTAGCTAATGTTAACAAATGATACCTTATTGTAAAGTGTTACCAGTTCATTATACAAATAGATGTATTTGGCATTTAAAATGAGATGACAGACAGAGAAACTTATGCACATCATTCTAACATCTCCTTTTGCAAGTCAAAATAAGATGCTCTGTTTTTTGGATAAACTGTTTTATTCAAAACATAATGTCTTGAAATACCTTTTAGGGTTATAATAACTAAAACAGTCCTGACGTAGATCAAGTTTTGATCTCTGTGAACAAAACTATCACTTTAATTAAATTATTTGTTTCCCACTACTAAAAATATTTTCTCATTAGCCAGCTCCACACTGAAGAGCTGCTTTATAACAGAAAATCAAGTTGTAATTCTAACTGAAAGTGACAGGTTTTTCATGTTAAATACCACAAAGCTGTTTGGCTATCTATTGCATAATGGACTATATAAATAAACATGATGTGAGCGGACAAGTTAACGTTACTGAACTGCAGAGTTTATGCAAACATCCACATCTTTGTAATCAGATGCATTTTTAACTGCTGCTTTCACACTGCTGTCAGTTTTTGTTGTGTTTATTTCATTACTGAGAGGAATGCGCGCAATATATATATTTAAATATTCATCAAAACGGCGTTCAGATTCTGCTGCGTTTGCTCTGAAGTGCTGTGTGTCTTCTTCTCTTGAATTGCATCCATGAGGTCTGTCTTGCGCTACAGCACCACACTGGTCAAACTGCATTATTGCAGGCTCTTTCATTACATCATATGAGATCAAACGACTACTCGTCAACAAAAATATTTGTTGACAATTTTTTATTGTCAACATTATTGATAATGTCACAATTACGAGTTTATATTTCACAATTATGACTTTATTTCTTGGAATTGTGAGTTTACATTCCGCTTTTCTGACTTTATAACTCAGAAAAGTTTATACCTCAGAATTCTGAGAAAAATTCAGAATTGCAGGTTTGTATGAGAAAATTCTGAGAAAAAGGTGATAATTGTGAGATGTGTTTATCAGAAATAGTATTAAGAAATAGCTTAGGGTTTTAATTTAATATCTTAATGTTTATTCTAATATTTATACTGATATATTCTTTTTAAAAAAGTAACGTGTTCACTAGATTAAGTTGTTGAAACTGATATTTAAAAATTAGCCCCTGTTGGTAGAAGTTTGCATTTACACCATGTGCAACCAAAATCACGGACAGCTACTGGAAAGTATGGGTTTACAAATATGTACAGTATATTTCATACATTTCATTATATCATATGCATTGTATATTATTGTTATCTGTTTGACTCATACTGTCTTGCAATAAATATTTTTTGCTTGCAAAAAATGTAATTATGTTGCATATATCACATATATTTCATTATATTATTGTAGATGTTTGATTACTATTAAAGTTTATGGATCCCTACACAGGATAAACGGTTTGGAAAATCTTAAAGGTGTATGCGTCATGGTATTGATTAAAATTTCAATAATGTCACAGCTGTGCTCCTCAATACTGTAGATATTGTTTCTGTTTAGAAGGGAAAAAAATAGAAAGTCTTCAATTTGATGTTGGTAATATGACCAGGGGCTTGAAGTTTTCAGATTATTCCAACCATCCGAGGTGTCTAAATGCCAGCATGTCCAATAACAATTGGATCTTCGTCTTTTTGCTGATCAAATTTCCCTTTGTTGATCAAATAAGCCCAGAATAGCTATTATTAAACCAAATGCAAGTAGTAAGCATCATGAATACTATGCAAGCATACCCTAATATCCTTGAAATACACCTTGGCAGGAGATCATAGTATGCCAGGAGGTTAAATATACAGCAATAGATCTGTGTAGATGAGGCCATTACAGCACTCAGACCCTAGCGCTAGTTCAAAAGGAAATGTGCCAAAAGACTTACACCTCGCGAAAGTCAGTGTTTATCATCGCTGTAAAGCAATCATTTTAGATGACTGTTCTGCGTTGGAGAAAATAGCCTCTATCACATAAAAGTGCTTCCCCCTTTCCATAAACATAGATTATTTTCTTTCAACAATTTTATCCTAGCTGCCATCTTTGCCACTTGAAGCCTTTTTTCATCATTCTTGCCGTTTTCCCACCATAACACGCAACGTGCACTCTAATAGGATAAAACGTTTCCTGAAAATATGATCAGCAATACCATTATCATTTCTCCACATAATAGATCCCACTGTCGTGCTTATCATTAGATTTAAAAACAAACACTCTTTCTGGCCGCCATATGTGGCGACAGATGTCATCAAGCAGCCCCTGAGGGGGAAGACAGACGACCTGTCTACATAACTGAAGCTGAGAAATTGAAGTTTAGGGGAAACACAGACAGAACATTTGCATTCTCTACATGTCCTTCATCCAAGATTCATTCTTCTCTGGGAAAGCTCCAGAGAGTCTGATGTACGCGAACTGTGTGAAAAGGTAGCGAGAGTTTGGCAAGGTTGTGAGAGCTTTATGAGAACAGCAACTCATGCCTGGGTTTGAGCTGCTCTCATTATGTCATTTTATATCCTTTTTTTATAATATAAAATATATGTGTTTTAAATGATTAGAACTTCTGAAATTCCCCAGAAATATTCTGTTTTGAAATCACAAGATGCAGTGTAAAAAGCTTCAAAAATAGCTGTCTTTTGAATTTTATAAAGTCTTCTTTGATTGAGGCCACAGTTGTAATATGAATAATATGAATCCGCCTCTGTATTGTTGCTGTTCCAAGTTTAAAGATTTATTTTTCACATGCTCAACAGGGTGGCAGTGATGTGTGTTTTTTTGTTCTTTCTTTCTCTGCAAGCTATCATTAGTGTGCAGAAGAGAGACCAAAGGCTGTGGGACATGTAGGACAGTAAATACAGATGATGATAAATATTAGCAGTAGCAAAATAACAAACGTTTGAAATTACATAACATACTTGGACACTTAGGTCACATTTGAGTAAGTATAAATATTTTTGCAGTTGAAAACAATCTAAAAAAATGGAATTTATTAAAAAAAAATCTACTTTGAACAGGGCTAGTTTACACAAAAATGAAAATGTAATGGACTCACCCTCAGGTTATCCAAGATTTAGGTGACTTTTTCCTTCAGTAGAACAGTAAAGAAGATTTTAAGTTGAAACCGTGGTCCTTCATGAGTCAGCAGCTGCACATTTTTGAGAATAAAAAAGCATATCAAGGAAGACAAAATTAATACCTGTGGTTCCTGACGATATATTGAGATCCTATGACCTTAAACAATGGGTCTGTGCAAGAACTGAACATTGCTTACAACATTATTACCTGAAACTTCAGGTAACAAGGAAATATAATTCTGAACTGGTTCCTTCAACTGTTCATTAAAATGAACTGTTGCAGTTCACTAGTATTTTTACATAATCACACAATGATAAAATGTATAGGCAATAATATCATTAAAGCATGGATGTTTTACATGTCTAAAGCATATAAAGGGAAAAAACTACACTGTAAAAAACAAAAAACACAGTTTGTTGAGTCAACTTAAAATAATTTGTTACCCTGCTGCTGTCACACAACACAGACGCTGAGATGGGAGTAACACAGAAGAGGTAGTTTTATTGACAATGAACGATTGAGAACAGATGAACAGAAAAGTAAATGGCAGTGAGCTTATCTGACGGTCCTTGATGAGTTGCAATGAAAGCGTCCAACCAAGAGTGCCAGCAACCAGAGTCCAGAGTGTTAGTGGCGATGAGAGCATGGAGAGGTCGAGAGCTACGTAGGGGGTGCGAACGGTAGATCCGACAGGGGAGAACTGAGTAAAGGAGTCTTATAAAGGGTGGAGTCTGATTGGAAACAGGTGGAGATGATTAGAACTCTGGTGATTGGGCTCTGGTGGGAGGTGCTTCTGAGGGAGGTGGCTGTGGTGAATGCCTGACATTACCTCCTCCTCCAAGGGCAGCTCCCGACGCCCTATTACGGCGCCGAGGGCGGCCGCGACCACGAGGGGCCGGACGATCCGGGTGGCTGTGGTGGAACTCCAGCATAAGCGTGGGATCTAGGACGTCTTCACGTGGCACCCAGGATCGTTCCTCAGGTCCCTACCCCTCCCAGTCGACAAGATATTCCAGGCGGCCCCCTCGACGCCTGGAGTCCAGGATCTCGTGAACGGTGTAGATCTCCGGTTGATCCAGGACTTCTGGAGGAGGGGGTCCAGCTTCAGCTCTGGTGGTGTCTGTGGCAGAGGGAAAGAAGGGTTTTAGAAGGGAGACGTGGAACGTGGGGTGAATGCGGTACCTGGGTGGGAGCTGAAGCTGGTAGGTGACATTGTTGATCTGCCTCAGGATTTTGAAGGGACCTATGTAGCGGGGACTCAGCTTCCTGCAGGGCAGTCGTAGGCGTATGTCCTTGGTGGAGAGCCATACCCTATCCCCTGGATGGTACAAGGGCGTCGTCCTACGTCGAGCGTCGGCGAAGGTCTTGTGACGACGGACTGCCCGCTGGAGGTGGTGATGAGCTGAGTCCCACACTCTCTCGCTCTCTCAAAACCAGTGGTCCACAGCTGGAACATTCGATGGTTCCTCCGTCCAGGGAAACAGCGGGGGCTGAAAACCGAGTACGCACTGGAAAGGTGTTAATCCGGTGGTCTCCTGACGTAGAGAATTCTGTGCGTACTCGGCCCACGGGAGGAACCTGCTCCAGCTGTGCTGATCTTCAGAGCAGTAGGACCGGAGGTAACGTCCAAGCTCTTGGATCTTCCTCTCAGTCTGGCCAGTGGTCTGTGGATGATATCCTGAGGAGAGATTAACAGAGATACCCAGTAATTTGAAGAAAGCCTTCCACACGTGAGAGATGAATTGAGGACCCCGGTCCGACACAATCTCCTCTGGGAGGCCGAAGTGACGAAACACATGGTGGAATAGGACCTCCGCCGTTTCCATGGCAGTTGGCAATCCCTTTAGAGGAACGAGTTTACAGGACTTGGAAAAACGATCCACAGTGACCAGTACACAAGTGTTACCTTCAGAGTTGGGGAGGTCCGTGACGAAGTCCACTCCCAGGTGGGACCAGGGCCTCTGGGGAATGGGTAGAGGAACCAGTTTGCCTGCGGGAAGTTGTCGTGGAGAGTTAGACATGGCACAGACTGAGCAGCTTTGGACGTACCTGATGGTGTCACGGTCCATACGGGGCCACCAGTAATGAGATTGGAGGAGCGAGAGGGTCCGTCTGCTGCCCAGATGTCCAGAGCCCGGAGACCGATGAGCTGTGTCCAGAAGGGTTAAACGTTGGGAGCGAGGTACATAGATCTTCCCTTCTGGACCTTCCGGCGGAGCTGGCTCCTGGAGGGTGGCTTCCTGGATCTGCTGAGGTCCCATGATATGGGGCAGATGAAAAGTTGAGAGGGGATGATAGGATCGGGTTCTGGGAGTGAGTCCTTGGCATGTTGGCGTGAGAGGGCGTCTGCAGGAATATTCTTTGAACCGGGACAATAGGTGATCTTGAAGTTGAACCGAGTGAAGAAGAGGGCCCAGCGTGCTTGACGGGGGTTGAGTCGTTTGGCTTCTCGGATATATTGCAGGTTCTTATGATCGGTTATAATGGTAAATGGACGAATGGCTCCCTCTAGCCAATGGCGCCACTCCTCCAGGGCCAATTTGATGGCCAACAGTTCACGATTTCCCACGTCGTAGTTCTGCTCCACCGGAGACAGCTTACGGGAGTAAAAGGCACAGGGATGGAGGAGTGAGGAGTCGCCGACCGCTTGGGAAAGCACTGCCCCTACGCCGATGGTGGAGGCGTCCACTTCTACGAAGAAGGGTCGTTCTGGGTCCAGGTGATGTAGTAAAGGGGCAGTGCTAAAAATCTGCTTCAGTAGATAGAATGCTTCGTGAGCGGAGGGGTTCCAGGTCAGATGTTTCGGTTTACCCCTCAGGAGGGAGGTCAACGGAGCCGTGAAGGTGCTGTAATCCTGGATGAAGCGTCGGTAGAAGTTTGCGAAACCAAGAAAGCGTTGGAGTTCTTTAATGCTGGTGGGTTGTGGCCAGTTCATCACTGCATCAACCTTCCCTTGATCCATCTGCACACCCTCGGCACTGATGTTGTAACCCAGAAACTGTACTGATGGCTGATGGAACTCACACTTCTCGAGCTTGAGAAACAGATGATGACGACGGAGCTTGTGGAGGACCTGCTGGACGTGCTGGCGATGTTCGGCCTGGTTCCGGGAGTAGATGAGGATGCCATCAATGTAGACTACGACGAACTTGTGGAGGAACTCCCGGAACACCTCGTTCATAAACGTTTGGAAGACAGAGGGACTGATGGATAACCCATACGGCATGACAAGATATTCATAGTGCCCAGCAGGTGTTATGAAAGCTGTTTTCCACTCGTCTCCCTCACGAATATGAACGAGGTTGTAAGCACTCCGCAGGTCCAGCTTCGTGAAGACCTGGGATCCACGAAGCTCTTCGAGGGTGGCAGGGACCAAAGGGAGCGGGTAGGGTTGTTGGATGATTTGTGAGTTCAGCTGCCGGTAGTCGATGCAGGGACGCAGACCTCCATCCTTCTTGCCCACGAAGAAGAAGCTAGAAGCGGCTGGCGAGGTAGATGGACGAATATACCCTTGATGTAATGCCTCCGCAATATACTCCTCCATCGCCTGGCGCTCCGGGATGGACACGTCCTTTAGGTAGTTGAGCACCGGGCAGCAGATTGATGGCACAGTCCCATGGCCGATGGGGTGGTAGTTGGGTGGCAGCTTGTTTACTGAACACATCCTGGAATGCCAAATACTCCGCTGGGATCTCGACGGGGATTGCTGGCTCAGGGCTTTCAACCTGGGTAGATGCGAGGGGAACTGCAACAGATCTAGGAAGAGGTAAGTTAGACAAACATTGTTGGTGGCACTGTCCCAGCGGAGTTCTGGGTGGTGTAGTTGAAGCCAGGGGCGTCCCAGGATGATGCTGATGGTGGAGTCCTCCAGTACCAGAAACTGAATATCCTCCTTATGAAACAGTCCAACTTGTAGGGTGATAGATGGAGATTTATGACGAATTTTCCCACGCCCCAGTGGTTTTCCCTGAATGGTAGTAACTGAATATATGGTGGGATGGCGTAGACTTCTGAGTTGTAATTGTCTTAAACAGTTCGAGGAGATGAAATTTCCTGATGAACCTGAATCGACCAAGGCAGAGACAGACAGCGAGATATCAGCAGTATGTAGCGTTACGGGTAATAAAGTTAAGGAGGCAGTATTGATTTCAGAGTGAATGGTACTCACCACGGGGCGTGGGGGTCGAACGGGACAGTTGCGAATGAGGTGACAAGGGTTCCCACAGTACAGACAGAGTCCAGAAGTTAATCGGCGAGTGCGTTCAGCTTGCGTGAGACGGCTCGAATCCACTTGCATGGGTTCTGGTACTGGAGGCCTAGCTGCCACCGAGGTCGGTTGAGGAGCGGGATTTGAAGGCTGGCAGGCGGCCAGTCGCTGGGTAATACGGGTGGTTTGTTGCAAGAATGCCTCCAGACCGATGGAATCATCGTAGAACGCCATGGCGGCTTTGATGTTGGAATTAAGACCGTGACGGTAAGCGCCCAGCAGCGCTACTTCATCCCAGCCACTAGCCACCGCCAGCGTGCGGAAATGGAGTGTGTAGTCATGAATCGAGGAAGAGCCCTGCTGCAGACGAAACAACTGATCAGAAATGGTTAGTGGTCCGGTAGCGGTGTTGAATACCTCGGAGAAATGGCCGACAAACTGATCAAAGGAGTGAATGATGGGATTATTGTTAGTCCAGATGGCTTTAGCCCATTGAAGTGCCTTACCGGTGAGGAGGGATATGAGGAAGGTTACCTTGGCGTTCTCCGAGGCGAACTGTTGCGGTTGCATTTGAATGTACAATTTAACCTGAAGGAGGAACCCGCTACACTCAGCCGCCTCGCCTGCAAAGGAAGCAGGCATGGCCATGGGACATCCTGAGGCAGATGGCGGCGTCGGAGGTGGTCTCAACGCCGCCGTCAGGGCATTCACCAATTCAGTGATGGGGCTGGGTGATGCGGTCTCTTCCGGGTTCATGTTCGGTAAGTAGGTCGGATCTTCTGTCACACAACACAGACGCTGAGATGGGAGTAACACAGAAGAGGTAGTTTTATTGACAATGAACGATTGAGAACAGATTAACAGAAAAGTAAATGGCAGTGAGCTTATCTGACGGTCCTTGATGAGTTGTAATGAAAGCGTCCAACCAAGAGTGCCAGCAACCAGAGTCCAGAGTGTTAGTGGCGATGAGAGCATGGAGAGGTCGAGAGCTACGTAGGGGGTGCGAACGGTAGATCCGACAGGGGAGAACTGAGTAAAGGAGTCTGGCTGTGGTGAATGCCTGACAGCTGCCTTAAAATTTTAAGTTCAGACAACTTAAAGTTTATTCAAGTTGAAATGTTAAGTTGTACTAAGCGACAACTTTTTTCACGTTGACTGAACTTAAAATTTTAAGGCAGCCAGGTAACAAATTATTTTAAGTTGACTTAACAAATTGTTTTTTTCAGTGATAGTGTCATCAGTTCACAACTTTTTTTTTTTTATGTGAACAAAAACTAACCATGAAAACTCCAATTTCGCCCCTTCATTCTAGCTCATCGGTCTTTGGTCGGAAGTGTATCCTCAGTTCAGTGTACCACTGGAGTAACTGGAGTACTGAATGAGTTGACAGAAACTAGTATCATTGGATCATATACACTGGTATTTCATGTCTGAGTGAGTTTTGACATCAGACATCACTCCTCAATATTTGCCTGGGGATATAGGTTACAGGTTATAGGTAATAATGATGTAAATAATATTTTGGTTCTTGCACATACTGATCATTTTGCTTCATAAGACCTCTATATATTGTCAGAAGGCACAGGCATTCATTTTGCGTTCCTTGGTATACTTTTTTTTTAATTCAGAAAAAATGTGCTGCTGCTCACTTGAATTTTATCACCAAGTACCACTGTTTCAGCTCAAAATGTTCTTTACTGTTCTACTGAAGAACAATAAGATGTAAAACCTGATTGAATCTGTAAATTAATAATAAAGGGCAAATAAAATGAATGCATATACAACAAACTACATGCAAGATTCATATGTATTGAAATGGGAAAAGAAACCAATTTGTGACTTGTGTAAGAAATATGTAAAACATATTTTAATAGAATATTCATTAATAAATTATATTAGACAACGTTTTTACTCAGAAAATATACTAAAATACAAAAAAACATGTCTTTCCCAGAAGAATTTTAGATTTTTTTTTTTTTTTTATCACTGATTAACCTCTTAAGCTCTTTGGCATATTTTGGATTTTCTGCCGATTTTGGCATGAATTTAAAATAGTGCCCTACTCACATACATTGGAGTAAATTGCTAAAAATGGTCTAATTTCACAGAAAATACCCTACATTTTAACACATGGGTGGAATAATTAAAATTTGTTATTGTATTTTTTTCATAACTTTATGATAAACACAAATAAAAAAAAAAAATCTAATTTTGATTTTAGTTTTTATTTGAAAGCCTGTTATTTAAGATCTATTTGGTCCAGCGCCCTGCAGAAAGTTTCTTTTGATTTCACTGCCAGTAAATAGGGGGGAAAATAATTTTCTTTATATCATTTAAAAAAATAGTTATTTAGACTTATTTGAAGGGAGGCAATATGCCCTCTAGGGTCTCCATTCTACGAGTTCAGGCATACCTGAATTCAAAAGAGTCCCATTGGGCTAAATAGAAAAAATGGTCTAATATTACACAAAACACCTTAAATGTTAACACATGGATGGAATAATTCATAATTATTATTGTATTAATTCACATCCCAACTCTGCATTGTGATGGCAGCTATTGTGCTAGGGGGCTCTGCCCGTTTCGCGTCCATTGCACCCTCCTTCCCTGTGTTTGGAAAGGCATAAATCAAAAACAGGTTGGGCTAGGAGTTTGATCGACATCTTTTTGGACATATGTGATTGGGAGCTTTTCAGACATATGACACATTACATGATTACGTAATCGATCGTGAATTCAGACCTTAATATTTTGCTTTATGTAACATAAATGCAAAATTGATGAATGCATTCCGAAAGATTAGATTGTAAGCTTTCAAAAGATATTATATATGTTTATATTTGTGCTCCGACACATATAATATTTTCAAAAAAACACCCAATGACGCAATTCCTATACCGGTACCAGGATTACAATCTTAAGGGGTTAAATTGAAAGATTCTATATGATTTTTATCTGTACTATTGTTGTTAGTTGTATGTTTTTGTATAGTGTTTGCTTAAGAAAATGTTATATTATTGTAAATGATACTGTTCATGTTGCCATTAGCATTGTCACACAGTTACCTGCCTCACCATCCTCCTTCACACGCTCTCAGTCACTGGACTTACTAATTACACCGACCTGCAACCACTTACCTTACAACCTACATAAGCTCATGCACCGCAGTCACTTCTCAAGGTTACAAGCTCCTTCTAGCTGGATCCTTACCTGCCTCCGTCTGCCCATCGGAGTCTGGATACTCTCGTACATGTTCGTAGAAAACACAAACTCAGACTGTCTGATTTAGCTTCCTTTAAACTCACCTCCGTTATTACCTTTCAGTTTGGAAGCTTCTCTTGTGTTTGTTCCAATAAAGATCATCTTGAATTGAAACTTACCTGTCTGCCTTGTATCCAGCCATGACAAGCATAGCCATTGTTGCTGATATGGTGTTAAAACATATACATTAATAATTAAATAAAATAAACAACCAGTTTTTTCACTTTAGAGTAAAAAAAAAAACACTTTTGCCATATTTTTTTCTACTAATTACTTTAGAGTGCTGACAACTTCTGGTTATTGTTATTATTCCAAAAGCAATTACATTTAATTATAAAATTGTACACTTAAATTATGTTTTTTTTTTTTTTTTTTTGAGAAAGCAAATAAGCCTCTTAAAAGAAAAAGATTGGATAGTCTCAGGCAATTTCATAAAGGTCACATTAATTCTTACATTTCAGCAGGTTGCTTTCTGTGTTTATCGTGCACCCATTTCACTTCTGAATTTAACTTTCAGAAAAAAAATAAGGGAACAATAATTAGCCTATATCACTTAGTCTAAATGCTTCCTCTAAATTACTTAACTGAATTGCAGTTTTGTTTGTATTTGCCTTACATTACATTCACTTATACAAGAAACCATAAATGTCAGCTTGGTCCACTAACCACTTATTGGAAACTTTATATACGGATTTTCCGGAACGCAGCAATACATCGAGAACCTGGCTGCTATAGCAAGGCAATTGTGATTCAGACAGTCTTCACTCTGCTTTTTATGCATGTTTTGAAAATTCTGTACTGAATCATTCATTGCACTTGTGAGAAGCCTTGTTGTGGTAGTGCATGTTTTTTAAAAATCTCAAAGTTAATGATTTTGAAGATTTCCGAACATGAGGCTTCAGCAGGCCAATCGACGTATCTGGATTAAAACAGTTCAGATTCTTTCCAGATATTTTTAGGAAGTCATCATTAATTCCATTTTTGTGAAAGAAATCTCTTCTGTTCACCATTAGGCCTTCTAGGAGTCCTTGGGCACAGAACTACATCAATAATAGAGGAAAAGAAGATAATCTTATCTTCACATCTGGAGCCCTTATTAGACAAAATGAACTGCTTAAATCTGGAGCACATGCTGCCTCATCAAAATGAGAGATCTCGAAGTTATGGTTTCAGAAATAGAGACATTTTCCCATATAACTCATGCAGTTCATGGCATCAGAGTTTAAATATTAATTTGATGATAATTAGTAATTCAAATATTGGCAACAGTCAATATGTGCGTATACCTGGTTCAAACATAAAATATGTTAATGCAATAATTTGAGGATTAATTATGAGTGATGCGCAACTGTACTACATAGTACTACACAAAAAAGCAGTCATCTTAGGAATTGTGTTGCTCTCGTGCTTTAATTACCACTGTTTCACTGAGGGAGATACATTTTAGGCTTTAACAATGAAATAGTTTCTGACTTCCACACAGTTTCAGCCATCAGGACTAATTGGTCATGCACAGTGGGCACGCTGTTTTCTGCAAGACTATAAATTATTAAATAAAAGAAGCATAGTCTTTCAGAAGTGTTGAACTTCAGTGAAGAGCCTGTGTGTCACATACAAGGCCTCCCCCCATGTAAAATTACTCATGTAGAAAGGGACACTTTTTCAATTTGTTATAGTTATGACAAGTGGAATCCGTTTTGTTATATTTTATTGAGAATGTGTTCACTGGATGTGCGTTATTGAAGCTTTTATAGATTTACTGAACTGAGCAGTCTAATGTAGAAAACATATTTAACATACCATTGGAAAGTTTGAGGTTATTAAGATTTTTATTTGATTTACAATTCAGTAATAATGTACAGTTTTTGTACAATTTAATAATAATTCAGAATTTTCAGCAGCCATTACTTACTAAACATGGGGACTTTTTGCACATTTTTACACTTTGCAAATACTGAGCCACATGCTGGCTTCTCCATTGATAATGATTCGTTAGGCCCTATAGCTCTTCTGCTCATTCCATTTCTTTCTCTCTATTTGTGTTTTGCTCTTAATGTGATTCCTTTTAATTCAGCTTATAAAAATAGCAGCACTCACTGGTAATTAATTTGTAGCATTTTGTATATAATAATGCATTCGCATTAAATGTTAATCTTCTTTGTCCAGGAAAAGCTGACGTTTTTAATGCGCTCATGGTCTTTTAGCACACTTCTCCATGGGGGGCTGTAGTGCTAAGTGCATGTCATCTTGCTTTTGCACTATCTGAGTGTTCCAATGTTCTTTGTTTTTTAATTGCCCACTTACATAATTGTTTCATTAGCTCTTGCTGAAAATAGTTGCCTGAGAAGTCGAAGACAAGATGTGTGCGGGCACCTCTGCTGAACAGGGCCAGTAAATATTAGGTTAATTGAGTCGGTTACAGTAGCACTTAGGGCTCAGTGCTGCCATTCCGTATTATTTGCATATATTAGGAGCACCGCTGCAGTCTCGGGAAGAGGGAGTCCCACTAGGTGAAGCGGTAGGAATTGACTTGTCACTGCTCTGTGGGTGGGAGAACAGAGTTCGGAAAAGCACACTACTGTACTTCTCACCTCTTTTGCACTATAGCATGCATATTGCATGGCATGCAAATTTTTTGTACAGTTTTTGTACATTTGCCGAAATGTGTTGTACAATCCTACACTGTGTTTGTTTCTTACTGAATAATTATTACTATTATTATAGGACTGACACAAGGTTAGGTGTTTTTACACAAGAATGTATTAAAATGTACATTTTATGTCATTTAGTCCTGTATGGGCAAGATGTATTTTCAGCAGCCATTACTCTAGTCATTTCAATTCTTTGATGAAAGTTAAGACAGTAACAGCATTCATTTGAAGATCCTTTATATATGTGTTTATTGTCACCTTTGGTCATTTTTAATGGTTAAATTAAAATAATATTAAACAAAAAACATGAATGACTATGAAATCATAAAACTTACTCAATTTACCGGCAATTTATTAAAAGTTTAACAAAAACAAAATTTTAAGGCCCTATTAAATACTTTTTTGTTTTTTTCTCAAATTCAGTTATATTTTTAACTAAATTCTGTGTTTTCCATTTATTTTCAGGATTCTATTATAGTGGTTTCATAAAACTGTAATAATCAAAAACATCTCTTATTGATTGGTTTTATAAAAATCTAATTTATTATTTTATTTATTTCCTTTTTTCAGAAATACTGTTTTTTTTTTCTTCTGACAAATAAATTCTGGTAAATATTCCTTGACCCTTAAAGACAGAACATTTTTGGGGCACCATACAAGCCTGTAGCTTTTTTTTTTTTTTAAGACCTATTCTTTCAGTCAGCATCAAGTGTCATATATCATTATAAACAGGAGAACTTGAAGCTTCAGTGTAGTTAAAGTTTCAATTTTTCTTTTGTTTTCTCTAGAAAATAAATATATTTCATGAAAAACACAAAGCAATAGTTTGGGTTTTTCACTGTGTACTCAAACAGAAGCTCCTGAAGTTTGGATTTTTTCTTTAGAAAGTTGTGTCTGGGTTTTTACACTTCCAAATAAAATTCCATCTACATATAACATTCCCCAAGCAAGTTATAGCCATTTATTACAGTATTATTATAGACACTTTTCAGTGAAAAACAGGTTTATTTAGTTTACTAACAATATAGATGTGTCCAAAACGTTTAGGGAGTAAAATAAGTGGAAACAGTATATATTATAACAAACAAAAACAGCGCAGCAAGGAGTGAAAACATGCACTACACACAAAACTGCACTCTTCGTCGGAATCGATTTGACCGGGACAGCGCCTAGTGACGCAAAACAGAAATTCCAGTGCTTTATCCAATATGTGCCGCTGTTTTTTTTTTTTATGTCAAAGTGCTCTGTTGTGTGTTTTTTTTCTGTGCTTTTTCAAAGAGTTATCTAATGTGAATGTGTTATTTTGTGTTTGTTTTCATGTACGCATGACACTTTACCTTAACTTTGCGTTTGTTCAAATATCCAAAGAAACATGCTTATTGGTGGTTCAAAATACCAAAACCTCTGTTTATTGGTTGAATATGTGACAATTTGAGCCAGCTGGGCACGGGGTGGGAATAAGCGCCAAAATCGTTCTTGTTTGGCTCAGAGGAACAAAATGCATTGGTTTCTTCTGACAAATCAGTGCTGATTAAAAAGCGATTATCCACTTTATGGCACTTTTTAAAGCATTCAGATTGGATTAGTGTTTCAAACGTTATTAAACGTTTAAGAACAATAATTCTTTTTAGCCGCGGATGACTGTCTCGGACTCTGAGGGTTAAAAAAATAATGTTTTAATAATCATTGTATTATAAGTGTGTTTATTTCTGTCACCATTTCTTTAAGTTAAACCAAACTTTTATTTTGACAGGTTGCTGTGAAGAACTTTTACGTCTCTGTTTGTATATATCATATGACAATAGTTTTTTTCTCAAAAGAAGTGGTAAAATACTCATGAAGTGATTCTCAGAGAAGTTCTAGAGATTTATGTGTTCATGTACTCTTATATTGAGGCGACAGAGGCTGAAAATACAGCGAGCTTCAATACATGTGTAATAAACTAAACTTTGCGTCTGTGCCATTTATTCACACAGAGACACACAGAACATACATAATTCATATTTAAATAGTATTTAGGTGGCTTACTATTCACAGACACTATGCCATAATGTGTTATGATTTAAGTGTACTGACCTACTTTTGATTTATTCATCCAAAATTTAGCTAATTCCGTGACATTCTGCGTTATACAGTAAACTCCATTTTTATGACTGGTTTCATAACCACCTCGCGGAAATCATGGGGCCCTTCTGGTTATATAATTAAGTATACAGTAATAGATACTGTTATTACAGTGTATAATATACTAGGCATGGGACGATAACCGGTTTCAAGGTAAACCGCGGTTGGAAAGTCAAAGGTTTTAAAACCGCGAATATTTTACGTGTCATCAAAGGCGGAAAGTGCAGGAATCCCGCAGTTGTGTGCAGAGTCACAAGGCCCTTCCCCTCCAGTTGGTACGAGCAGTCAATGAGAGTCATCTGTGTGTAGGATGGCTGAAAAAGGGAAATCCCCGAAGCTTTTTCTCCCGTCGAAAAAAGACTGCTAGTATACGGGATTTTTTTACGGTAACGTTAACCATGTTCCGTACACAATGATGTTCTTTGCAGATGGCATTTTAGAGCCGATCTTTGAATAAATACTTACAGGTCGTGCATCAAATATAAATCTGTCATTTTCATTTCCCCCTTTCAGCCCCTATCTAGACAGAGACCCACCCTCCGTTTGTTTCAGTGTTGAAATAAATACTATTTGGCTTGCTTACTGAGGCAGATAACATGGCTAATTAACTAGCTAACGTCAACTAGTTTCCTTTCTCGTGTTACTTTACAGAGTAAGGAATTCATGTTCACGTCTCACATAAAAACGTGTGGAAAATGCTTTGCGCGCCGCCTTCTCCTTCGCGTTCTGTAGCTTTTGCTTCCATGGCGTCTGCCGTTGCTAAGCAACCATGACTCGCGCTCTCTAAGGAGGTTTAGGCAAAAGAATAATCGCGACCGCTTCGTTTCCATTATAAACGCGCGTCTACATTTGAAATGACGCGACATGTGTACGGCCCTTAAAGTGTTACGTTTCTGCGTTAAATGAAGAAGAGACAGAGCGTGTGTGTGTACGCGCGCGCTCTCTCTCTGTATGTGCACATAATCACGTGCATCACTGCTCCAAACTTAATCCAGGAAAGGTGAACATTCCTGCATCAAAACTTGGACTAAAAGATGAATGTGTAAAGTGAGCATGTCTCCAAAGACCTTGTTGAGCTGCAGGTTTAACATTTATTTATTTATTCATTTATTTACAGAAATTAGGTTTTGAAAATTTATGTTTTCGATTACTGAGCTGCATGTTTAGGTTTAAGTGACTGCACTTAATTTACCTAGGAAGAATTCAATTATTAATTTTAATTATTAACCTGACATGTTTACTGCTCCAAAATGTTCTATATGTTTCTTAAAAATAAGATAAATTGTGTTTAGTGGAAGAAAAGTTGTTGTTTTTAACCAGAAATTTAAAAATAACATATTTTACAGTTGTAACCGTGAAACCGTGATATTTTTATGTAAGGTTATACCGGCCCCATGCCTATAATATACACAACAGTACATGTTACAATATGCTAGTATTCCTTTATGAACATAACCAATTTAGTATACAGTTATACATCAATGCATTTCAACTTATATGTGTATGTCTAAATATGTTTGTATGTGTAAGACTTCATCTTAAAAAGAGCGAGTGTTTGTTGAGTGGTGCCACAGGTTGGCTATTTCAGGAATATAAGGGATGCTATCACAGAAAAGAGGTTGGATTCTTGTCTGCACAGGATTTCGGAGGTGTATTCAATTACGTGTGAAGACGGTTGTGACAGTAATGGCGTTGCGATCTATATGTGCACTTCTGATGAGGAACTGACCCCGAAGGCATACATAGTCTCATAATTAAACGAGCCGTCAGCTAGATTCAGATGGTGGATGAACCGAAAGACTTTTCTGGATGTGCTTTTTCGAAGTGCCACAGAAATCTCGGTTAATGAGGTAGTTGATGTCTAACTATGCTTATCAGGAACTTGTTTTAACTTTTCGGAGAGAACCCATTGTTTGCAGTAAACAACAGTAGGTGGGCTAATATTTCATCTACATATAATCACCCCTGCATGAGCGCACTTGCAATTAGCGATGCAGTATTTCGTAACTTGACATACTCTCCTACTGAGTTAAAATGGATTACCATACTGCTAGGCCACCCAGCGCTCCAGACACAAATTACGTGAAGGCCAGATTGTAGAGTACATAGTGGATGCTGAATTGAAGCATCACTTGTCAGCGATATTTCTGTAGAGAGTTTGGCTGCTTGTTTCGCTCAACAGCGCAAACAGTGCTTGAGTGGCTTTGTTAACACCAGGACATTTTTTTGTTGTTTTTCTTGTGGTGATTGCTTCACCTGCCAGATATGTCATGGATAAACTGCTCAGTACTTCTGTTTTCATTAAATCCAAAGCAATTTCTTCATATTTATTTCAGATCTTGATTGTGCAGAGGCAAACACACCTGTATTGTGCATGACATCTGTTTACTCTGAACTATAAAGACAATATCCAGAGAGTACGTTTGAGGATGATAGATATGAACGCAAGCTCATATGCGTTGTTTTTGAATGATGAAGTTGTGATTTAATGAAGTATGATTAATCAAGTTTTCCAGTCGTGATTAATCAAGTTCCTCCAATCTGCTAGACTGTGTTGTCATTTAAAGATGAGAAAATGCAGGCTCTGATTACCTGGGGAACTAAAGGTAATTTGATTATTTGTCACATAGGGTAAAACCTAACGGTTTTTGTTCCATAGGAAATTGATTTATGGATAGAAAAAAGTGTCATTTGTTTGAGTTATCACTTACTCTAATGGTTAAAGCTGCTTACAGCAGAAGTTTGTAGTTGAACTGTCAAACAACACTATATTTTAGGTGTTAGAGAATGCATGTATACTGTTTCTGTAATGTGTTTCTGTGCATTTTGAAGCATTCAGAGTTGCTTTATATAATTAGACCAAAAAAAAAAAAAAAAAACTACAAATGACTTATGTAGACAAGCAAGAACACAGGGAAAAACAGTTTTTTTTCTCCCCTATTTGACATATGACTCATCCATATACAGATTTGCTGATGGATATCTGTTCATATTAATGTCTGTTTGCCTGTCTGTGTTGGGGAGAGTCATAGACATCTCTTTGGCTGTTTGTCAAGGGCACTGGTTTGTAAATGTCAAGCTAATATTTTCCAGTCAATATGTGAGAATTATGTGAAACAACTGCCATTAGATACTATGCCAGTGGCATATGATTGGTCAACACATGGCAATAGTTAGTATTTAGACTGAGAATGTTATAATTAGCATATGCAAATAAGTCCACCATATTACTTGTAAAGATAAGCATAGCTTTTAAACGCCCAGTGGTATGATTGGCAAGCAGTTGTGTATGTTTGACAGCCTACATCCCACATAGATAGACGCATAAATACGCAGACCACATAATAAAAATAGTTACTCACACTTGTGTGTTGTGACATTACTGTCAGATCCAATAAAGTTGGCATTGTCTTTTAGTTTCTATCTTTCTGAAAATCCAGGCAGCAATGTGGAAGCAGGCAGGCATTGATCTTCTTCTGCGGAGGCATTGTTTAGCCACACTATTACGTCATAAAATGGCACACTGGTTCCAATAAAAGCTGTTTTCAGACTAACGAGAAAGTTTTGAGTTCTGAAACTTACAGGATGTTTTTATATTAAAAAAATAATAATAACAAGAAATGTTTCTAAATCAGTACCAAATTCAAATTATTTCTGAAGGATCATGTAACACTGGAAACTGGAGTAATGGCTGTTGACATTTTTGCATTGCCAACAGAGAAATAAACTGATTTATAAAATATATTAAAGTACAAAAGAATTTTATTAAATGTGTAACAATATCAAAATCTTACAATACAATAATATTGCGATATGAAGTCCACATGCGATATTTAAAAAAAAAAAAAGATAAACAAAGACTTGGAAAACAATGAAAATTTTGTACATAAAGTTAAATGATTCTATCTAATGCACTTTGAGAGTTCAAAATTAAACTCCAGCTATAGTGAAAACAGGCTTACAAAAATGAGCCTTAATACAAATCTTGTGAAATGCTGCAATCATCTACTGCTAAAATAAAGCATAACTGATGGCCGTTGCGTTTCCAAACATTCGCTAAACCAGTAGCACATGCAATAAACAAGTTCACTGGATTCACTGTGAACAGAGTCATTCTGAGGTGCGGAAAACATCGGATTAGACGTTGACTGCCTGAACTATGTGCATGCTTCGCTTTAAAGATGAAGGGATCAAGCCATATTGTGCTTTCAGTTTTAGTTCATTTGACAGATACTGCGCCCAAGCATAATGGCCCAAAACACAACTTTAAAGACCTTTTATCTTAGAAACTACTATAAATTGAATTTTTAAAAGTAGACTTAGTATGCCCTTTTTTACAAGATGTAATATAAGTCTCAGGTGTCCCCAGAATGTGTCTGTAAAGTTTCATCTCAAAATACCCCACAAATCATTTATTATATAATTTAGAACATTAGTGGATGCAGAAACATGCTGTTTTCATGCATGTCTCTTTAAATGCAAATGAGCTGCTGCTCCCCGCTTCCTTTTCCAGAATAGGACTGTGCCTTTACAGCTCGTGCCTTGGATACTTTGGTAAAAAACATGTTTAGTTTTGATTATCATGGCTATCGTGCTGAAATCATGCATTTTAAACCATATTAGTTTAAATTTCTGATATAGGATTCGAAGCACATGCACAGAAAGCGGTTGTCACACAACATTTGAGCACTAAACTAAATTCTCTTTTATGTCTTATTGTTTAAACTGTCAAATGCACACAAGTTTATGTTAAAACACACAGGACTTACAAAAATAGTCAGT
The DNA here is from genome assembly GCA_033026305.1 of Cirrhinus molitorella. NCBI lineage: Eukaryota > Metazoa > Chordata > Actinopteri > Cypriniformes > Cyprinidae > Cirrhinus > Cirrhinus molitorella. The sequence goes on along the minus strand of CM065124.1, from coordinate 16,733,848 downwards.
TATGTCTGTGAAGGTAAACAGCTGGGAAAGAAATCACATTTATTTTAGATCTGTGTGGCAGCAGCGTAATATAGGCTACAGTAAATAAGTGAATAAATCCACTGCTCTCTTGTCTCCTCTGAGGCTGGGACTCTAAATAATGTTCTGTACTCGTCTGTGCAGTCAGCGACAGAACAGTTAGCATGCTTTGCTCAAACTTTTACCATGGCGTTAGAACTGGTACATCATTGTCGCTTGTGAAAACAAAATAACGGCACTGTGGGTGAAAATGTGCAGATTAAGGGGCGGTAATATTATAATAAGATTCCCTTACCGCGTCAAGGGGGGAAAGAAATCTGACACACTTGTTTTTTCACATGCTTGCAGAAAAAGGCTTACCAAAACAAAGTTGCTGGGTTGTCCTTTTTCACATTTTCTGGGTTAGTAGATGCACTGGGGACCCAATTACAGCACTTAAACATGGAAAAAGTCAGATTTTCGTGATATGTCACCTTTAAAGTTATTTGTAGGCTTTTGGGCCTTTCAAAAAAACTACTGTACATTTGTTCTTAGAGTGCTTTCTAGTGAGAAGAAAAAAACAAACAAAAACAAAACAAAATTATGCCCATTTAGAAGAACTGGCGATTATCAAGCATCATAATTAGACATTGTAAATCTGAAGAGGAAGGCAATAATATGTAGTTCGGAACAGCAAAACAACAAAAACGTATTAAAGCTTTAAAGAAATGCTAGTATAACAAAATTGGGAAGGAAGTGAAGGGAAGATCAGAACCAATATCAATGCTTTAAAGTGACAAGACATGCAGTGCTCTTCAGTCTGGCATGTCATGTCAATTGCTCATTCATTTCCAATTATCTGCTAATTTCAAGGCAGAACGTGGAGTATTTTTGGATTTGCCGAGAAACTTCCTTTTGAACTAAAGATCAGAAAGTCTCAGGAGTAATTTCATGCGCTTTAGCGAACTCTCACATGCTATTAGCTACTGTATACAGATGCGAGTCAGATGCCGTTGTCCCTTGAAACGTGTTACTTATGTTTAGCTCTCTGCTGCTCACAAATTGTCTGTATTAATTTGAGAATGTTCTTCCACCTGCTTTTTCCTGATGTTTTTCATTTGATGCTAAAGAGATCAAAAACCTACAAAGAGGATACAAAAGAACAAACCTTTCTATCAGTGTCTGCCAAACGGGCATACAATGATTTACCTGTTTCTTCTGCTGGAGCAATTTAGGAAAATTACCTCCAATTTTCTCCTTAAGCCAAGAAAGTATTTTAAAAAAAGAGAGATGGCACCAGTCATCCTCTTTTATGAAGTTTTCTTCTTTGGATCACTGCCTTTGAGCAGGTGCCAGTGGTATTGCTGTCACAGAAATTGCAGAAACGAATAAAATGCATGATTTTGTTTTAGAGGATATGCTATGCAATAATCATACAATTTATTCAGAGCCATTTGCTGTAGATATCTGTGATAACCTTAGAAGACAAGTAAAACACTTCAAGCTGTGTCTGTATTTTTAAGAAATGACTTTGTTACCTCTTGAGGAGCATCATCAAGGTGACTTTTTTCTGCAACGGCTTTATTGTTTGGCTCCTCTAAACAAGTCATATTACCATTCGTGCAGAATTATGGTCACACCACATGTCGATTTCTCTATTTGTAGTGTGATGAGAGGTTCAATGGCAAAAAGAAACATGTTCTCGACTGTGTTTTAGTCTTAGCGCTTCCATTAGCAGGTCCTTGCTTCTTTCATCCCACCAGTCCCCTAAGCCCTGGTGGCTTGATCCAACACTATAAATAGACTCATGCAAAGACCCTCCGGCCCTTTTTTTTTTCAGAAATGAACATTCCTTTTCAGAACCCTCTGTTCTTGTCTTCTGGCACGTCAGCACCTCCTTTAACATCATACTAACCTCAGGTGTAGCTTAAGGGAAGCTGTCAGCCGGTGAGGGAGCTCTGGGTGAACGCAACTTAAGACTTAACCCTGTAACTTTCACCTAATTGGCCATAATTGACCAGCCTTGCACTGTAAAAACAATTTGTTGAGTCAGCTTAAAATAATTTGTTACCTGGCTGCCTTAAAATTTTAAGTTCAGTCAACTCAAAGAAGTTTAGTCAACTTGAAATGTTAAGTAGATATTTGAGTTTATTCAATTTAAAATTTAAGGCAACCAGGTAACAAATTATTTTAAGTTGACTCAGCAAATTGTGTTTTATTTTTTACAGTGTGGTGATATAATGTGTTGACTAAATATTCTGATTTACATTTATATGTTCAGATTTGTAGCTATATATTAAGGCTTACAACTATATATTCTGAATCATTTATATATATATATATATATATATATATATATATATATAATATTATTATAAATGATTAATTAATTAGTTATAATTAAAAAATTCTATTAAATGATATTAAGTGTATCATTTTTTCTAATAAAAAAATATGAAATAAATCCCTCACTCACACACACACACACACACACACACACACACACACACACACATTTAATTATATATTAACTGACTGTTACTTCTTTATATTCACAATTTCTATTTATATATTCAGGTGTGTGTGTGTGTGTGTGTGTGTGTGTGTGTGTGTGTGTGTGTGTGTGTGTATTTAGATATAGTTTTTATTTAATTGTTTAAAGATTATTTTATATATTAAAAACATATTCTATGTTAATAAAAGAATCATTTATAATTAATGGACATTTGTATTTTTTGTAATGGACATTTGTAATTTAGTTTGTAAATTATTTACAAATAAATTTAGTTTATATTATTTAAAATTATACTGATTTATTTATGATATGATATATATTTAAAAATATCATCAATAATTTATTAAATGAATAATTTGTAAGTAAGGCACGTAGTGTAATCATTCTGTGATTATTTTATTTATATATTTTTATATATTTTATTTATTTAAATTTAATTATTTAAATTTTTATACATTTCTTTTTTTGTTGTTGCTTGAACATAAGGCTTTTAATGCCAGCTTCTATCCCCCACTAATGATTAATATAAAAAGGCAACATCTGACAATAGTATATTTTCTCCTAGGCAGTATTGGTTAAAAGATGAAATGTATCATGTTATAGCGAAGACTTTAAAGGAAAATGCCTATACAGACTTTTAATTTCGAAAATCTTAGGGACTCAGGTAGGTGTGACTGAGTAAAACTGCAAAAAAAATCAAATGAGCATGCTCATGCCAAAAATACTGGACACGCATTCCATTAGCCACTAATTTGAGCGTGGTGTTATTGATAGCATTAATGCATATGCTTTCCAGTTAAGTGTCTGTGATCGACACTGGCATGCCCACGCTTCAGCCCGACTGCCCTGAAAATGTCTTCTGAAACCCACCCGCTGTGTCGCAAATGGAGAGTCGTTGCTGAGGGACTTGCTTTGTTTGCCTCCTGCTGGTATGGGGGAGGCAGAGGCCTCTTTGTCATGCAGGTGGTTATATATATATATAAATATCATGCTGAAAAACTTTGCTGCTTCGGCAGAGCTCAGAGTTTAAAGCGCTGTCCCCAGATTAGCCTCTTGGTGTATGTGATCAATGGAAAGAACCTACATGCACTCGACTGAATATGCAGACGCTCCACCGACATCCCACCGAGGCTGAGACTAGTGATAGGTCTATTGTGGCTCCCCCTGAATATTTGTGATAAGACTCAGTAACAGTGCTCTGTGCTGTAGTTGCAATAGCAAGGTTGTACCTGGCTGATGAGCCTCATTGAACAACAATTGTCATGTTACCGGCGATTTAAAATATATATTTTAGCAGTTTAGCTTTTCTATGTCATGTGGCAAATTAGTGCAATGCAGTGCTTCACTTTGGCCTCTTTGACTCTGCCCAAGGCATTTGTTTGTTGGCTACATTTGACCCTGAAAAGTGTTTTAAAAGAGTATATTGTCTGCTAACAAAAGTTTTTCGCCACATCTCACATTGTTTAACAGCATTTTATGTAAAATTGCTTTGTTTGTCAATTAATGAGTAGTATTTTCATACATTTTGCTTAAATTTTTAATCTTGGTTGTTTTAGTTTATTTGTTATTAACTGTATAAAATATCTCACAATTTAGCAAAGAAGTTTCATACTTAAACTAAAGTGCATTTACATTTTTTTCGTGCATGTCTCTTTAAATGCAGATGAGCTGCTGCTCCCCGCCTCATTTTCCATAATAGGGCTGTGCCTTTACAGCTTGTACCTCAGATATTCGTCCAAAAAACATCGGTTTGGATTATCATGTCTATCGCACTGAAGTCATGTGTTTTAACGGCATATCAGTTTATATTGTTGATATGCGGTTTGCTGAGCGCACACATATAAAGTATGCACACAAAGCAGCTGTCACACAACATGTGAGTACTAAACTAGTTCTCTTTCATGTCTTATTGCGCATAAACTGTCAATTACACATAAGTTTATGTTAAAAACACATGAGTTACATGTGAAAGTAAACAGCTAGGAAAGAAATCGCACATTTATATTAGATCTGTGTGGCAGCAGCAATATACAGTATATAAATATAAAAATAGTGTTCTGTGCTCATCTGTGCAGCCAAAGACAGAACAGTTAGCTTGCTTTTCTCAAACTTTTGCCATGGTGTTAGAACTGGTACGCCGTCAAAAACAAAATGGCGGCGCTGCGGGTGGAAATATGCAGATTAAAGGACAGTAATATTTTTAACTCACGAGGGGAGCGAAATCTGAGAGGTTAATTTTTCTGGGTTGTTACTGTTACTGGGTTGTCCTTTTTCATGTTATCAGGGTTGGTAGAAGCACCAGGGACCAGCTTATAGCACGTAAATGCTGAAAAAGTCAGATTTTCATGATATGTCCCCTTTAAGAGACACAAAGAAAAATATAAAAAAAAATAAAGTTTCCATAAAGCTGCTAGTTTATGCTATAGAGTATTTAGACAAAATGAAAGTCCCATTTAAGTGAAGCCACAACATGTGATCTAACCACGCTATATTATGCATGGTTTTATATCTAGTCATTTGGCACTCTGTTCCCATGTTAACTGTAATGCATTAACAGGCTCAAGGTTTAGTGCCAACATTCAAAGTGAAGGATTCAATGCTCAGCAGAATCTCAAGTGTATATGTGTTTTCATCCCTGCGGTGTGCATTATTTAGCACTCCAAGTGGCTCGAAAAATAGCAGGTGACATTGGCGGCTTGGTGGTGCTTATTTATAGAGAGTTTCAAAATGTGAAGTGTATGAATCTAGCAGTTGTTAATTTCGGTTTGGAGTTCAAATCACATTTTAGGAAAAAGGTACCCGCTTAGACTAATACACTGCTTGTTTTAAACCTGGGCTTATTCTTAAAACAAGTCAGCCAACAGAACAAGACACAATAAAACTATATTCTGATGCAATGCATGTTTGAAAACAAGTCTTAATATTTTATGCAATTGGCTTCTCAGGTGAATTGATCTTGTTTAAGGGAGGCTTGAATGTTTCTGCTGGAACGAGTACAAGACAAAGAGAAAATTGTTATATATGGAATTGTTTTCCAGAGTTGTGCAGTGAGGAGTATTAAACAGGAAAAAGTGCTGTAATAAAAATTGTAAGAAGCTGGAGATATTGGAAGACATTTCTAGACAATTCTTGCATGTGTGTACATCGCTATTTTTTTGTAGCAATGTGCTTGTGTGTATGAAAGTTTCATGCCATTTTAAGTCGTATTTTGACGTAACAAAGTGGTTATATCTAAGTGTGTGACTTGTATACTTTTTTAAATTAGTCCTCTTATTAACGCCATTATATTGTTCATTCAGACTGATTCACAAACGTGTAACGCGCACAAAAACAAGAGGCGGGATTTATCACATGAACCAATCACATCCGAACACATTCTGATATCCTTGCTGACATGCACAATAGAAATAGTATTACTCAGACAAAGAATGCAGTGTTTTACAAGGCAAGGGAGGCTTAAAATATTGGATGAGAAAAAAAAAATTAAAAAATGATACACCATATTACAAAATATAACATTAGAAAGTGTATAAATCACTCTAAAGAACAATTGTCTAACAGCGAAACAGGCAGGTAAATTATATAGTGTTATATAGTCATATAGTGATGGAGGCATTGCCTCCCCTCCCATGACTCTCCCCCATTCATTCTCAGTTACCCCCCACCAAACTCACCACATGCTTTAGGAGGTCTATTAAAACACAGTGGGCTTAGGGGAGGCAAGGGAGAAACAGACTCCCGCTGTAACTTTTCCTGCTGGTTTCACTGTTAGACAATGTTTCTTTAGATAAACAAGTGATTTATACACTTTCTAATTTTATATTTTGCAATATGGTGTATAATTTTTTGTATTTTTTTTCTCATCCAATATTTTGAGGAGACACTGCCTCCCTTGCCTGTAAAACATTGCATTCTTTGTCTGAGTAATACTATTTCTATTTTGCATGTCAGCAAGGACATCAGAATGTGACATGATTAATGATGTAAAACGTCCAGTCACCGCTGTCAGTTGTGACTTATGATATACTGCATATCGTACTGTTGTCAAAGAACTCATATCATTCAGTCTGACAAGAAACAGTCATAAAGGATAGAAAACAAATCGCCAAATATATACACTGCGATTTATGTGATCTCTTATGGATGGTTTATTTAAAACAATAATAATTGTTTGGTCAGCAAGCTTTAGACCCACCTATTGCAAAATCTCATCTGGTATAAAGCCCCCTAGAATAACCCCTGATAGAAACTATAACCCATCTTCTACTTCAAATAAACCAGATTTATTTGGACCAAAAATAGTTCATTTTGTGAAGATTGATTCATTGAGGCTTGGTTTATTGCATTTGGTCTGCTACAATATCAAATCAGGTCACTTTAAAGTTGTGCTTCAGTCTACCATGAGGTGTATAGCACAGAATTAGTATGTCAGTTGCATTCGATGTGATGTGGCTTTATGATCAAAGCTCGATAGGATTTATTGTGAGGGCAGAACATTTAATGCAATACAGTACAATGCAATACAATAATCTATCTATCTATCTATCTATCTATCTATCTATCTATCTATCTATCTAAGAAAGCCCTTGAAAGCACACATTTTCTTTACGTTGTGCTCAGTCTTAAGGCTAATTATCCAACATGAAATATTAAACATGGCTTTGAATCTTTAACAAATGACCATTTACTAGCCATTGCGCTTAATGCTTGGGATGTTGGATAGGCTTACAAAATAAAACTGACTTTGACTGATTGCTTAGCCCTGAATTCTTATTCAGGGGGAAAATTGGCACCATCAGAGGAAACATACCTTGGAACAAGCTGGTGAAGGTAAACTTTGATCTGCTGTGAACAAAACGTCTCATGAGTTGAGTTGTCATGTTCATCCCTCATGATTCTTGTTTGTCTCATGCTGTGATAACTGCAGAAGACATCTGTGGATCTAACGTGAATTACAATGTTGAGGTTTTGGGATGATTCTGTATATTACGTGTAATAGATGTGATCGTATATGTTACAAATAATCATTTTACGATATTTATTTTTAATTAATGGATTAATTGAGTTCCCTTTCAAGGGAACATCAAACTGCGTCCTCTAGGGGCTGCTATGGGGAACGTCGTCTTCACCAGATTAAGCTGCAACCCCTGCAAACTCAATCCCTTCCGTGCCTAGCAACAGAGTTCATGAATCACAGGCGGGGCAGATGGCTGCCCCTCCTTCCTCAAAAAGAGAGGCAGGCGAGAACAGAGCTACTTGATATGAAGATGCTCAGAATGCATGCAACGGCCCCACTGGGATATCACGTGCATACTTTTGACCCGACGACATAACGTCAAAGAGAGTGTGAATCACCAGGTGTCTGAGATAGAAGACATGGATGAAAACACACCTCTAACAAAGCCTTGCTGTCATGGGGTAAGAAGACAAAGCTTATCAAAGATGCACGACTTCAATCAGAACAAAAGAGAAAGATGTGTGTGGCCGGCTCCCATACTATGTGGTCGCATCGGCAATGACGCACCGACCACAACGAGTCAGGCAGTGACATCATAGGCTGTCGCCAGCCAATACTGTTGTAGTTGTTGTATGTATGCTTCAGACATGGGTCACGAAGGAGACGTTCCCCATAGAGGCCCCTAGAGGATGCAGTGTCTCGTTCCCTTGTCAGGGAACCATGGTTACATTCATAACCTTTCTTTATTCAGTTGAAAGGAAATTACATATTAGAGGAAAAGGATTTTTCTCTATAAAGTGAACTTCAATGGGGTTCAGCAGGTTGAAGGTCCAAAAAATTGCATATACATATACACATAAAAAAAAACATATACATTTTTATTTTTTTTTAAAAAATGACAGATTGTTTCACTAGAAAATACCCTTATCCCTTGGCTGGTATTGTGTAGAGCCCTTTAAAGTTGCATTGGACTTGGGATCGTTTAGAGCCCTTATAGGTGCATTTAAACTGCATTTTTAAACTGCATGTTAGCTTCCATTGAAGTCCACTATTTGGAGAAAAATCCTGGAATGTTTTCCTCAAAAACCTTACAGGAGTAGTTCACTTCCAGAACAAAAATTTACAGATAATGTACTCACCCTCCTGTCATTCGAGATGTTCATGTTTTTCTTTCTTCAGTCGGAAAGAAATAGTTTTCTGAGAAAAACATTTCAGGATTTCTCACCATATAGTGGACTTCTATGTTGTCCCCGAGTTTGAACTTCCAAAATGCAGTTTAAATGCAGCTTCAGAGGGCTCTGAATGATCCCAGGTGAGGAAGAAGGGTCTTATCTAGCAAAACAATTAGTTATTAAAAAAAAAAAAAATGTACTTTTTAACCTCAAACTCCAATCTCATTTTTCTCCTCCAACTTCAAAATCGTTTAAATTCGACATCACTGCAGAAGTACCAACCCAGTGTTTACAAAGTGAACATGCAAAGAAGGTCAAAAAATTAAAACAGCAATGTAGGACGATTTTGATGTTGGAGGATTTTTTTTTTTAACATACCTTAACTATCATGAACCGGAATACACAGTGTTCACGCAGAGCTAGACAAGACAAGCGTTTGAGGTTTAAAAGTATATAAATTGTATTTTTTTTTTTTTTTTTGAAAATAACAGATCATTTTGCTAGTTTTTTGTTACAGTACAGTAACATAAATTCATTTCTAAAATACTTTATACAAACATTCACATTTCCAGAATGAAAGAAATAAAAATAAGGATAAAAATAGATTTGGGATAATTGCACTGAATTAGATGCCGTTTTTCTTTTGTGTGAGCTCACCATGCCTGGTCTTAGACAATGGCAATTAGAACATAATTGCTTATAATAATTGCTTACTAGCATACATGGCCATAAGACTAATGTCTCAATCTATGGAGAACAAAAGCTGATTGCAACCTTAGTCCTCCTGCCTGTATGCATCTTTTTATAGCAATACAAAAAGTTTATTTCACAATTGTTCAGAGATGTCCATTTGTTAAATCAAAATGTGAATCCCACATAACGACAGGCTGTGCTTTCTGAAACGTTAGCCTTTGTTCTGTCTGCCTTATGAACATTTATATGATGCCAAACACCCTGGCCAGTCCTAGAAATGTTCTTCCTCAGAGGCAGCCTTTGTAAATGGCTGTATTTAGCCAAAGGCCAGATTGTATATTTGAGTCTGTGGCTCTCTGTAAGCACAGACACAGTGAAAGAGAGGGGAGGGCAGGTTCTAACACTGCATCAGGATGTGAGATGAATAGTACTAGCTTTTTACCCCAGCCCTCTCTCTCTCTCTCTCTCTCTCTCTCTCTCTCTCCCTTTGGTTTGTGCTTTCCTGCATTTAAACAGCCGTTTCGAGGTAACTATTGCCCGATATGCATTTAAAAGAGAATTCGGTACAATCGACATTGAGCCTTCAGATTGTCAGACAGTTTTAAAACCAAAGCCTGGCTCCCTATTAATAGTTTGAATGATCCATAGTTATTTTTTACACCTAATTTTACTCCTTTTCCACAGCTCATGTTTTGGACTGCATGACAAAAATAAATGAATTTATGAGTGGTGTTACTAAATGACATACAAAACAAAAGCAAGCAGAACAAACAACAAAAAGAGAAAAAAAGGCAGCCCAGGATGGATGAGTAACTGGGCATCATTATTAAAAAGATAGTTTACTCAAAAACGAAAGTTTGCCAACATTTAATAACCCTGTGTTATTATTTTTCCTTTTCTTTTGTTGAACACAAAATAATATGTTTAGCAGAATGTCAGTGCTGCACTTTTACATAAAATGAAAGCTAAATAAAAAACAAGTTAAATTTTCGGATGAACAGTTTCTTTATGATATACGCTTTTTTCAACCTGTGTCCAGGTGCAGTGGCTCTCACATGTGCGTTTTCACATTGAAGTGAAAGCAGATGTGATGCTGGCCTTCACTGACATTACAGTGGTTTTCTCTTCAAAATATTTGTTCTGTTGGTTGGTTTTACAAATTTGTCATGACACTGAATAGGTTGAGTTGATTGAACTGACAGCATCGTCAAAAAAATAAAATCGTCATAACAGAAAGGATTCTGGGTGTGAAATGAAAGTCTTCTGGTTATTTAACAGAGTACGTGACCTGTCGGCATCATAATTAAATTCATAGCCAGATTTCTAACAGCTAATTAAACACAGTTAATTAATTTAAATTTCTTTTGGGTTCATGATTTTGTTTTATTTATGCACATTTTAATGAAAGAATTATTTTCAGCAAAAATCTTTAAATGTACTAATGTCAAATTAAAATGATTTTAAATTAAAAAGGCATCCTGCTGAATGTAGAAATTAGGACAATTTTATGTGTTTCTTCATCTTTGGACACATTTATATCCCAGCTGTTCAGCTGTTGTTTTGCTTTGTTTATTCTTTTATTTTAAAGATTGCCACGTTTTATTTTTGTCATTGAAGGTTACATTGTTTTAGAAACCTTTTGGAACTTGGAAAACTTTATTAATTATTTTTGCTACTTGTAAAATTGAATCAAATATTAAAATATTATTAAATTTTGAGATACAGTACATATAATCCATGTTTTTTTTATCATGTTATATACACTATTTTTAGTGTTACTTTTACATTTTATTTGTATTATTTTTTTATTCTTATTATTCAGTTGATTGATAGATAGATAGCGGCATCATCAAAAAATAAATAATAATAAAAAAATAAATAAACAATGTGTGATGAGGGTAAGAATTCAGGATGTGAAATGAAGGTCCTGTTGCCCTGTTGGGATCATAATTAGTTTCAATGTCAGATTTCTAATAGCTAATTTAACAGAGTTAATTCATTTTAACTATTCAGTTCAAAATATTGTATTATTTACGCACATTTTGATGAAATTTTTTTTTTAAAAAGTAATAATTTAATGTCAAATTAGAGTGATTTTAAATTAAAAGAACATCCTGGTTTCTTATTTTTTTTGTTTTATTTTTAAACATTGCAGTTTTTTTCTTATTGTCTTATTATTTCTTATTTTTCTTATTATGTTTATGTTTAACTTATTTTTTTCATCCTTTTTGGTCAATTTCGTCAAACTATTCAACAATTGTAATACTTATATACTTTTGTTTTGGGGTTCACAAAATACTAGATAATAAAGTTAGACTTAAAAAAAAAAAAACAAAGGAATTTTGTTCATCACAGTATGCTATACAACCATATTCAGTTTTGGAAATAAAATTCTACAGTTCTGGAGATCTTCATGACTGTAAAAGAAAAGAAGTAGAGAAATAAAGTAGTAAGAACTTGAAAATGTGTTTTAAGAGAGTTTATTTTCTAAAAGTCCACAGGGGCACAATTGCTCATGGTTAAAGAAACCCTTATGGCAAACAAGCAAACAGCGGTAATTTATTCCTGTAACATGCCTTTGTTTGTTGTATCATGCGTGTTGTTTCATTAATAAAGGTGCCGTACCACGCCGGCCCCCTGGGACCACGTATGACGTCTAGTGATGAAGTGCAGAGTCACTCTGGCTTGTGCCTGTGCATATACAACTCATAAAGTGGGTCAGGGGTTCTCCTTGATTTGTAGTCTGCAAGCACCATTTTGAAAGGAGATGTCTGCCTCCCCTTTGTTTTAAATATTACTAATGCATAAGAGGCAGCGCAGGTCAAAAGCTTTGTTTTTCAATTGTTTCAGCAGCACATCAGTATGTTTAAGAACAAATGCCTAATCGGACAAATAAAAAAAAGAATTCTATAACAACCATTAAAAATTAAAAACACGTATCCAGTGTATCACCCCACCCACATAGTTCAGTAAACTGCCATAAAATGACATGTTACTCGTTTTCAAAGGCTTATCCAAATCCTCTGTCCTTGCATATCAGACAGACTTTATGCAATGTCAAGAACATATGTTCACTTTGCTTTGAGCAGTGAGTAAAAGAAAAGCCTATTTATCATTTCTCCACCTAAATCGTCTGTTAATGTGACGTCCAGTAACACTATTCCTATTAAAGTGTATTTGTTCCGACAAGCTCCAGTCATCTGTCTCTGCATTCATTAACCAGACTTGAGGCTGTTTTGGGTTTATTTCTAAAGTGAAATTTGAATGCTGTAGGGATTGCTTTGATATTCCTAAAATGTCTGGAGTGATATGAATAATGTATAGTCACAGTATACTGCGTAAATATTTGCATGACAGGAGCATTTCAGATTTATCCTGGAAACCACCTCACACTTCTCAATGGAACACAAAACATTTACTGAACCTGACTTTCTTCTGTTTATATTTGCAGAGATCTCTGGGAACTCTGAAGACATCCCTCTGGTTCGCTGGAGGCAGCAGTGGTTGGAAAATGGCACTTTGCTCTTCCACATCCACCATCAGGACGGCAGTCAGAACCTTCCTGGCCCGGCGGCCACCGCTTACCCCGCTAGTGACTCCGCCGAGGAGGAGCTTCGTATCCTGCACATCTCTGTTATGGTATGCAACCCACACTGACTCTGAGTACTTGATGTTTTCTGCACTAAATAATCATTTTATTATACAATTAGAGGGGGAAATCAAATGGTATCTTTATTTTTGAACAAAATTAATTCCAAAAAACATTTAAAATGCAGATATGGGTGTTTGATCCTGTGAACTGTGGGGAAAAAAAAAAACTCTTGCTTTGGTTTTGTGATGAAAATGACATTTGAAATATTTTGGAATAAAATGTCAGACTCCATTGTCTTTGTACGGCTAAGTTCATATCTAGTGTTTTGTGTATCCAAATACTGGCAATTAAATAATAATTTCACACTTCTGCATAATTTGAGAAAATTACAGATTGATTGGAGATGACACACAATAAATGCATTCTATTCAGTTTTTTTTCTTTTCACACATTACATCTCTCATAATTCATTGCATGAATTCTTCTCCCTCACATTGTTGTCTTGGTAACCGGGTACACTAACTTTTGTTTTTCATCCACTATGTTGCACTAGTTGCTATTTGTTATTCATGATGGAAATGACTGGATTTGGAGACATGTCATTTGTGTAAAAAGTTGCATAAATCATATTTACATTTTCAATAAACACACCACTTATATATACATATACATATATAAATGTGACCCTGGACCACGAAACCAGTCTTAAGTGTCAATTTTTCAAAATTGAGATTTATATATGTTCTGAAATTTGAATAAATAAGCTTTCCATTGATGTATGGTTTGTAAGGATCGGACAATATTTGGCTGAGATACAACTATTTGAAATCTGGAATCTGAGGGTGGAAAAAAATAAAGATATTGAGAAAATTGCCTTTAAAGTTGTCCAAATTAAGTACTTAGCAATGCATATTACTAATCAAAAATTAAGTTTTGATACATTTACAGTACAAAATTTACATAATATCTTAATGGAGCATGATTTTTACTTAATATCCTAATGATTTTTGGCATAAATTTTGTTTTGATAATTTTGACCCATACAATGTATTTTTGGCTATTGCTACAAATATACCCCAGCGACTTAAGACTGGTTTTGTGGTCCAGGGTCACATATATAGTGTCATAGTATTTTTATGATGAATTTTCATACTTTTAAGATTGAAATAACTAATACTCAAATACTTTTAAATCAAACTCGCTAAAATCACAGCCTCAGCCCAATCAGAAGTACCAGTACTTGGGTAGAAACCTGCACATCGGATCCTACAAACACGTCAGATGGACTTAGAGGCTTTTGCATCAGAACTTTTCAAATAATTATTAGCCAGTTTTTTTTCCTAGTCAGACTTGCTGATTCCAAACCATTCCGTTTTGACGGCACAGCTAAGCTCACAACTGCTTGTAATATTTTGTGATTGTGAAAGTTCTCCACTTTGAGTGAAGAAGACACAAAGCTCGCAATTTGTAATACATGTAGGGCCCAAGTAAACCATGGGGGAACCACAGGCTCGATTAACACTTATCTGGGACAGGTAGATTTTGTAAAAAAGAGAAGTAAGAGAATACTTTACTTAACCTGACACTAATTTAATACAATAGTAGTTTAATAAACAATACATTTGAATTAAGTGACTTAGGGCCTTATTATCTACACAATAATATTGTTTTACACTGTAATCCTTTTGTTTTTAATATTTGGCATGTTTGTGTGATGCGCATCCCTGTGTGTAATAAGCAAAGTGAACGCGCGTTGTGGACCTGTCCAGAGGCGCATGATCTACCAATGCGCTCTTTAAATAACAAAAAAAATATTGCGCCATTGACTTTAGACTTTAGACCAGGTTTGAGTTGGTCTATGGCGCAGTCTATTTTCAGTTCCTCAAAATAGCAATGCGCCAACAATGCGCCCGAACACACCTCTTTTTTAGACCAGCACGCCCATGGGTGCACAACCGGGCGCAAATGCATTTGCTAATTAAACGACGCAGCGCTGAACGGGAAAATGCAAACTGCGTCTGACTTAAACTAGCAAACACACTTGCGCTGCGCCTTGCGCCACATTGCGCCGGGTGTATGATAGGGCCCTTACATTTTTAGACACAATATTGAATATAGCAAATGAAAATAGTTTAAATCTGTTTTGTTTAGTGCTGTTTTGTTACTCAAAGAATCCACATTTTTGATCAAATCATGCAAGTCAGTGATTCAGTAACCCCATTAATTGCCTCATTTCTGAATGAATCAGCCATTTTAATGAATCGGTTTGAATGAATGCTAAAATGAGACACTCATTAAAACTCATTTGTTGCCACCTACTGGTGGTTCATGGCACCTCAACTTTATCAAACAGTCTGTGTAAATACATCTAATGCCACTTAAGATGCAGCTTCTGTTTCCTCTGCAGTGAAGAGATTGAGTTTGTTGATTTAATTGGTCACACTTACAAAAAAAAAATAAAAAAAATGGAATCAACCAAAATTGCAGTAAATTGCAGTAGTTTTATCTCTAAATATAATTAGCAAAAGAAATTATGATGATTTAGCCTAAAAGTTTCCAAAACTGTTTTATATGGAAATCTGCCACAGAATAAAAAAAATTAAAATGTAATTGCAACATTGTACCTTATTCTTATTTTTCCATCACAGTTCTGAGGAAAAAAGTCAGAATTGCAAGATACAATCTCAGAATTTGGCCTTTCTTTCTCACAATTCTAAGTTTATTTCTCACAATTCTTATTTTCCCCTCTCAATTCTGAGAAAAAAAAGTCAGAATTGCAATATATAAACTTTTTATGTGGAATAAAAAGTAACAATTACTTTTTTTTTTTTTTATTCAGTAGCAGAAACAAGCTTCCATAGTTTAATGACTCACATATCTGACCTAATAAAGAAAAGAGGAAGAAAACAAATTCTGTAGTTCTGTAGGTGCAGATTCAGTGTGTACTGAACCAGCAGAGAAAAGATTATGTAGATAAGAAAAGTTGGAGTTGCGTGTGAGATAAGAAAGGAAGATAGCATTTGTTCGGATTCAGTCAATTAGTGGTTACGCCTCCTGGCTTCACGGTTCTCCTCTCTCAGATCGTTATACTACTGCCATCCCCAGAAGTAGTTACCCTCAAAACAATTGGAGCGAAGACTCTTCAGGGCATAAGGATTTTAAAAGCTTTTAAACACACTCAGTATAATTAGTGGAAAATCCATATTTGTAAATTGTCATGCTGAACAGCAGTGGGGTTTGTATGGGGCAGTTAGCAGTGACTAGCTGTGTAGTTGAGATGAATGGAGAGTTCTGAACGCAGGTCGGATGAATGGACTGTTCAAGTCAGCATTCAAGTCAAGTGTTTGGTATGCAAATATTTTAATAGGAAACGCACAAATGGCTCATTATTTCTATATAAAGTAAAAGGAACATATGTGTGCTCCAGGCTTTGCTGGATTTCCTTTGCTGCTTGAATTTCAAATTCTGTAATTGCACATTAGATCAGTATGACAGTTGTTTGGGTTGGTTAGTTGATTCTCTGTGCAAAGCCACTGATTACTGAAAGATCCCTGTCTGAATATGATTCCTCTGAGCTCCGGGAAACCTCCTCTATTGAGTGAACCCTGCTTGATCCCTCAGAAGCTGAAGAATATTGCATGCCTCCTATCTCAAACACAGACTCTGACATTGATATCCCCACCAAGATAGTTATTAGTATTCTAAGGGCAATATGCGGGAAGTCAGCAGACGATTCAACTCTTTGAGGAAGGCAACGGGATCCAAACAATTTTCTTTTCTTAGGGCATTATGCTTGTGTCACAAAGGATAGCACAGTAAATAGATTGTGTTTTGATGCCCATGAACTGTAAACAGCTAAAAGGTTGGGTCCCGGTCATTAATTACTTAATTATTCAGTGTGCAGATGTACAAACAAGATTTATTGTGCGGTCACTGCATGATTGAGACAGCTTGCATGATTTGTTACAGCTTATGATTGAGTTTTTTTTTCTCTCATTTAGATTTATTAGGAGGCACCATGGAAAATATATGCATGTGTAATTATTTGTCAATTTGATTTTGATTATTTGTATATTTTATGAACTATGAGATAAACTTTTGTGTAAAGAGATCATACTGTCCCCTCATTGTTAGTTGAAACATTACTATTCTATTTATTAAAGCCAATTTTACATTTTACATTTATTCCAAAATAAAACTAAAGGCTGCAACAATTTAAAGGCGAGACACTGCATGTGAATAGGGCAAGCAAAATAACTAATAGTTATCGCTTACTTACTCAGTTGACTGATTACATTGATAATTGCACAAATAGATTATATTACAAGTTTTCTAAAATGTTAGGCTTAAATATGCAAATGAGGCATTGTTTAATGAAATATGTGCTAATTTGCATACATTTATAGTACAAAAATCGAAACACTGGATGAAGTCCGTTTCAAAATTCTTGTTTAATATTTTTGACATATTAGAGTCAAATGTTTTTTTACAGAAACTCATTTTGTCACTTCATAATTCAGAAAATACTTTAAAACAGCAGAAAGCAATATATATTGTTATTTTGGGGGAATAAAATATTGTATATAATCAAGAAAATTATATATATGAACAAATCCCTCTTTAAAGGCCTTCAGGATATAGACGGGGATAAAAATGTCAAGTTTGGTGTGTGTAAGTGCTACTGAAGTGGAGATTTATAGCTCAGTGTAGGAGAAAAAGCTAATTTTGAGAAAATGCCCTTTAAATATATGTATTGTAATTAAAATGTATTGACACAAGTAAATAAAATGTTATAAAAGAAGCACTTAAGAGTGTCTTTTGAATGTTTTTGTCTGAAAAAAACAAAAAGCCCAAAATCTAAAACTTGACAGGTGCCCCTTAAAAATATATATTTTGTTTGTGAACATATGTTCTGCTATCATTTTTAATAGTTAACTTTTAACTATTTTTGATTTTTTTTGGATCATCAGTCATCAAAGCTCAGTAAATGTTAGTCATAGACATAGAGATTTACTTAAAATTTTACCATGCTGATTACTCACTAAAAACTCCCACAGATCATGTTTTCTTGCCATTTTAAGTCTTATTTTGATGGCTAAGTGTGTAAGTTGGTTACTAACTTATTTGAATTAGTCTTCCCATTAAAGCAATTATATTGTTCATTAAGACTGATTTGCGAACATGCACAAACAGAAGAGGCAAAAACCAATCACAGCGGAACATAATCAGTCATATCCAGTCATATGAAGGCATTGCCTCCTCTCAAGTGACTTCTCACCGCACGCTTTAGGGGGGTCTGTTAAAACTTAATGGGCTTAGGGGAGGTGAGAAAGATGTGGGCTCCTGCTGAAACTTTACCTGCTGGTGGACAATGTTTCTTTAGGAAGATACACTTTGTAATATTGGCGTTGTTTTATTTTTGTACTTTGAATTTTGTCTCCTCTGAGGAAATGCCCCTGATTTTTAAACTTTTTTATAAGTAATATGTACAGTTTTAAAAGTAATTACAAAATAAGCCTTGTTAGTGCATTTGTTTTAAATAAATATTAACAAGCAACTATTGCCATAATATTTTAATAAGTGTAAGTTATTGGTGTCTCATAATCCTTGTATAACTCTTCAAACTGTGTAAACATCAATTGAACTGGAAGGTTTGCACTTAGAGATAGATGTCTTTGCCTTATTATTTCAGAAGTCAACCATATGCTTGTGTTGTTCCTGATATTGTTTTCTCAGGACATTGTTCAAAGGCAGAAAAGTGATTGATCATTTCTATTTTCAAATCTGAGCAAAACAGGTCATACTGCGTTGCTGTACACGGCTTGACGCTCGCAGAATGCGAAATTATCAGATGACCTTGAGTCCTCAACTTGCTCTCGAAAAACAAACCAATTTGAACGTATTAAAATTTGCAAAAGATGCAAAAGAAGAAAAAGCCTTCTTCAGAATATAATTTCTTTCCCAACACATCCTACCCTTTTGATTTTGCCATTGTATTCTTCTTAGCCTTCAGAGCTCAGACTGTGTTATTATTGCAAGGTGGGAGAAGAGTGTGAGTTTTTCGTCGGTGGTGCGACGGGCAGCCTCTGCGACAGATGGTACCTACGCCGCATCCCCTCCTGGCTGTGACTCGTCTCGGCCGGAGGGCAAGCTCCTAAACCTAGTACCCCCTAAAATCTTGAAGTGCTTTGCAACGATGCCAGTCCCAAAGAGAGTGAGCCGCCAGTGTAGACACCTGTCACCCGTCCATGTCTATTGTGGGCCATACGTGGCGATCTTCAGGCCAGCTGGGGCTTTTGCTCAGCTCAGTGGTGCGCGGTGGTCGTTCAGCACCAGGCTCGCTGTCTCACCATAATAGTTTAGGGTTTGTGGATGGATAAGCACTCGTCAAATGTGCCTTGATGAAAGCCCAGCTGTGCTGTCATTTTGACTTTGATGAGGCTTTTTTCTTCTTTTTTAACCATCTATTCTTCACCTCATATCTCCAGCTGCTATCACAAAGGGCACGTTGTAAATTGAAAATGTTTTTTTTCATTTCAGCTTATTTTTCTTCTCTTTAGGGGGTAATGTGTAACCTATTGAAAGCAGCAGTGGCTTGCTTACCCAGACTGTCGAAGAGCGACCACCCTCTTCCCTGCCACCATCATTGTGCTTCTGTAATAGACGAGCAATTGTGTCAACTGCAGGGGGGTCTCCACAAATGAACAAGTCACCAAATCCCACCTACAATCAAATCCTGCATTCCACTGCCGCTTGCGGGACCTCTGCTATTTAGCGGGCTATTTTTCCACCTTGTTCCGCAGCCGCTTTGTACTAATCTGTTCTCCGAGGTGCCTGTATTCTCAACAGGATGCTTTTTTGAGGTACACCTCCCCCTCCATTCAGCTGGCCGTTTTACAAGCTGCAATTTGCACTACTCAGCAAGCCTGAACATCCATAGGCTGCTCCTGACCCTCGTTTCTCCCATTTGCCAGCCTGAAGCTTGTTCCCCAGTGGTTTATCTCTCTGCGGATGGCTGGCTCAGCTGTGCCGTGCCCTTGCAGTGATTTGCACACGCTGGGTGGAAAGACGGGCATCTCGTGTAACACAGTTCTCATTGCATCTATATCACAACACCTGACAGCCATCCTCAAATTGGCAACAGAAACAGATGGTATTGTGTCCTGGATTTAGCACAATAGTAGATGCAGTTTTTTTAGTCTCATAAACACAAAAATGAATAACAACAAGCAGAGCTAGGGGAAGAAAAAAAAGCGCATTATTATTCCCTCAAAATAGACAATATATTTATTGTGCCATTCTGTTGTTAAAGGAATAAACTGGTAATATCATAGTTTTTGAATAGTATATTTAGTTTATTATCTGTCTCTTCAAAGCACAAATACAAATTCCATTAGCATTTTTGTATCATGCACTATATTGCCCAAAAGTATTGGGACACCCCCTGCACTAACTTGATTGATACTTGGCCTTAACACTTTAACTGTCACCTGTCCCCTCAGTGGGACGCCTAAGTTTACTTCACCATATTACAAAAAATCCTAATCTAATCATGACAAACTATATATCGTTGGACAGATTTAAGACTCCTAAATAGATATATTACCACTTTTTTGTGTTACAAATGATGTAGGAAAAGTAATAGATTAATTTATTACAAGGGTGCACCTCAAAAATCTACATCAAGTAGGTAGCAAGTGGCACATTTAACTGAAATTGACATAGACGTAGAAGTCTGAATTACAGTTTTGCTATGTACTCCAGTAATCATTGTTTGATTTACAACTTTTAAATAATTGCACATGGTTTGTTTGTTTTTTGTACATTCATACATTTTAAGTGTGTCTTATGTGTCCAAATTTTGGGGGGCACTGTATTTGTAAAAACAAAGGCAGTCTCAATCTTGCAGAGGTGAACTTGCATACCCTCTCAGTGTGTTGATAAGCTGCAAACATCTATTGAATGGTGGTTGAAAGATATATGAGGCTAACGTAATTATAGTATTGATTAAACTAATGCATCCTTAAAGATTCTCAGCTTCCTGTGTGATTTCATTAGCCAATCTTACTGTATGGTTTCATCACTTTAAATATTATAAGAAGCTTCATCATTTCATATTTCGTTTTGGCAGAAACACACTTGGTGACCTCTTGGATTGATGCTGATACTTTTGGTTTTCTTGCCTTGGTGCTGCAGCAATAACCTGGCTCTTTGGATTAATGTCTCAGACATTTTTTTTTGTGTTGGTCTGAGCTAATAAATCCAGAATTTACGATGTGATTAAAGTCTTTCTTTGTTTCTTTGTTTCCTACTCCCCATCGCCCATAAAACAGCACATCACACCTTGTGCTGGTGTAGCTCTTGGTAAACAGTGCTATTCTTTTTTTTCCTCCTATCTGACGTATGTATGTATAATTTCCCACTCTTCTGGGAATATTAGAAGACAGAGTTTCAGAGGAAACTGGCGGGGTGGCATTAAGGTGGATACGGAATTGGATACGAAGGAGAGCTGAAGCAATAAAGCAGAAATCAATTCTTTTCGCATTGGCTAACAGCCAATAAAATAGTTGCTTGACAAACACCCTGTGAGCTGAAGGTATGTAAGCGGAAACACTATTCACTTTCTTTGTATATATGATGCCGATTTATTTACCCAGACAGAATTGATAGTAGGTATTTTGAAAAAAGAAGTCGCTTCCTGAACTCAACACCAAGTCCCCAAACACTGACCTTTCCGAAATTGTTTCAGACATTACATGCTCTTTGTTTTTCCCGAGTCCTATCTCAACTATGCATCTCTATAGGCACCTGCAAAGCAAGACCGGGATGCAAAGGTGTAAACATCCTGAAAGCTCAACTCCATTTATAAAACAGACCTGCTGGAGATTTGAGTTTCTGCCCTGTTAGCAGCCATAAGAGGAAAGTGATATATCTTTGCGTTGAGCTCCTTCCCAAGGGCCCTAGGCTGCGTGAATGTAACCAATGGCTAAGAATGCTGGAAAGAGGGGCAAGCAATGTTAAAAGCAGTGAAAGATGAATCTCTTTGGTAGCCACAAGGATGACACTCCTGGAATAGTTATTTCAGGTTACATTGCAGTCCGAAGCTCTTTTCTGAGAGGTGGGCATTTATAATGCAGTTTACATGGACATTAAAATGAAAAGTCTTTATATATTGAGTAATACATATGCATGCTCTTAAATTCCACCTATGAGTGCACTTCTTAAACACATGGTGGTCTTCACTGCAGTGTAGCATAGAAGAAAGAGGCAGATGATATTTTGATCCAATATCTTATGTCTAATAACATGTCATTTTAATTTTGTGTGCATGTATGTATGTGACGTGACGTGACGTGACGTGTGGCCAAGTATGGTGACCCATACTTGGAATTTGTGCTCTGCATTTAACCCATCACTCACCCCACCGACAATCCCTGCCGGACCTGGGACTCGAACCTGCATTATTACTGCTTTTGCTGTATTTTGGATCAAATAAAAAAACAATCATCTAGTTGCCAAGGAAATGTTTCTGATTTTTAAAGTCAAGTTAAAGAATAAGAATTCTAAATTAATAGGCATAAGAAAAATGCTGATCTAATATATAATATATATATGCCGTTCAAAAGTTTGGGATCAGTAAGATTTGTAATGTTTTTAAAGAAGTCTTTTCTGCTCATCAAGGCTGCATTTATTTGATTGAAAATACTGAAAAAAAAAAACAGCAATATTGTAAACTTACATTGGAATTTAAAATAGTGGTTTTCTATTTTAATATACTTTAAAATAAAAGAATTTTAAAAGAATTTATTCCTGTGATGCAAAGCTGAATTTTCTTCAGAAATTTCTTCAGAAATCGATCTA
Source organism: Cirrhinus molitorella (assembly GCA_033026305.1). Classification (NCBI taxonomy): domain Eukaryota; kingdom Metazoa; phylum Chordata; class Actinopteri; order Cypriniformes; family Cyprinidae; genus Cirrhinus; species Cirrhinus molitorella. The sequence goes on along the minus strand of CM065124.1, from coordinate 16,711,061 downwards.
ATATACAGATTTATTATCAATGTTGTAAATGGTTGCGCTGCTTAATATTTTTTTTGGAACCAAAAATATAGCAGTTATTTAAAATATAAATCTTTTGTAACAATATACGCTATCGTTCAAAGTGGGGTCAGTAAAAAAACTTAAAAAAATAAATAAATAAATAAATAAATAATAATACTTTTGTTTAGCAAGTATGTGAAAAAAAAAATAAATAAAAAAATAATAATATATATATATATATATATATATATATATATATATATGTATATAAAACAAAATATTACAAATTAAAATCTAGTTAAAATAATATCTAACAAATAGTATTTCATTGATACTAAAATAATGTATGTACATTGTCCTTTTTTTATTATTTGTTGTGGTGTTCTGGATACTCTCCATATTTGTGCATATTTGGATGTCAAATATATAGGATATAGGCACCAAATAGCACTTAATGGAGGAAGTGTAATAAATAAGACAATAAAACATGGGAGACATGACCAGTTCAGTAAATCCCTTTTATCCCTGTGGGTTCTTCTTCGCCACACGCACTTAAGAGTTTAAGTGCTCGATAATACCTTGTTTTATGCCCACATGCACCCTTGAACGGAAAGGGCATTTCCTCTAGCCTTTCTCATTTATTCTGCAAACGCCACCTAGATCAGATAAAGGCCCATCTGGAAAACTGTCCTACAATGACCCACTCATTAATATCGGCCCGCTCCCTCGGTCTCACAACACGCACGCTCATGCAGAAACAAACAAGAAAAACTAAAGTTTTGTCTTGAGAAATCACAATTATTTATCATCCTCATACTTTCAGAGGGATGAAAGTCAATGAGATTCCTAAACAAAAGATTGTGACGCACATTTTGCATCGATTTTACCAGCGGAGCTGGAGGTGATTTATCATGAAGAAATGCACAACCATCATCCTCTGCACAGTTCTTTCTTCAATAATCTTGACAAAATTTTGCCTTGTGGTCAGGTTGTTCTGCAGAATTTTAATCATGTTCAATTTAGTAAAATACAAAAATAATTTTAAACAACTAACAATATTTAAATAATTTATTAATAATATATATTAAATTATAAATGTGATTTAAAAATATTGAAGAGAAAGCTGATGACTTATAGGACTTCTGCTTAAAGTTGTTAAAGAATGTGACAAAGCCATAATAGCATCACTTGTATCCGTTGGCTAATTCAATTAGCTTTCCTCATGCTGCTAGACTGCGATGTTTCTTTGGTCTTAATAGTTTCCCCTTCATAAAGAGATATCCCATCTGGTCTAATTTTAAACCGTCTGTAACATGCAGCCTTCCATAATTTTCTCCGCAGTGAAGTTACATTTTGCTTGTTTGGCTAATTCAAAGTGATGGACCCAAAGGAAATCGAATTACACAAAACTAATTATCTATTGGATCTGGTGCTGTATGTGGCCGCAATCTTTGTATGGTTTTTATCCAGCAGTCTTTATGTAGATTATAATCAGGCTGTCTTGTAGTGACTAACGGGGAACTTGTGTATTTTTTCCCCTCTGTAATTAATCATAATTTGTAAAATGCACAGAAAAACAAGTAGTACTCCATGTTTTTTTTCAGTTAGCCACACAAATGCATTTACTATATTGTGTATCTCTTTAAAATCAGAATGATTATTACATGCTTTCTAATTTTATGTGCAAATATGGCATATTATAGCTCCAAACGGTTTATACAATTAATGAATTGCCCTTTTATCTAGGCCTTTTTTCCTTTCCCCTTGTAATTGCCATGTACATATCTGCAATACCCGAAAACTGATGCAATACCTTTAAAAGTGCTTAGGATTTTATAATCAATAGCTAAAAATGTATTGCATTTTCAGTTCTTTTAAAAGCACACACATATTTTGGCTCAGCATGTGCAATGTGTATAAGTAAGAAGCGTTTTTGTGTATGTTACAGCAAACTTAACATCTTCCAAAAAATTCACTCTCACATTGAGAATATTAAGGATTTTTACACGGCAAATGGGTGAAAATCATCGTTCTTAATTCAGATTATTCTAAGTAAGTGAATTTTGGTTCAGTTTAATTCAGTTTCTTTCAGTTCAGTTCAAATGTGTACTTTAATGTTTTATATATAACATGTTCCTTAGAGGCACAGTGGAAGTACATACTGCAATTCATAACTTGGGTTTTTATTTGAATTTCAGAGATATAGCGTCTCCAGTTTGTGAGCCATCTCTCAGGTGACTTTGTATAGTCTTGACGTATTTTAGGCTAAGCTCAAAGCTCGTTCCCTTGACAAAAACCTTTTTTTTTCTGTTAGCTTTTAGATTATTGCAGAAAATAAAAAAAACATGACATTGTTTCATTAATTTAAATCTTTTCCTACATTTTGAAAGTAAAATACAATCGTCAGAAGTAAAAAGCTGAAGGAGAGTAAACCATACTTAAGTAAAAGTACAGATAGATTACAGTGAAAATGATTCCATTACCAGTTACAAGCCACCAATTTAAATACAACTTTAGTAAGTCTGGATCTGATTTTAACAGTACTTTATTTTACTCGTACTGAATGTAGGCTCAATAAACATAAGCCTACAGACCAATATCCTTCAAAAAGGTCTCAGCTGTGTCCTCATCTCATATATGAAACACCTGCCATTCTGCGATTCTACCTGCTAATGCACTTATATTTGCATAAAGTATATTTATTGACAGGGTAATGCCTTGTAGATGGCAATATCACTTCTTTTGTAGCAGAAATAAACTGCATAAAAAGTTAGGTCCCATGTAAAGTGTAACAAATTTAGTGGTGTACTGTACTTATCCAAAAATGTAGTCAAGTAGAGATTAAATGTTGCTGATGTATTTGATACTCAGTTAAACAAAGTAGCCAAAAAGATACTTAAGTACAGTAACTATTTGCATTTACTACAATACTTTACACCACTGCACCACGTGGCATGACTTCATCATTACCATCCCTATGCTTTCATCAACTCTTTCTGTTATTGACCATGACAACCTTTGTAGTACCATTTAGCCATTTTTAGCAGCTACCTTTTTCAATAAAAGCTTTAAAGGGAATTCCAGGTATCAAGATTAGTTTAGCTTAATATAACATAAAACCCAAGATTTACTCTATTTAAAAAAAAAAAAAAAAATCCACATCATTTATACTTATTTTGCACTATAGGGGGGCACCACTATGACATGAAATGGTTGCACTCAGTGAGCTACTGGTGCTACCTCTTGCTATTTTTACCGCAACACAACTCCAAAAAAAAAACAAAAAATAAATACTGACAAAATGACCACAGCTACTAAAAGTGTTTACAGTTGGCGATGGATATAAGCGTTGGCTTAAAGGAGAAATCCACTTCCAGAACAAAAAATTAGACAGATAATGTACTCAATCCCTTGTCATCCAAGATGTTTATGTCTTTCTTTCTTCAGGTGTAAAGAAATTATGTTTTTTGAGGAAAACATTTCAGGATTTTTCTCCATAAAATGGACTTTTATGGTGCCCCGAGTTTGAATTTCCAAAATTCAGTTTAAATGTGGCTTCAAACGATCCCAAATGTGGTTGTAAACGATCCCAGCCAAGAAAGAAGGGTCTTATCTAGCAAAACGATCAGTTAGATAAGGTTATTCAAATACTTTTTTAACCTCAAATGCTCTTCTTGTTTTGCTCTGCCTGAACTTTGTGTATTCTAGTTCAAGACAGTTAGGATATGTTGAAAAACTCCCATCGTATTTTCTCCCTCAACTTCAAAAATCTTAAATCTAAATCTAAAATTTTAAAATGATCCTACATTGCTACAGAAGTACCAAGCCAGTCTTTGCAAAATAAACATGCAAAGAAGAAACACCCTTAACAAAAAAAGTAAAACAGTGATGTAGAACAATTTTGAAATTGAGGGAGAACATGAGATGGGAATTTTTCGGCATACTCTATCTGTATTGAACCGGAAAAAAACAGAGTTCAGGCAGAGCGAGACATTAAAAAGTATATAAATAGTATTTTTTTAAATGAAAATAACCGATAATTTCACTAGATAAGACCCTTCTTTCTCGGCTGGGATCGTTTACTACTGCATTTGGGATCGTTTGAAGCTGCATTTAAACAGCATTTTGGAAGTTCAAACTCGGGGCACCATAGAAGTCCATTATATGGAGAAAAATCCTGCAGTGGCTGCGGCATCATGACAAGCATTGGCATGTTTTCATCCTGCCAGGATGGCATCTAGCATTTCTTGTCTCTGCCATTTGTGAGCTGTGGCCTACTAAAAGCCTCAAAGGCATCAGGGTTAAAGTAGAGAGAGTGAAGACACTGGTCTTTAGGAAGTTTTATTCGTCCACAGGCATCTTCCCATTCTTTTCTCCTCTTCTTATCAGTAGGACAGCAGTGAAGAATTACATGCTTCTCTTGTTGGCCTTCGACTGGTACGGCAGCAAAGTTCCCTGATTATTATGCCAGAATAAGAGTATAGTTCCTATCCATATCATCTTGGAAAATCACCTTTCAATTTCTGTCAGTCTTAGTACACGATGTAACTACAGAAGAGTCAAGTTTTAAATAGGAAAAATATTGAAAATATTTGGTCATTTTTGAACGAGATGCTAATGGTCTAATCAGATTCAATGATTTATTCTAATCTATGCTAAAAGTACTACCGGCAGACCCAGAGATCTGCTGAATGGATTCAAAAACGGTAAAACTCATCTGTTTAACTCTAGGGGAGTTGGAAAATTTGCCTTTTTCAAAAAAAGTGGAGTGTTCCTTTAACTAAAAACCCATTCAGAAACCCATTGACTGCAGGACAGTTGAACTGGAAGTGCTAAAACGCTAACTCGTTTCTGGGTTTTGGACCTACAAAAAAATCATCAACCCTGCGGCACTCTATAACTCAGATTGACACACATTGTAAACTCTTATATATAATTATGGATGTAATCTTTTGAGCATATAAGTATTAAATTGTGGATGGAGTAATCTGGGCAAATGCGTTTAACGTTTTAACTTTTTGTACCAAGTATTACAGTAGAGTATTTTTTTATTCTCTTTCTAAATTTGCCTCTCTTTCATTTTCCATCCTCCCTCCCATTTTCTCTGTTTCTGTAGGGTGGTATGATCGCTCTTCTGTTGTCCATCCTGTGTTTGGTGTTGATCCTGTACACTCGTAGACGCTGGTGTAAACGCCGCCGCGTACCTCAGCCGCAAAAGAGCGCTAGTGCTGAAGCAGCCAATGAGATCCACTACATCCCTTCTGTGCTGATGGGTGGACAGGCCCGGGAAAGTTTGAGAAATTCTCGCGGACAGGGTCACAACTCGAGCGGCACCCTCAGCATCCGAGAGACTCCGATCTTGGACGGGTACGAGTATGACATCACAGACCTACGCCATCACCTGCAGCGGGAGTGCATGAACGGCGGCGAGGACTTCACCAGTCAGGTGACACGTACGCTCGACTCACTTCAAGGGTGCAATGATAAAGGCGGCATGGATCTCACTCCAGGTGTGTGAGCCCACAGCACACCACACTGCATGAATGTAAAAATCCTTGATAAACTCTAGATAAAAGGGATTGTTCATTAAAAAAATTCATTTAAAAAAAAAAAAAAAAAAAAAAATTCATTTACTCACCCTAATGTGGTTTAAAATGTATGAACATGCACTGGATGTTGCTTTCAGTGCAATTTGAATGAATTAAGCTTAGTGGATTTTAAAACCATTAGTGAACATTTTTTCAGATGATGCACACTAAAGTTCAAACATTTGGGATTTTAAACGCTTGATTGATTGCTCAAGAAACATTAATATTGTTGATGAAAACAGTTGTGCTGCTCAGTATTGTAGTGGAGAAAATATATTTTTTTAAGATTCTTTGATTAATAGAAAGTTCAAAATAACAGCACTTATTTGAAATAGAAAACTTTGTAACATTCAAATATTAATTTCTTTCAGAAAAGAGAAAAAATACTTTCACTAGAAAGTTTATGCTTTAACAAGTCATTGCTTTGAAAAATCATTTACAGAAGCATTCATGGCTTAGTGAACAGGATCAAACAAAATTTCTCATGGATGTGCCAAAGAGAGGGTGGATGTCATGATTTTCAATTACATCACAAATTTTTTCTCACAAAAAACTATGGTTTCAGAAGACTTGGAATATATCACACAAGTCATTTTAACCACTATTATAATCATTCTTTTGGTGCTTTTTACATCCTTTTTAAAGCTTGAATGTGTCAGTACCCAATCAAATTGCAACAAGACTTCAAAAGTGCCCCCTTTTGTGTGGCACAAAAGTAAGAAAGTCTTAGAACTTTGGAATGACTTGAGAGGGAGTAAATAATACAGTTTTAATTTTTAAACGAACTACTTTTTAACATGCTCAACAATATTTGAGATATAAAATGGTCAATAAAACCTCAGACAATAACCTTAATAATTTTAATAGCATGCTTTAATCACTCAACAAAATTAATTCACACTCCCAATTTAGTGTTTTGATTTCAGAGATACATAAACAATCTGACAACCAGGCCTTGAATGCATAAGTGAATGTGCATGATCAAAGCATGTTGGAAAAAAAACACTTTAGAAATTGATTTTTTTCTTTTTTTTTTATGCACCCCATATATATACATAAGCCAAAAGACGTTTTGGTTTATGCATATGTATGACGTAATACCAAATCTATTTTTACATCCAGGAACCAGTGAGATTTAAATTGCATGTGCTAAGCACATCATTTGCACATTGCTGGCCCTGAAAATATTTATTTCACCTCGATAGCTCAAGAGTCAGCAGCGGAGCTCGCCTTTTCGTTATGTGGCTGAGAATGAGAAAGCCCGGGTTAAGTGCGAGCTCCAGAAATTGGATAAAGCCTATATGAACAGCTGCAGAGAGGAAATCAACATGACATATTTATTTATTTAGCTAGCTAAAGCTATTTTTCCCAAATAATATCAAAGTAATAACACCATATATTCCTGCTAAGCAAAACTGCTTATTTGGCCGTGGGTTCACGACACCCATGGCACCCATTTAAGCTGTGCTATAGTCAAGAATAGATGTGAGTCACATGAGCCTGTGCCAGATTGGCCGTGTCTATTGGACACACAGAATTTAGAATGGACGGCCCTTATCAGATGTGAAATGATGTTGATGTTTGCCTTGAAGAGTAGCCCATTATAAATACCCCTAAAAAGCTTTGCAGGAGAGGAGCGATTTCATGCTGTCACAGTAATTTGCCTAATACAATAAAAACCCTGCAGTGCCAGTTGTCTTTGTTGTGCAATTTACTCATTATGAAGGGGCAGACTAACTACGGGGGATGGCGATATTGCGTAATGGTGAATGACGGAATGTCATATCCTGAATCGCTAGGCTGTGAAGGCTCTCGCTTTATTGTAACGTAACCCTGAAAATACTTCACATAGGCCACTTAGTCTTGTCCTTCTGAATGACAAGCGTTTACATAAAGTGTCTCCACATACCCTTGGTGGACTGTTATTTGCCGCTCATCTGTCTGCCTCTCTTCATCCCTAATTGTGACCTTTTTCCATCAGGGAACGATAGTACCAAACTGTCCCTAATGAGCAAGTACAAGGATAACATCATAGCTACCAGTCCTGTCGACAGCAACCACCAGCAAAACACACTCCTCCCACACAACACCTCCACCAACCAGCGCAAGCGCCTGTCCAGCAAAACACACGGTGAGTCTTTGAATCAGGGGCGAAACAGTTTGTGTAACCTTACCTTTCAGTATGCGTTTTGTACTGTTGTTCATGTCATGTCTTTAAGTTTAGTGTGCTAACTTAGCAATGCTAGCTGATTAGCCTGCTAGCTTAGCCTATGTGCTTTTTAAGTCTTATTTCCACACATAATTGCAGCCATCTTTAGTGCAATTACAGTCTCAATTACAGTAATGCTATTGTCTCCTATATAGAAGCTTTTTTCTGTCACTGAATCAAAAAATGTAAAAAGGTAATTGCGAATTTTTATCTCACAATTCTGATTTTTTTTTCAGAATGCCTGATACAAATTCGGAATTCTTACTTTTTTTCTAAGAATTTTGAGTTATAAACTTGATGTGTATTTTTTTAGAACTGTGAGTTTATATCGCGCAATTGTGACTTTTTTCTTAGAATTGCGTGTTTATATCTCGTAGTTCTACATTTTACCATGCAATTGCAAGTTATTAAGTCAGAATTATGACATAAAAACGTACAATTCTGAGAGTATATCAGTCTTTTTTTCCCCCTCAGAATTGGACTTTAACTCGCAAGTTAAAGAGTTTCTATCTTCTATCTTACAATTCTGAGAAATAAGGAAAGTCAGAATAAAGTAATTGCGAGATACAAACTCGCATTTGTGAGAAAAATGTCAGAATTGTGAGTTTTTATCTTTATTTTTTATTCAGTGGCAGAAACACAGAAACAAACAAAATGCAGTTATATTGTGGAATATTATTATAATTTAATATAAAATTTCATATATTTTAAAATATAAGTAATTCCTATGAAGGCAAAACTGAAATCTTCAGTGTCACATGATCAGTGAAAACTCATTTTAAAATAAACATTTCTTAATGTTATCAATGTTAAAACTGTTATACTGCTTATATATTTGTGGAAATTGTGATATTTTGATCAAGAAGCTTAAAATCACTTTTATTTGCAATAGATATTTTTTGTAACATTAGTATCTCTACTGTCACGTTTCCTTGCTGAATAATAAAAAATATATAATAAAAAAGAGTAATTTATTTAAAATTAAGTAAATAAATAAGCTGTTTATATGTATTGTCTTTTTTCAGCCTTTGCATCATTTATAGGTTGCATAGCTGGCCGTACCTTTTGAAAATTTGGTCACAAATACGATCTGCTTCTGGTAAAAATATGATGTCTTCTTATTGGCATTAACAGTACAGAAACCATGACCACAGAACCGCAATACAGTCTGAACCATGAGAAATGTGAGCCGTTACACCCCCACTGAATATTTCCTTCCATCCACACAGATCTCATTCCAACCACCGTCTATCTCTGTAATCATAACCACACACAAATATTTGTCTTCCACTCTCTTTGCTATCCCATTCCTGGTTTGAACTTTTCTTCCTCTAGCTTTATTCTTGCCTGATCAGGCCACCAAAAACTTTGATTTGATGAAGTATTCGTATGCTTTTGATAATGATTATTTGTGGTGGTTTTTAGGGAAACATCTCTGTAGATATCTACTATGAAAGACAAATTCCTTCCTTGTACATTTACTCTGGGCACAAATAGCTGATGTCTAGTCAAGTGTTTTCCTTGAGTAAGATTCTGATTTCCTAGCTGGGCAAATATTTGACTCTCTGCTCATGCTTTAATGCTTCATTACCTCAGTCCAGCAGACGTACGGCCTCTCTCTGACCTTCAGACCAGGCTTTTTTAATACCCAATGCACTTGTATTGTGCATTCACTGCATACGAATGTGAAAATGTAAAGGTGCACTCAGAAATGTTTGCCTCATTAAAAAGCTTTACAGAAATGAACGTAACTGATAAGAAAAAAACAAAGAGGAAACAGTCATTTCAGTAAAAAAAAACTTCAAATGTGAAATGTAATGCAGGGAATTCTGGGAATGTTAATAAAAAATTTTTCACTGTAAATTATATGTTGCTTTTCACTTCAAAAAAAATATTTTGCTGTAAAATTACATGAAATGTCCAGACGTTTTTCACCGTATAGTAGTACAGTTAACTAATTAATATGTTTTTAAAAAATGGTAAATTGCAAAAACATTATTGTAAAAGAATAAAATATCCAATTTAGATTTGCAATTAAATTTTTAATTGTGAGAAAAAGGTATGAATTACCAGATACAAACTCGCAATTGTGAGTTTATATCCCTCTATTCTGGTTTATAACTGACAATTTTGAGGTTATATCATGCAATTCTGAGAAAAAAGTCTGAAATTAAAGATGAAAAGCATTTTTTACAGACTTTTACTGTTGAAATCACCATCATTTTTTACAGTGTATGGTCTTATGCTCACCCAGGCTGCATTAATTTGATAAAAAAATACTGTAAAAATGGTAATCTTACAAAGCATTATTATAATGTAAAATAGTAACATTTTCTATTTAGGTTTGCAAGATTGCGATTTTATATCCCGCTATTCTGATTTATAACTCACAATTGTAAGGTTATATCATGCATTTCGGAGAAAAAAAGTCAGACTTGTGAGTTTATATCTTGCAATTCTGACTTTATAACTTGCAGTTGCAAGTATTTATTATACATTTCTGAGAAAAAAATCAGAACTGCGAGTTAGTTAAAATCACAATCATTTTTTACAGTGTATGGTTTTATGCTCCGCAGGCTGCATTTATTTGATGTAAAATACTGTGATATATTGCTAAACATTACTGTAATATAAAATAATATAATTTTCTATTTAGATTTGCAAGATATAATAAAAAAAAGGAGAATTACCAGATACAAACCTGCAATTGAGAGTTTATATCCTGCTATTCTGATTTATAACTCACAATTTTAAGGTTGTATCATGCAATTCTTAGAGAAAAAAAAGTCAGAATTGTGAGTTTATATCTCACAGTTCTAATTTTATAACTTGTAATTGTGAGTTTATATCTCACAGTTCTAATTTTATAACTTGTAGTTGTGAGTTTATTATATCATGCATTTCTGAGAGAAACAGTCAGAACTGCAAGTGTATATTACGTAATTCTGAGGGAAAAAATTCAGAATTTCAAGATAAAAAGCATGTTTTGCAGTATTTTACTATTAAAATCACAATATTTTTTATAGTGTGTGTGGTCTTATGCTCACCCAGGCTGCATTTATTTGAAGTAAAATACTGTGAAAATGGATATATTGCCAAACATTATTGTAATATAAAATAATCAAATTTTTTATTTAGATTTGCAAGATATAAGAAAAAGGAGAATTACCAGATAACCTGCAATTGAGAGTTTATGTCCTGCTATTCTGATTTATAACTCACAATTTGAAGGTTGTATCATGCAATTCTGAGAAAAAATCAGAATTGTGAGTTTGTATCTTGCAGTTCTAACTTTGTAACTTGCAGTTGTGAGTTTATTATATCATGCATTTCTGAGAGAAAAAGTCAGAACTGTGAGTTTGTATTACGCAATTCTGAGAGAAAAAAATCACAATCATTTTTTTTTATAGTGTATGGTCTTATGCTCACCCAGGCTGCATTTATTTTATGTAAATTCAATACTGTGAAAATTGATATTTTGGCAAACTTTATTGTAATATAAAATAATGTAATTTTCTATTTAGATTTGCAAGAAATAAGAAAAAAAAGAGAATTACCAGATATAAACCTGCAATTGAGTTTATATCCTGCTTTTATAATTTTAAGGTTGTACTATACAATTCAGAGAAAAAAGTCAGAACTGTGAGTTTATATCTCGCATTTCTAACTTTAAAACTTGCAATTGTGAGTTTATTATATCATGCATTTCTGAGAGAAAAAGTCTGAACTGTAAGTTTGTATTACGCATTTCTGAGAGAGTCAGAATTTCAAGATAAAAAGCATTTGCAATGCAGTCTTTTACTGTTAAAATCACAATCACTTTTTACAGTGTATGGTCTTATGCTCACCCAGGATGCTGAATTTGATGAAAAATACTGTAAAAATGTTAATATTACAAATTATTGTTATAATGTCAAATAATTGAAATCTAAATCTAAAAAAAATCTATCTATCTATCTATCATCTGTGTGTGTGTGTGTGTGTGTGTGTGTGTGTGTTTGTATTTTGTATATGATATGTTTTAGAAACTTTTCCAGGATCAGGATAGAAAATTAAAAAAACAGTGTTTATTTAGGATAGAAACATTTTGTAACACACATCTTTACTGCCAGTTTTATTCAATTTATTTAATCCTTACTGAATGAAAGTATTCGTTTATTTCAATAATGTCATATTTGTCAATGTAACAAAAAAAATAAAATAAAATAATGATAATAATACTGCCTGTGCCTGTGTTTAGTTAATGTTTACAGGGAGCTGCTGTTAACAATGCCATAGTTGTGGGCGTTCAGAGTATTATGAAGAAATAAACTTCTAAACAGTTCAGCTGTTTTAATCTTTATATATGTAGGCGGATTGTGTATTGCCAATCCACTAATTGCACCATGCATGAGTTTGTCTCTGAGGTTTTGGGCCTGTCTTTGGGTTACTGGCCTTTAAAGCGTTTTCTGACAACTTCGAAATAGCATCTCCAGCTTTTCATATTCATACTGAATTGCCCAGCTTGTTTTATTTTTTTATTTTATACATGATTTATGACAAAATGACTGTTCTCTTTGAAAAGGTTTCTCTTGTCTGTCTTTCCTCTAATGAACCTTGTATCACTGTTCATGAGCGAGCTCTCAGAGCAATCCGCAAACGCGAAAGCTGCTAAAGGCTATGTTTAGACACCCGTTCACGTCGCCGGAGGAGAACGTGTGTGAGCACACAGATCCTCTCAAGTTCTTCTTTTTTTTTTCTCAGTCACACCTGCCTCTCTCACCTCATCTATTTATACCTCTCATTTTTCATTAGACAAATTAAAACTGTTGCTCTTGCCGTTTTTGTGCTATCTCTAGGTCAGCGGTATCGCGTAGGCGTTCGTATTTCACCTTCCCTCGTTCCGAGATCATTCCAGTGACACTGTGATTCAAAGACCTTGCAAATGATTGAGTTCTACCACCCTGAATGGCAGTACAAAATAACTTTTTTGTTGTAGGAGGCGTGTGCACCTGCACTGCATGCCGAGAAGCTGTTGGCGCTCCGTGTTGAATATTTAAACGCACTCATCTTTTATTCCCCTCCACGGAGCTTTGCACCTTTGGCCCCTGCCTAATTGTGGAGGCTAGCGCACAATCTTCACCTGCTCTGTGAGGTTTATGGCTAATTCCTTTGAAGGTGCTTCTTTTGTTCTCATTTGTTACGAAGACAAAGGGAGGCATCGGCGTGCCGGCGTGTGTCATTTCGAAATGGTTGTTAGCGTTTGAAGTTGTAAATGCCAGGTGTTTCACCAGCTTTTTAGTTAGATTTTCATTATATAATCAAGTTGAGACGTTTTTACTGGTGTGCTCTTAAGGCATTTCGAAACAAAAGGGTCGAATTCACTAAACTGTTCCATGGCATTTAAACACAAAAGCCTGGAGTGTATTCAACTAGCATTCGGTTTAACCAGGCACTAAATGTGATTATATATCTAAATATATGTACACTGGCATTCAAATTTTCCAGTAATGAAGACTGAAAACAGTTGTGCTGCTTTAGATTTCTGTGGAAACAATGGAACTCTACTATTTAAAAGTTTGGAGTAAGTGAGGTTTAAAAAAAGAAAGAAAGAAAGAAAGATTTCTATTTCAAATAAAATTTGAATGTCATATTAATCAAAAGATCTTGAAAAAGGGTATTGCCATTTCCAGAAAAAACATTTAAGCAAGAAACAGTTTTCAACATTAACAAGTCTCTTCTGCTCATCAAACCTGCATTTATTTGATCTAAAGTACAGCAAAAACAGTAACATTATATTCTATGCTATAAAATTAAAAAATAAAAAGATTTAGTGTTTTCTATTTAAATAAATGTTAAAATTAAATTTGTTCCTGTGATTTCAAAGCTGATTTTTTTAGCATCATTACTCCAGTCACACAATCCTTCAGAAATCATTCTAATATTCTGATTTACTGCTCAAAAAACAGTTATTATTATTATGTTGAAAACAGCTGAGTAGAATTTTTTTCAGGTTTCTTTGATGAAAAGGAAGTTCAGAAGAATAGCAGTTATCTGAAATTAAAAATCATTTGTGACATTATAAATGTCTTTATCATCACTTTTGATCAATTTAAAGCATCCTTGCTAAATAAAAGTATTAATTTGTATAATTTCTTTCACACACACACACACACACACACACACACACACAAAAAAATAAATAAATAAAATAAATATATAAATAAAATAAAATACACTGACTTTTACAGAAAGCTTTTTGAATGTTATAGTGTATAATGTTACAAAAGCTTTTTTTTTCAGATAAATACTGATCTTTGGATCTTTCTATTCATCAAATAATGCTGAAAATGATGTACTCAAATGGTTTAAATATTGATAATAATAGTAATAAATCATCATATTAAAATGATTTCTGAAGAATGGAGCAGTGATTCTGAAAATGTAGCTTTGATCACAGGAATAAATTACACAGATATTCAAATAATAATAATAATGTTATTTTAGTAAAAATATTTCTAAATTTTACTGTTTTTAATGCAGGCTTGGTGAGCAGAAGAGGCTTCTTTAAAAACATTAAAAATCTTACTGTTCAAAAACTTTTGACTGGTACTGTATTAGAAGGATTTCTGGATAATCATGTGACACTGAAGGCTGGAGTTATGGCTGCAGCTTTACAATCACAGGACATTTTAAAATATATTAAAATAGAAAACAGTTATTTTAGACAGTAATAATATTTAACACTATTGCTGTTTTTACTGTATTTTGTTGATAAATGCAGCCTTGGTGAGCATAAGAACATTAACCTTTTAAAAACATTAACCAGAAGCAATTAGCTTTTTTTTTTTTTTTGGCAACAGTTATCCATTAAATATTTTGATCATTCCTTTACTAAATAGGGTTGAGGGAACAATTTAGACAGCGCATACAAATAAACACCATAATTAGTCATTCTCAGTGAATTCTTTCCAGAGCATAGATGTTTTAGAAGACATATTGAGGACAACTGGTTTCTCACATTGTTTTTTCTGCTTTTTCATCTATCTTTACACTTTAATTCATGAATCATTTGATTTGTCATTCAATAATGCGTTGATGTGCTGAAATAAAATGCTTACTTTCAGAGCTGTGCTCTTTTAAGACTTGCAATTTCACTGTAGGGCCAAACAACTCCTGCTGTTCTCGTGACCCGCCTGTGTCTTGTTTCCATCACAGCTTTGAATATTTCATGTGATGTTTTATGGCGGTATGAAATGATATTGTAAAAATAAGCGCCATTCGGTTCATTCCGTACAGATGGCTCATCTATAAATGATAATTGTTTGATTCTCCTCTGCACCACAGAAGATGTTTTTAATGGATAGCCACACTGTTGTGTGGACACGGAGTAACTCAAACATTATTTCTCATCATCGCGAGTCGGTTTAATCCACGGGTCAGTGCGCTCGTGCATCTCTTCTTCACGCGCTGCATAATGAAAGCGTTTGTCTAGCTCTGACGGGTAAATTGTGTCTTTTGTGCACGACGAAAAAAGAGCCCATGGAGGCGTGCATCTCTTATCTCAGTCGCACTCCTTACCTCCTGTTCATTACTTATATTTACCCAATACTCTTCTGAGAGGAGAAGCACATCACGACGATTACTGTATGGTTTCCGGCTTATTCTCTGTGTGTCACATCGGTGTGTGCTGTGTGTGATGTATGTTTGCAATTATACAGATTCTAATGTGGTTAATCATTTATTTGAATGCTTTGTAAACCCTATTATAGTATAAGTGCTTTGTGTTAAAATACTATGATGTTTATAATATTATGCAAATATTTTCTCCTGTTGACTTATCATTGTATGTCTTTCACTGCATCATTTCATTCACATTTTTGTATATAAATACATTTTGATTGATATCTAACATAATTTCTTTACATGCATTACTGTTCAAAATTTGGGGTCAGATTTTGAAGTTAATTCAATTTTTTTTATTATTGGTAAAATAAATAAGGTGTCAGTTTTTAACATTAGTTACTGTATTAACTAACATGGACGAACAATGAACCATACATTTATTACACTATTTATTAATGTTTTTGTTAATGTTAGTTAATGAAAATACAGTTGTTTATTAAAGTGTTACCATTTTATTTAATTTTATTATTTTATTCAATACTGTTTATGTATCAAAGTATTTTAAAGTGTATTTTTAATCCAAAAAATCTTGTTACTTTTTGGAAAATGTAATATAAATATATACTTCATATATATATATATATATATATATATATATATATATACACACACACACACACTACCAGTCAAAAGTTTGGACACACCCGCTCATTTAATGTTTTTTAAGAAAGTTTCTTATGCTTATCAAGGCTGCTTTCACTTGATCAAAGTACAGAAAAAAAATAATATTGTGAAATATTATTACAATGTAAATCAATGTTTTTCTATATTAATATATGTTAAATTTTAATTTTTATCTTTAATTAAAGTTGAATTTCCAGAATCACTTACGTCTTCAGTGTCACATGATCCTTCAAAAATCATTCTAATATACTGATTTATTATCAGTGCTGAAAACAGTTGCACTATTTTTTTGGTACCTGTGATACTTTTTATCAATAAAATCAATAAAAGGTTAAAAAAAGAACAGCATTTATTTTAAATAGAAAGGTTTTCTAACAATATACACTGCTGTTCAAAAGTTTGGGGTCAGTAAATTTTTATTCTTTCTTTTTTTGAAACAAATTAATACTTTTATTCACCAAGGATGTGTTGAATTATTAAAAAGTGATAGCATAGATTTACATTGTTAGAAAAGGTTTGTATTCATAATAAATGCTGTTCTTTTAAACTTGTTATTCATCAAAGAATCCTGAAAAAAGATTTGGCAGCATAACTGTTTTCTACATTGATAATTCTAATAATAAATCAGCATATTAGAATGATTTCTAAAGGATAGAGACTTCTTTAAATAACATTAAATAAGAGTGTGTGTCCAAACTTTTGACTGGTACCCCTCAATTTGAATTTTAAACAGTACTGTATAAAGTGCCTTGACAATTGTAACATAAATTGCAAACATTTTTGCTGCGCTATCTGTCAGATTTTCCCTCATTAACAGAATCAAATGGGTTTCCAATTTGATATTTCTAATGAATCTGTTCTTCGTGATTTTTAGCTCTTTATAATTACTTGGTGTATTAATCAATAATGCTAGATAAGTAAACAAAGGGATTGGCAATTAAACAAAAAAATCATCCTATTGTCATGCTGTCACTGTCATTTGTTTAATTTCAAAGCCTCAGAATGCCATTGTGTTTGGAAATGTTCTTGTATGTCTTAGGTAAAATCATTATTTTCTTTCTAAACTGACTTTGAAATAATCTAACATTTAATTGGATAGTCAGTTAGTAATTAATGTTGATGTTTTTCATTATTGAGACCAAGATCATTTTTGTCTAAATTGTTTAAGGTTATTTTACATGCAGAATGGCTTGAAGGTTTGTCTCGAAACTACTTTTTTTTTATCTAGTTTGATGAATTACTTGATGGATGGGTTTTGTATGAATTCTACAGCGGGTTCAACTTTCCTGAACCCAGATGGAGACTCTGGGACGGAGGCGGACAGTGAGCCGCAGCTGACCTTCTACACCGACCCAAACCGCAGCCGCCGTCGCAGTCGAGGTATGAGAAACGGTAACGTCAACACCGCGTGGGGCTCCGGGGGTAAGGAGGACTTCCACACCATCGCATGATTTCAACCTGCACCACCTGACTGTGGCCATTTGGTGTTTGTGTCACACTTTGTTCGGATACCGAGCAAAGCGTTAGTTGTGAAGCGGCTTGCCTTACAACTACCTCACCGACCAAGGCATGTCGTTACGTGTGAGATTCGCCATTGATTTGACGTTTTACAGGAAAGCATTAATGCTTAACTTTTTGTTTTGTTTTGTAACTGTCCTCCAAATTGGACTGAGAGTCCCTGAGTAATTTTTGAGTTTTGCTAAGAGAATTCTTCAGAGCTGCTTCAGGCCTCCATGGATTTGAATGACGACTAAATGCAAGCTTACAAGTATTTAAGCACCTTAAGCTTAGCAGCTCCTTCTGTAGACCACCATTCAACATTAAGCACGGTAAATGTGTGTATGTTAAGCACTAGGAGAGCATGTGACAAACCGGTTGGACAGTACTGCCAGACACTAATGGCTAGAGTCTGTCTGAAACTCTTGTATTGTCCCCCGAGGAGCGCTGCATTGTGTTCTGAAGAGACCAGACTGAATGCAAAGCTCTCTAAACTCTTGAGGAGCTGCCACTTGAAAGGCAACTAACAGACAATCACTTTGCTTTAATGCTTTCTCCCTCTAATTACTAAATGCTTAGACCCTGTACTTGTCAAAAACACTACTAGTCAGCTGTAGCAACGACACCTTTAATTGGACTTAAGTTAATAATAGACACGGCTCTTGTCGCATTTTTTGCCTAGATCGCTGCGGGAACTGGTGATTGGGTGAGAGCAGCGTGTTGA
This sequence comes from Cirrhinus molitorella, assembly GCA_033026305.1. Taxonomy (NCBI): domain Eukaryota; kingdom Metazoa; phylum Chordata; class Actinopteri; order Cypriniformes; family Cyprinidae; genus Cirrhinus; species Cirrhinus molitorella. The sequence goes on along the minus strand of CM065124.1, from coordinate 16,692,754 downwards.
TTTTGATAGACATGTTTGCGTACGTTTATATTAAAAAATAGGTTTTAATATGAACTGTCGTATTTGAGTGAAGTTGTTCAAAAGTGTTTTTTTTTTTTAGAGAAGTCTTTTCTGCTCATCAAGGCTGTGTTTATTTGATTGAAAACTACAGAACAAACAGGAAAAAAAGCTAATTAAAAATAGTAGTTTGTTCTTTTAATATACTTTAAAATAGAATTCATTCCTGTGATGCAAAAAATGAAATTTCAGCATCATTATCTCATTATCCTTCAGAAATCATTCTAATATGCTGATTTATTATCAACTTTGGAAACAGTTGTGCTATATATATATGATACTTTTTTCAGGATTCTTTGATGAATAAAATGTTTAAAAGAATAGCATTTATTTAAAATAGTAATCTTTTAACAATATATTCTACTGTTAAAAGTTTGGGGTCTTTCTTTGTTTGAAAGAAATTAATACTTTTATGCAGCAAGGATGTGTTAAAATGATACAAAGTGATAGTAAATACTTATGCTGTTCAAAACGATTTCTGTTTTTGATAAGTGCTGCTATTTTAAATTTTTTATTCATCAAAGAATCATGAAAAAAGTATCACAGGTTCCAAAAAAGTAGCACAACAGCACAACTGTTTTTAAAATTTATAATAAATCAGCATATTAGAATGCTTTCTGAATAATTGTATAAAATAAAATAAAATAAAATAAAATAAAATATAATATAAAAGTAATACTTTAACATAAAGGTGTTATATTACTTTTTAATGCTACATTGATATACATATATACATACTTATGTTCTAAGCCCTACTTAAATACTAAATGCTTGCATTTACCTCTTTATAGTTGAAAAATTGGAGCTACCTCCTAATACTTACAGAAATTAGTAAGGCCAAGGGACAAAAATCCAGATTATATTCTTATCTAAAATTAATTCTTTTAAAATAGTTTTGCTCTAATTAGTCTTTAAAAATGTGGTCCTCAGTAGAAGACCAAGTCCAGTATGTTTCGCCTATGTCAGACTGACAAAATGTGAACGCACTAGTTCCCATAGCGTAAATCAGTATTTGTCTGATGAATATTTAATAACATAAGAAGTATATATACACTACCAGTCAAAAGTTTGGACTCACCCTCTCATTTAATGTTTTTTAAAGAAGTCTCTTATGCTCATCAAGGCTGCATTTATTTGACCAAAAATACAGAAAAAACAGTAATATTGCAAAATGTTATGCAAAGCTGAATTTTCATCAGCTGTTACTCCAGATTTAAGTGTCACGTGATCCTTCAGAAATCATTCTAATATACTGATTTATTATTAGAATTATCAATGTTGGAAACAGTTGTGCTGCTAGATTTTTTTTTTTTTTTTTTTGCAACCTGTGATTATTTTTTTCAGGATTCTTTGATGAATAACAAGTTAAAAAGAACAGCATTTATTCAAAATATAAATCTTTTCTAATGCTATCACTTTTTATTAATTTAACACATCCTTGGTGAATAAAAGTTTTTTTTTTTTTTTTTTAAAAAGAAAGAATAAAAATGTACTGACCCCAAACTTTTGAACAGTAGTGTATATTGTTAGAAAACCTTTCTATTTTAAATAAATGATGTTCTTTTTTAACCTTGTATTGATCAAAAAATCCTGGAAAAAAGTATCACAGGTTCCAAAAAAAATATTAAGCAGCACAAATGTTACCAGCACTGATAATAAATTACAGATATAAATTAAATTTTAGTGTGTATTGATATAGAAAAGCATTGATTTACATCGTAATAATATTTCACAATATTAATTGTTTTTTCTGTATTTTTGATGAAGTGAAAACCTTGATATGCATAAGAAACTTCTTTTAAAAACTTTAAATGAGAGGGTGTGTCCAAACTTTTGACTAGTAGTGTATATATATATCAAATATATATATAAAATGTGTGCAATTGTTTGAATCAATGCTTTTCGTTTTCTTTTGATCATGTGTTTTTCATTTCTTGAAAAGTCAACCTTTTTTTTTCGATGCGAGATCTCACCGGTAACATCTACACTTAAGATGATGATGTCTTAAGTACCCATGCTTTAATATTGCAAAAAGGGGGTTTCTCCTTTTGTAGTCGACGGGCTGCAGCATTACTGTAATGCTCAGCATCTACACGTATGCCATTTGTAACTCCTTTGTGACTCCTTTTTCATATGCTGTATATTTGTACAGTGTAAATTTGTTGTTGTCATTTGTATATTGACTTTTGTCATCATATATGTATCATCTGATTTTCTTTCATATGTATTTCATTGCTGTTTCCAATTGACCCTTCGGTAGGAGTTTGATTGACAGGTGGTTTGATCAATCATATTGCCAAAACAAACCAAGGCACAAGAGTAGATTAACATCAGTGGCTTCGATCTTGAAAAATGCTGTGTATTGACGCCCTTCCGCGATTAAAACAAGATACCTTCTAATGTTCATTTATGTTTATTTTGTGCTATAACTAGTAAAAAGTTAGAGGTGATCGGTTCACATGCTGCTTGAACTGAGCCATTACAGCAATCTCTCATGACATATTAAAGAGCCACTAAACAGTCGTCATTCAATACATTATGTCAGAATGTACAGACGAATTTGAATCCCAATTTATTGGTACATTCTGACGTGACATCTCTGTTCCCTCCTTCAGGGAACAACGGTTGCATATGTAGTGTTTTTATAGTTTTAATGTATTTAAGAGTAACAAAATGTGCAAGCAAAGGACTGTTTCATACCAAAAGGAAAAGTCTTATTTTTGCAAAGGGTCAATTGCTGCATGCTATTTTCCATGTTTATTCTGAGATGTTATTTAAATGTTACTCACGTTAATATATATATGACAATATCTGATCATGAGTATTGTGTCCTTATACATTATCAGTGGATGTGTTTATGTCATCTTGTGTGTTGTTATAATACTCATAAACCATTTTCAGTGTCTTGTGCCTTATATTACATGTAAGAGATGTACAGGGCAGCACTACACCAAACCAGTTTGGCCGTATTACAAAAAATGTTGTCAAAAACAACTCTTTTTCATATTTTGCCATTTGCAGTATTTAGCATAAAAGCAGCAGGCTTCAAAAGGTAAAGCATTATCTCTCCACTGCTCTATTCATGCCAGAGCTGCCGCAGCTCCCAGAGTTTGGCTGGCTGGTTTGATCCAGTGCTCCTTTCATGGACCACCAACCCTGATGTGGGCTGTTTTTTAACTGCATCCCTTGTGCCTTCCCAAGGTACACATAAAAATGTGAACTTTCCAGTCTTGTTGCATCGCTCTTTTATTGCTTTCTTTCTCTCTTTCTCTCTTCGCCCCAGGTTCCCCACGGAGCCCTATCAACAAGACCACCCTGACTTTGATCAGCGTGGTGAGCTGTGTGATCGGCCTGGTCTGCGCGTCTCACCTCTCCTGTAGCCTCAACGTCAGAGTCATACTCCACGTTCCGGAGCACCTCATTGCAGACGGTAATCTCATCACGCGCTCTGCTTCCCGTCCGGCCCCTGAGCAGCGGGGGTCCTCGGCCCCCTGTCTACCCCCCACGATTTCAACTGTATTAAAGCAAATGTCATACCGACTCTCGCTTTGTCTCTAGTGAAAAGCCAAACAGATGTGTGCTGAAAGCATCAAAGAACAATCAGACTCGAATGCATAGTCTCTAGTTGTATTTCAAATCGTGTACTAGGCTATACACCATGTACTTCCACTGTACACTATGTACTTGGGCATCTAGTAACTAAATTTTTAAAGAGTCTCAAATGAAACACTAACGTTTATTTTTTAATTTTAACACAGACTGACATTTGGTCTTATTTGGTGTTGCTGTTAGCTTTAGCATGTTAGCTGACTTAAGATGATAAACTGTAAGTTATTTTGAAAACCCCGCTTTTTAACAAATACTAAAAATTATTCACACGTTGCCTGTTGGTTTAGTATTCAACTTATATTTGTTCACCATGTTTTCATTCTTCAAGCAGATAAGTTACAAGATGACTTCAAATTGATGGTAGATTAGAGTTACACTGCAAGTTGTTATACACTGCAAAAAATGCTTTTCTAGCTTAGATTTTTTGTCTTGTTTCCAGACGAAATATCTAAAAATTCTTAAATCAAGAATTATTGTCTAGTCAAATACACAATAATGTCTTGTTTTCAGAAAAAAGAAGTTCAAATTAAGTGAGTTTTCTGCTTGAAATAAGATTATTTTGCTTACCCCATTGGCAGATTATTCTGCTTGTTTCAAGCAAAACCTCACTTAATTTTGACTTCTTTTTTCTGAAAACAAGACAATAATTTTTACTTGTCTAGAAAATCCTTCTTGATTTAAGAATTTTTAGATATTTTGTCTAGAAACAAGACAAAAAATCTTAGCTAGAACAGCAGTGTACAAAATACATTGAATCTATTTATAGGAGGCAACATGTTTGATATAAACAATATTAGATTATAGGATGTAATGGGGCACCGGAGTAAAAAGTGCTTTTTAAACCACAAGAATGACACAAAAACTCACTGCAGCACTTTCACTATGCACTTGGGAATTTGCCTGATCCTTGACATGATTGTATGGAAGCCTGTTTTTGCCACTGAATAAAAAAAATGTAAAAGGTAATTGTCACTTTTAACTCACAATTGTGTGTTATAGTCAGAATTGCGAGAAATAAAGTCAGAATTGCGAGATAAAAACTCGTAATTCTGACTTTTTTTCTCACAATTGTGAGTTTACATCTCACAATTCTGATGTTTTTTCTTAGAATTGTGAGATATACATTTAATTGTGAGTTATGAAGTCAGAATTCTGATATATAAACTTGCAATTCTGAGAACATATCAGTCTTTTTTCCTCTCAAAATTGGACTTGCAATTTTGAGGTTATATCTCAGAATTCTACCCCCCAAAAAAATTAAGAAAAAAGGAATTGCGAGATACAAACATGCAATTGCGAGAAAAAGTCAGAATTGCGAGACCAAAACTCGTAATTCTGACTTTTTTTCTCACAATTGTGAGTTTACATCTCACAATTCTAATGTTTTTTTCTTAGAATTGTGAGATATACATTTAATTGTGAGTTATGAAGTCAGAATTCTGAGATATAAACTTGCAATTCTGAGAACATATTAGTCTTTTTTTCCTCTCAAAATTGGACTTGGAAAATTTTGAGTTTATATCTCAGAATTCTACCCCAAAAAAAAAATCGAGAAAAAAGTCGGAATTGCGAGATACAAACATGCAATTGCGAGAAAAAGTCAGAATTACGAGTTTTTGTCTCGCAGTTCTCACTTTATTTCTCGCAATTGTGACTTTATATCTCACAATTCTGACTATAACACACAGTTGTGAGTTTATATCTCACAATTTCAAGAAAAAAAAGTCAGAATTGTTAGTTAAAAAGTCACAATTACCTTTTTGGATTTTTTATTCAGTGGCAGAATTGAGCTTCCATATGATTGAGATCATCAGCACAATGCTCAATTCAGCTCAATTCTGCATGAAACACGTGACCAAAACTGCAGTTTAAATAAAAATTTGGTGTCAAAAGTGACTGCACAGGGACTTAAAGTCCCCATGAAATCAAAATTAAAGTTTTTTGGCTTTTGTTATGAATATGTTAGCCTTAAAGTTATCTATAAGCTAGTGTGTTTCAAAACAATGACAAAATTCACGGTTACAAGATACGAGCATGCAAAGCTTAGAGTCTCATCACTTCTACAAATATGAATCAACGATTTTGATGGCCTCACGCTAGACTTCAGCTTCTCATCAAACCTTCTGTCCAATCAAATGCACTCTAGACTCTGTAGCGTCCCGCCCCCTACACTATAAATAGATGCTGAAGCTGCGGCTGAGATCGGTCACTTGTTCACAGAGTTGGTACTTTCTGTAAGGTAAATGGCAGGCAATACGCAATATAGGTAACAGGGAACGATAGTGTAAATATGCTTTCCGTCGGGGCAAATGAGGTCTGGTTTGGCGTTGTGTCACGCAAACCGCAGCAGCGCGCAGTCTACTTTGGACTTTGACCCCGTCCAGAGATGCGATCGCATGTATTAAACTACACAGCCTCAGCATGATTGTGATCACTATTTTGTTTTAGTGAGAGTTTCATAGTGAATCTAGGGGGTAATCTATTAGACTGTGGCTGTCATAAGCTGTAAAATGCGGCTTTACCACACCCAGCGGCTCTGGCCGAGCAGATATAAATAGAACACTATTGGCTATTTTAAAAAGTGGGCAGGGCTGCTCGATATGGCTCCCCTGTTTTCCTGTTTCACTTGAAATTACGTCACCACATAGAAGAACGCTGCATGTTTCAAGGCACTTCAGTGGACCTTTAAATGGATCATTATTGAACCATCAGTACATGAATCACTGAATCCGAACAGACTGATTCAACTGGGAGTTTGTGAGAAAAGACTACTGGGAGTTTGGGAGAAAAGACTATTGATTGATTATTTCCTTAGCCTGTTTGGCTGTGTGTGTGTGTGAGACAGAAAAACTGTGATGTAGCATTTTGTCACGCTACACTGCTACTTGTTGGAAAAAGTAGCTAGTGACAGGAAAAAGCAACATTATTTTGAAAACAGCTGAGCTGCTGTCATGCTATAAAAAAATTAGATAAGTTAGTAGTCCTACTTTTAGTTAGTTACTCCCTAGAACTTCACTCCCAGACACACACTTGTACACAACTGTAAACAACAGCTAGCCACTTTCCCCAAGGGTTCTCTGTTTGCGCTTTGGACCTAAGTTGCGTTTGTGTTGGATGAGCTTGTTATTGAATTTCAATGTTGCACCTGCAGACCAAGACTACAGGCCACTCTCTCTTACCCTCTTTTCTCTTGCTCTTCCTCTCTCTCTCTCTCTTTCTTTCAGCTCATTGGCATTTCAGCCGTCACTTCTAGAGTTTGGGCGATATGATGGATTGTGACTGGCTTTGCTCATCTGTCATTTTGTCTTTCATGCAGAGCTCTTTTCTATGGGGTCTGGTGCTTTAGGGTAGATTAACATTCACATAGATGTCTAAGTGGAAGAAATCTGAAAAGAGGAGACTTGAAGGATTCACAGTTCGCCTTTTGAATTGGAAAAATCAGATTTAAGATGTGTCTATAACTGTCTAACAGTATTACAGGGTAAAACTTGATGTCAAAGCAGATCTGATAAAACTTGATTTTTGCAGAATAAATTCTGTTCTATGTGGCGTTCATGGTTTTGAAATATTCAGACGGATAATTCAGAATACATCACGCTTTCAGATGTTTTATCTGTAGTGTTGTATCTTATCCGCAGCTGTGCATGAACCACAAAACCTAAAGAAATGTGTATAATGCATAGAATTTCAGCTGTATGGATTTTGTCTTGCTTTAAAAAGTCCGAAACAGTTTTAAGCATAACAGCATGGTCGGGAAAAAACATCATGCTGCTTTCTTAAGTCTTTTAGTACTTTTGATTTGACACAGATCGTATAACATAAAATTAAAGTGGTTTCAGTTGACGAATCAGTTAAATAAATGAATCAGTGAATCGTTTCAAATCGTGAGAAAGCTGAGAAGCTTCCAGTTTATAGTTTATATTCTGAATAAGAGTTCACTAATTTACTTGATGTAACTTTTAACTGATGTCCTTTCTGATTCTTCTTTTCTAGGCTCCAGATTCGTTCTGCTTCAGGGCAGCCAGCTGGATGCATCTGATTGGCTGAACCCTGCCCAGGTGCTGCTGTACTACCAGCAGAATGCCAGTGGCCCCTGGGTCAATGATCTGTGTGGCCGCCGTCTCTTGGACCCCTGTGAGCACCAATGTGACCCAGATACAGGTACAGCACCACCCTGACATGATTCTGTACTTCACACAGCTCATGTAGAAAGTCTGACACCAGGAGCAACACACACTCTAGGGGACATACTTTGAAGGATAGTTCATCTAAAAATGACAGTTCCGTCATCATAGTCACCTTCATGTCTTCTAAACTTTTTTCCTCAGTGGAACACAAGAGTAGATATTTTGTAAAACAACTTTGAATTAATTTTTTGTGCATACAATGAAAGTTAGTTTTTTGGACTAAGCAAAAACAGTTATTCAAGATAGTTTACCCAAAAACAAAACAAAAAAAAAGTCATTATTTACTCATTTTATATTGTTCAATTTTTTATCCTATGTGAGACACAAGATACACTACCAGTCTAAAGTTTTTGAACAGTAAGATTTTTTATGTTTTGTTTTTTTTTAAGAATTCTCTTCTGCTCACCAAACCTGCATTTATTTGGCCCAAAATACAGTAAAAGTGTTAATATTGTGAAATATTTGTACTATTTAAAGTAACTAATTTCTATTTAAATATATTTTAAAATGTAATTTACTTCTTTGATCAAAGCTACATTTTGAGCATCATTACTTCAGTCTTCAGAGTCAGTATAATGCCTTTTTTTGTTTTTGAATATTATAGAAACAATTGTAGAATTTAGCAATGATGCTTTAAATTGATCAAAACTGATGATAAAGACTTGTAATGTTACAAGTTATATTTTCAGATAAATGCTGTTCTTTTGAACATTCTATTCATCAGAATTCATCAGAAGAAACCTGAAAAAATTATACTCAGCTGTTTTCAACATTATAATAATAAATGTTTTTGAGCAGCGAATCAGAATATAAGAATGATTTCTGAAGGATCATGTTACTAAAGTAATGATGCTAAAATTCAGCTTTGAAATCACAGGAATAAATTACATTTTAAAATATATATTCAATAGAAAACAGTTATTTTAAATAGTAAAAATAAAATTTCACACTTTTACTGTACTTTGGATTAAATAAAAGCTGGATGGAGAGCAGAAGAGACATTAAAAAAGCATTACAAATCTTGAGACTGGTAGTGTATTTTGAACATTTTATTTTATTTTATCTATACAATCAAAGTCAATAGAGGCCAGTGTTGTTTTGGACCCCATTAATCTTCATTGTATGGACAAAACAGTTGAAACGTTCTTTACATTTCTCTTTTGTGTTCCACAGATTAAAAAAAGTCACACAGGTTTAAAATGACTTCAGAATTTCATTTTTGGATGAACTATCCCTTCAAACTGCACATTGGGATTTTCCCCTTTCCTTTCATTTGTCTGCATCTTTGCCAAATTAATCATAAAATAATCTTTCGTTCCATCCCTTCGCCCTAGTGAATGAGTGCCCGTCCCCTTCACTGTGTAAAATCAATGTGTTCACCGAACTGCAGTTGTAACGCAGCTTCCTTTAAAGAGCAGGAGGGACAGGAGAGAGAGGCTTAGCTCTGATTCATCTGTCGTTTCATTTGCAGATTTCTCTGAAGGTGTCTCTCTTGAGTGAACAGTATTAAGTAATGAAAGCTTAATTGAGCGAGAGCTGCGAGGACAGTAATGCCTGGCAATGAATCTTTGTAATGAAAGACTCAGACTTATACAGCTTGAGTGACCTGGATTTGAATTATTATTTCTTTTTTTTCCCCCCTTGGATGGGACGTAAATTAGGATCAAAACGTGGATCAAATGAAATGCCTTAACTTAAGGATATTTTGAGCCAGGGAAGCATTAATATTCTAGATGATACTTGATTAGACTCAAGCATGTTGAGTTGTATATTAACACTCCAAATGAGGGGGATAGTGTTAGCCTGTTATATTACATCAAATTTAACTTACTACATAAACAGAATAAGTACTACCGCTCCATAGTATACACAGAGTGATCACGAATCACAAAAGTAAAAGTAAAAAGCGAGCACACATTCAAAAGTAATTTTAATGCCCCGCATATTAAAAGTGGCTCCCTGATGCCCACAATTTATAGTATAATGCCTGAAATGTACAGTATAATAACCCAACGATTGTGAGAGAAAGCATTGAAATATATTTTACAAATAACAAATTGCTGCCGTTGTATTATAGGAAGGCCTTGTTGTCATATTTGGAGGTCCTTTGCATAATTAACATAATTTTCCAATTGCTTTTTGTTGTGTTTTATTGTTTAAAAAATGCCAGGACACACTACATACCTATGAAACTCATAACAGTGTTGCTGAATAATCTCAGGCTGTGAGCAGACGTTTTTCTGTTTGCATCATAAATTTTAATGCACTATCTGCATTTTACCACTAAAGATTGCAACTTTGTGAGCTGAGATTGATCTATTCAGTTTTATTGTTGTTCCAGTCAGCCAAAACATAGTCAACAGACACCCAGGTACATCCAAATAAATGGTAATACATTCGCTTTATAGCTGTTTCTCCGATCATCTGCAGCAGGAATCAGTCGAATGTTGTTATCATTTGTTGACAAGTTCCTCCTGTTTGCATTCATAATTCAAAAGAGGAGCTCCACTGGGCTTTGAAAAGTGAATCTTTCAACCCTAAATGAATCAAAGTTGGACCAGTGGGAACTTGCCTTGCTTTCCTCACAAATGAAATCTAAAGGATGAGGCCTTGCTACTGCCACGGTTCAATAATTGCATTGTGCTTTTTGTATGATGCATTCTTAATGAAAGCCTCGGTGTGTGGGGGGGCAGACTACATGGCGGAGGTTATTCGCGGAAAACCGTAAGACGGTCTCAATCAAATGGGAGAGGGAGATGCTGATGAAAGCGGGGATGGGGAGCGACAATAACTGGAGCTGTGTGCGCGTTAAAAAAGATTGTGAATCACAGGCGCAGAGGATGTGTAAAAGCCGAGATGAGAATCGGGCTGATAACGGGTCTCTCGGAGGCCCTGTTCACCTCCCTCATTCCCATCAGGCTTCAGGGGACATTTATTAAACAAGAACACGCCATGTTGTGTCTCAGGCTACCTGATCCTTGCACTTTTGTTTCATTAATTTGACTGAATAATAGATCCCCTACAGACTCTCTCTGTGGTTGCGGAAAGAGAGGAATTACTCGGGACTTAAAAACTTCATTAATAAGTAATTCTACACAGTCACTCTCTGTCTAAATCCAATAGTAGTGATTTTTCTTCTACACACACACAAATATAAATAAACTGGAGAAGTCAGCAGGATTTTGTATAGGTCAGTAAATCCAACATATTATACATTGTTTCCTTTTCGTCAGTTGGTATTTGATTGATTGGACAAAGTTGTTGAAATAATACGTTTTGGTTTTTACGTGCTGAAATGCCCAAAGATATTTGAACAAAGATAACGTGTGAATGTATTCATTTATTTATTTGGTAACACTTTACAATAAGGATTCATTAGTTAACATTAGTTAACTACAGTTGAGGTCAAAGGTTTACATACACCTTGCAGAATCTGCAAAATGTTATTTATTTGACCAAAATAAGAGGCATACTGACCTGAATAAGATATTTCACATAAAAGATGTTTACATATAGTCCACAAGAAAAAGTAATAGTTGAATTTATAAAAATTACCCTGTTCAAAAGTTTACATACACGCGATTCTTAATACTGTGTTGTTACCTGAATGATCCACGTTTTTTTTTTTTTTTTAATAGTTGGTCATGAGTCCCTTGTTTATCCTAAAGGCCGGGACACACCAACCCGATGCCAAACAACTAGCGCCGACGAAAGCTGACTGTGTTGTCGCCTCTCGTCGGCTGTGTCTGCGGGCGTCTGAGCAAAAAAACTGAGCTCGAACACACCGAACCGACAACGCCCGACTACAGACTAGAAGGTGCTTTCTGCGCGTGGGTGAGGATATATACCTTTGCGTACCTGCAGATGGCAGTAGTCTGTATTTTCTCAGAAAGAGAATTGTGCGAAATGACAGCGAGCCGGTTCCCTCTTGACTCCGTCGTTTGCTTGTTACGTCACTTCACGTTCAAGTCCTCCACGTGCTCTGATTTGATGTCTGAACATGTTGAATCGGGCAAACTTCTGCCGACATGAGCACGACGAGAGCCGTCGAGAGGAACACACCGAACCGTCGCGCCTCACCGACGCCCACCAACTGCCCGACGAAGCCCGACGGCCGATCGTCGGCTTGGTGTGTCCCGGCTTTAAACTGTTAAACTGCCCACTATTCTTCAGAAAAAATCCTTCAGGTCCCACAAATACTTTGGTTTTCCAGCATTTTTCTGTATTTGAACCCTTTCCAAAAAATGAAGAGCTGGGGGGATGAAGATCAGGGTAACTTTAACATATTCTGGAAACATTTAAGTATCTTCTGTAGCTTCTGAAGGGCTATACAAAATGAAAAAAAAAGAAAGATATTTAGGCAAATTAAGAAAAATGTATACACATTCAAAAAGTTTACACCCCCGGCTCTTAATGCATCGTTTTTCCTTCTGGAGCATCAGTGAGCGTTGGAACCTTCTGTAATAGTTGCATAGGAGTCCCTCAGTTGTCCTCAGTGTGAAAAGATGGATGTCAAAATCCTACAGTCATTGTTAGAAAAGGTTCAAATACGGAAAAATGCTGAATAACTAAAGAATTTGTGGTACCTGAACGTTTTTTGTCTGAAGAACAGTGGGCAGTTTAATTGTTAAGGACAAACAAGGGACTCATGAACAACTATCACTACATTAATAAAGCACAGCTGTGAATTATTCAGGCAACAACACAGTATTAAGAATAAAATGTATGTAAACTTTTGAATGGGGTCATTTTTATAAATTCAACTATGATTTCTCTTGTGGACTATATGTAAGCATCTTTTATGTGAAATATCTTATTCAGGTCAGTACTAAATAAAAATAAAATAATATGCGTTTTGTATGATCCCTCTTATTTTGGTAAAATAATTAACATTTTGCAAGGTGTATGTAAACTTTTGACTGTACTTAACATAAACTAAGAATGAACAATACTTCTACAGCATTTATTAGTATTAGTTAATATGTATTTCATAATTTACTAATGCGTTATTAAAATCAAAATGTGTTTGTTAACGTTACTTAATGTTACTAACTGTATTTTTATTAACTAACGTTAGCAAAGATTAATGCTCTAACAAATGTATTGTTTATTGTTTGTTCATGCTAGTTAATGCATTATGCTATTTTATTATGTTAACAAATGACACCTTGTTGTAAAGTGCTACCATCTAGACAAATAAATTTAATATATACATTTCACAGATAAAGCGCATAGAAAAATAAGATTCACTGTCAAGTTAATGCAAAATTTATACAGTTATTTTAGCACATCTCAATCAAAATATATAGCTGGAAGTTTTTCTGTTTGCACCATGAATTTTAATGCACTTCATCTGCATTTTGCCACTAAAGATTGCAAACATTTTTTAAACAGAGATTGATCCATTCAGTTTTATGGTTGTCCCCATCAGGGAAAACATAGTCATTATGCTCCCAGGTACATAAAAATGAATGATAATGCATTTGCTTTATAGGCGTTTCTCCAATATTATACCTCGTTCACCTTTTCTCATAATAGGTCAATGTTGAATTGACTGGTAAAAGTTGTTGAAGAAAATTGCATATTAGTTTAAGGCACTGTGCATGTTTTAGCAGCTAGTAACTATTTATTTTATGTTCACCACCATTTTTACCTTCAAATTTCTCTCAATTCATTCAAGGTTTTGAAACCGGCATGCGTAAGACTTAATTATAATAAAATTAGAATAATTTGTAAAACAATTGAGATGGAGTACAGCATATCACACTGCAGGACACCTCTGCTGCACCGCAGTACAATTTCAAGGTATTAAGCAATTCTGACACGTTTCCAACAGTTAGACTCCATATGCTGCGTACATACAAATAAGTAAAGCTTTGACTTATTTTATGCTTATTAATGCTGCAAATCTCTTCTGTCATGTAGAGATGTCACTCCACAGGACTGAATAAATGAACATTGGAGTACTTCCACGTACAAGCTTAAAAGCTTGTGTGTTTTTTTTTTTGTTTAGTTCCTGTTGGGTTCTTAATTAGCAACATTTGTCACGATTCCCAAGAGAATAGGCAAAAAAACACCATGTTCAATAAACTATAAACCATATTGGTTTTGTTATAAGGCCTCCTATGCCTTACTCACAGTATAGGAAAAAAACTCTGCTTCTGCGTGTATTGTGTGAAGAGATAAATTAACAAGGTATGTATTTCTTATGCATACAGCACTGGCTGAGCGCCTGCTGGATATCCTCAACGATCAGTCAATCACGGAGCCACTGGGTACATGTTTCCTGGCAAAATTGTCATTTACCACCCAGAGTCATAAAGGCTCCCTGCATCTCATTTGAATTGATAAAAATGCTATTATTACCTACGGTACAAGTTTAATTTCAGTTTTACAAATGACTTTGGCAAAGCTAAAACAGTTAACTATGCAAATAATAGCAGTGCTAAACCTTATTATTGGCCTGCCAAAATGTGCTAATGGTCAGTGATATATCAAAATAATTGTTTATGTCCAACAAGGGTAAATGTTTTTTTGTTTTTTTTGCTGCACTGCACTTTTTTTTTTTTTGTATTAAAGACAAATACACTTTTAGGCAAATAATTGGAAGTTAATTATATATATATATATGCATTTTCTGGAAAAACAGAAATACTGTGAAATATGACCCTGGACCACAAAACCTGTCATAAGTAGCACAGGTATATTTGTAGCAATAGCCAACAATTCAATGGTCAAAATAATTGTTTTTTCTTTTATGCAAAAAATCATTAGGATATTAAGTAAAGATCATTTTCCATGAAGATATTTTATAAATTTCCTACTGTAAATATCTGAAAATAGTATCCTATTAGTTGTCCTATCCTAACAAACCATACGTCAATGGAAAGCTTATTTATTCAGATGATAAATGTTAATTAAAAAAATTGGCCCTTATGACTGTTTTTGTAAAATAATTTTATATTCTAATATATTTTAAATATAATTTAAAATATATTGACTTTTCAGCAGCCATTACTCCAGTCTCCAGTGTCACATGATCTTTCAAAAATCATTTTAATATGCTGATTTCTTATTATTATCATGTTAAAAACAGTTCTGCTGTTGTGGAAGCTAAAACTTTTAGGATTCTTTGATGAGTAGAAAGTTTAGTAGAACAGCATTTATTAAAATAATTAAAATATTTTGTATATCATTTTATAAATGTCTCTACAGTTACTTAAATACATTATTTCTGAATAAAAGTATTAATTTTGCTGTTTGATAAGTTTGATATTAGTTTGAGAATTCTAGACTGTTAATACAGCAAGTGTACAGCATATTTATCATAATTAATATATTTAGTTTTAGTTTTAGTTAACGTTTAAAAACAATATTAATAGCTTTTTTCCATTTTGCATCATTTAACCATACAGTTTCCCAAGAATTCATTTTTCTCTTATTAGTCAGAACATCAGTGATGTAACTCCAACATTAGTTATAATGCATAATACAGAATTTAAAATCACTTAAATTGTATTAGAAGAGCTTTGGGTGTATGATGAGAGAAGTCAACATTATTGCTGACATTGTCCAAGCATCCTTATGACTGTTGCTTTGCACAAAATGTCAGCAGATGTTTTCCTTAGCCTTTTTCATATATAGTCTCTTCCCACTCATAACACATTTGTTTCCATGTTTGCCAACGCAGTTTTCCCTCTGTGCCCCCTCAGTCTGCTCACACATGTCCTGCTCAGGGTGCAGCCTCATCAGTCCCATGAACCCAAATCATGACCGACATGCCTGCGGTTTGGCCTGACAAGACTGATCAGCTGAACTCAGAGTGATTAGACTTGTCTGAGCCATGAGCATTACTGAAGAGGGCTGACACAGGGAATCTGCTGTGCATGCATATATGCTTCAACACACACACAACAGCAGCCGTTTATAGCTTTGCACATCTAGAGAATCACCATATTAATGTAAACATGACAACGTGAGGTCATTTTAGTTTGACCCTGAAGGGGGTGAATTAATATCTGTCATACGGAGAGACGATTAGACTACAGATCAGGGCATGGTGTGAATGTGAAGGGGGTAACAGCAAAGTATAAGTGAAGTCATGCAACCTTAAAGTGGGGTAAAATCGGCACGTCATGTTCACAGCTGCTTCACACATCAGTCCAAATGGTTTAAACTGGCGGAAATGGACTAAAACACAGTAAACAAGTCAACTTCCTGCATTTAACTGACCTTGAAATACCTAAAACACGAAGTGATCTGTGAGTCATCTAGTTTGTAGCAGTCACTCAGCTCAGTTAAATGAAAGGTGCACTTCTGTGTCTGTGACTATCATTCTACTTGCTGAACTTACTAAGAATTTGTTGTCTAATGATCTGAAGAGAAGGTTTGAAGCAATTTAAATATTTTTTAGACTTAATGTTTCTATTTTATTTTTGTTTGTTTATAATATGAACAGTTAATATGCTTATGAATATAAATATCATAAATAGTCAATTAAAATGAATGAAAATTACATGTAATTTTTTATTTAGTGCTGTCCCGAATTAGCTTTTCACATAACAGATGTTTATATATTCTCCACAAGACACTTGAACAGCTATCACAAAACATAAAAACAGTTGTGGATCATCCAGGAAATTACACACAGTATCATGATTCAAGGGTATGTAAACTTTTGAACATGGTCATTTTTATAAATTCAGTTATTTCTCTTGTGGAGTATATATTAACATCTGCTATGTAAAATAGCTTATTCAGGACAGTACTAAATAAACAATAATGTTCATATTTTCATGATCCCTCTTATTTCGCTAAAATTATTAACATTTTGAATATTCCACAAGGGGTATGTAAACTTATGAGCACAACTGTATATATACATACGTTTTTTTTGGTAATGTAAGGTCAGTTATGTTACCTATGCCTCTAACCTGAAAATATCCAACTGAACAGGATGGGGGAAAAAACTAAAAGAAAAAAAAAAATTGGAACAAAAGGAAAAACAAACAAACGTAGAGAAGGGACTTTGCTTTTTCATTTCAGAGGTGTACCACACATATTTTTGGACACAGTGAAATGCAGTATAATAAATTATTAATAAAACATATCTGGGGTTGTGAATGTTCTAGAAATTAAACAAAACTTGAAAATAAGATTTAGTATTAAAACCCCTTCACCAAAAATTACAATGATAATTGCAGTTTTCTAAAACTGCAAGTAAAAAAAAAAGTAAAAAGTAAAGTAGAAGTAAAAGTAAAAAAAAAAAGAAGTGGTTGCTACAGTGACTGTTAATTAAAAAAAAAAAATCATAGGGAGTATATTAGCCACAATTGTCACAGAAAATAAAAAAGCAATTTCTCTGTATGTGTGTGTGTATATATATATATATATATATATATATATATATATATCAAGCTAGATGGATCACAAAATAATGGAATAAAACAAATGTTTCAGGCACATTTTTAAAAGTTAAAGTGTTTCTTCAATTCTTTAACTGACATTGAGTCAGCACGATGCTGAAAAAAGTTTATATGTTTACATATAAAAAACTAATTAAAACAGCATAACTAAACACATCTGTTTTGAAGAGTTATTTACGGTGATTAAAGCAAGTCCTGTAGTAATGTATGATGATTTTACATTTGTAACAATACACTAAAAAATGCTGGGTTAAAAACAACCAATGCTGGGTTATTTGGCAGCCCAGCACTGGGTAAATATTGGACAGAACACATGCTGGGTTATATATGTCAACTATTTATTTATTTATTTTTTATTACTATATTGCTAGCTTAAAATGGGCTGTTAAAAATTTTAAGATCACACACAGCATTACTAGAGGCAACAGCAATAATTAAAATATGAACATTTGTGATGCGATCTGGGAAGACCCAACACATGGTGAAATTTGACCTTTTTTAGGTTTTGGTGGGTCGAAAGCTAAAAGCTGGGTTCAAGGCCTTTCCAAAAAATTGTTTTTATTTTGTCCATAGCTTGAACAAAACAAAAGTTATGTCTATCTGAAGTGGGCTGATAGCTATGATTTTCAGAAATGGAATTTTGAGAAAAACGGGTTTAAAGACTAACATCTGTTTTCCGTTGTTTATCATGGGTATAGTCTCTGAACTTTTGATCACCCCTTGTATGTTTAAATAGCACCAATAATGTACCTTGTAGTTGTATTTTACATTTAGAAACGCGAGCGCAGCACAGCTGTTCACTGTTTAAATAACAGACTGTCATCAGACTCCTTCTCTTTAGTATCCTTCATCTCTGGATGTGAAATAGTTCGTTATAACATCATTCAGGGCACTGACATCACCAGGATTGAGCAGATTGGGCAAGTTATTTCGTTTGAGCGAGCAGCTTCTTCCGACTGCGTAGATCTCTTGCGCTCCGCCATCTCACGACATCAAAAAAAAAAAAAAAAATACAACTTTGCGTGCAGTAATTTACACAGAACTGGTGGGAAATGTGCATTAAGACACTTTTATTAAATATGTTACGTGGTTTATTTTGATAGGTTAACTGTTTTTGCAGAGAAAGCACCTCCGCAGCACATTCTTAACATTAGAGAAAGATGCAGTCATTTCTGCTTGCTGCAATAAAACACAGTTTTACTGCACTAAACAAGTGAATGTTGCCTAGATATTTTCAGAGATGATAGACAAGATGTTACAGAATAATAATTTAATGAAAACCTAATTTTGACACAAAATTGACATTCGACCTGTTTTCCTGAAAACATCCCAGCGCGACATCCGACGGGTTTTCCCAGATCGCATCACATTTATTAATAGGCAAGAGCACCCATAGACAAAATATGAGACTATTTGGGTGAATACAGCATAGTTTACAATATACTTTCAAACTCATTTAACAAGCATTTTAGAAATAAAAAAAATGTAACATTTAAAACTAACATCCAGTACACAGTTTTTAGTGTAGTATTTTAACAGAAAGCTGGTACCATTCTAACTGGCATTCTCCAGGGACACATAACAGTCACTGTTTAGCACAATTATAATACTAATAATCTTTTTCTCAGATTTTCGGTGATGGTTTATTGTACTTATGTCTGCTTGCAGGAGAATGTCTCTGTTTCGATGGCTACATGAAGGACCCAGTTCATAAACATCTATGTATTCGCAATGAATGGGGCCCAAATCAGGGGTGAGTACCGTACCATACCACACAATCAGGCATCTGCCACCTTGAAGTTGGCCGTGCTTATCTGTAGTAAAAATGTCTCCAGTGCCGATAGCCAGCCAGGTGTTGTGCACTGTAGGGAAATTAAATTGGCTTGTTTGAATTAATTAGCTTTTTTTGCATGATGCTCTTCCTGTGGAATTGGAAAAGGGATTAGCGCGGTGAAGCTCTGGGTCATTTTAGATTTGCGTGACAGCGATTTACATTTCAGTATACCAATGAGATACATGTATTGTGCATTTTAAATTGCATTACACACGTAAGAAATGATGTATTTTGCCACTTGCTTGCCTCATATCCAAGTACTGCTATTAAAATGATCAAAGAGAAAATAACTATTTTGAAATTCTACTAAACTTTTTTTTTAGTTTTGCAAGTTTTGTTGTTGCCTTCAGATATTTTAGCAGAGGATAGAACTGCATCTGAACAGATGGTATCTTTAATCTAAGGTAAAAATGTGAGTGTGCCTAACCAAACTGCTGCTTCTTAAATCAACAGATAGCACAAACACAAGAGAATGGCAGAAAAGGAGAGAGTGTTTTGCTTCTTGGCGGTCTAGATATAGTCAAAACACTTAAATGTTAGGAGCACAAGTTTCTAATCCCGGAAAGACTTGTATTTAAGATGTTTGAAGTTAATTAGAGCCTCTCTGAGGAGAGTTTCACATGCTCATCTGGGTTTGAGGCTGTCGCTCTGGAGCAGTTTGATTAAGACTTGGAGGTGAGGAAATCCTTGGCATTTTAATTGGGAGGGAGATGGGAGTGATGACGGTTGGTGAGATGGATCCGATAATTAGAAATCAAATTGGAACAATCAGGAAGATTGCCTTAGGGGAGTGGAATAGCGCTGGATGTGCTTGTTCCCTTTTGTGCCATGCTGTGAAGGTGTGAACAGTTTTTAATTGACTCTAACACTTAGTGGAGGAGAAAGAAAGTCCATTGCCAAATGCTTTTTTAAAGTTTCAAAGTGCCAAGATATTTCCTAAACTGTTTCCTGCAAATCATTATATATGGCTACTTTTGTCTTAGTTTATCTCTTAAGGGAAGGGTTGTCTGAAACCATTGACCAGTTGCATAATCTTAGGCTAGTTTTAAAAGTTAGTTGTGATAACTTTTTGAAGTCAGTTAAAGTTAAAGGTAGTTGAAAAAGTTGAATCTGATTGTTAAGGGGCTAGTTGGTCATATTAGTTCTTAAAACACAGTTTAACTAACTGTCCCAATGCAATAACTTACTGTATGTTACAGTGTTTTTTTTTCTGTTTATTTATGTATGTATTTATTTTTTTTATTTTATTTTCACCTTCCTGTGTAATGAAATCTTAGTAAGCTTTTAAATGTATATCAATATTGTATATCAAAATTATATATTTAACAAAGTTGCTTTTTATATATAATCAATGTATTTTGTTTTATTAGATTTTTTTTAAATTTATTTCTCCCTGCGCAATTAATTCTCAGAATGCTATTGTTTTTAATGTAATAAATATTTTATTTTATTTTGTTTTATCAGTGTATTTATTAATTTATTTATTCATTCCTATGTTATGAATTCTATTGTTTTCTTAAACTATTTTTAATTGTATAACAATACCAAAAATATATATATTTAAAAATTTATGAAGTAATTTTGTTTTATTTTATTTTATTTTATTTTATTTTATTTTAAGTGTATTTATTTATTTATTTATTTTTTTATATTTACCTTCCTGTGTAATCATTTTTTTTAACTGCAATTTTTAATTGTATATCAATACATGGTGAAACATTATATATTTAGCAAAATATTTCAAACTATATTTTATTTTATTTATTTGTGTTTGTTTATTTATTTAGTTTCACCTTCCTGTGTAATTAATTCTTAGTATGCTTAGTATTTTATTTGCGTAACAATCAAATTACATATTTAACAAAATATGTAGTCATTTAATTTAATTTAATTTAATTTGTCAAGTTGTTTGTTTGTTCATTTATTTATTTATTTATTTTCACCTTTTTGTGTAATTAGTTCATAGCATGCTATTGTTTTCTTAAACATTTTTTTTTTTTCATTTTATAACAATACCAAAAATATATATTTAACAAAATATATAGTAATTTTTATTTAAGTTTTTCACTGTACAATTTATTTATTTATTGTTCACCTTCCTGTGTAATAAATTCTTAGTATGCTATTTTGTTAACTCTATATCAGTACCAAAATTAAATATTTAACAAAATATGTGACCCTGGACCACAAAACCAGCCTGAAGTTTGCATATTTGTAGCAATAGCCAAAAATACCTTGTATGGGTCAAAATTATAAATTTTTCTTTTATGCCAAAAATCTTTAGGATATTAAGTTAAGATCATGTTCCATGAAGATATTTTGTAAATTTACTACTGTAAATATATCAAATCATAATTTTTGATAAGTAATATGTATTGGATATATACTTCATTTGGAAAACTTTGAAGGCGATTTTCTCAGTATATTTTTATTTTTTATTTTTTTGCATCCTCAGGGCAAATATTGTCCGATCCTAAACCATACATCAGTGGAAAGCGTATTTATTCAGCTTTCAGATCATTTATCAATCTCAATTTTGTAAAAATTGACCTTTTTATTTGATTAGTTTCTGTGTAATGGATTCGCAGAACTCTTCTGCTTTTGGTTCTCTTATGAATTGCGAATGCTGCAGGACAAATGTTGATGTTTAAGCAGCAGTAGGTGATCTGTGGTGTGAAGTGGTCTAACCAGGCTGTGACTGCTCTTTTGCTGTGAGTAACAGCTTACTTAGAGAGGCATCAGCTCCTTGTCTTTTCCTTTATACTGCAGCGACAGCCCCTGTCCCCACAGCTGCCTCTCTGCATTAATCTCCATCAGTTCACATAGAGCTTTAGATAAACACACACTTGAAGTCACGCTCACGTCTGTACGCCACTGACTGACGGAGATGCTGCACAGTTTTTACAAACAACATCTGCTGGAGGAATCTCTCTGATATTCATGTTAGTAACATAATTGGCTTGATGTGAGTTCATAGAGGAACTCCCTTTTAGATGGTTATGTTTTCATCACAAAGTCATGCAATTTTAAAGGTCACGTGGCTTTAGTGAAGACCGGAGCTGTTTAACAATGAATGAAGACTCTATGGTGTGACATACAGGTTTTTAAGCATGCATTATTTGTTTTGTTTTTGATTTATGACCTCTCTGTTTTACAGCCCATGGCCCTACACAATTTTCCAACGTGGCTTTGACTTGGTGATGGGAGAGCAGCCATCTGATCGCATTTTTAGGTAAGAAGGAAAATCACTTTATTTGTTACCCAGGTCAAAATGAGGACTGAACATTTTACAAATATTGAGAAGATCTGCAGTTGGTGCCATAAACAAAGTATATACAACCTGTTTGTAAAAAGTAATTTTGGGAAAAAAAAAAATTTGGCATTTGTTTTGATTTTCCCCTTGAGGACAGTAAAGGAAAGTTAAAGATATTTATATGTAATGCAATACATTATCTTAAATGTCCAAATGTTTATTTTATTTTATTTTCCAGTTTGTTTGTTTAATTTTTTTATTTTCACCATCATGTGTAATGAATTTGTAGTATCCTTGTTGTTGTTGTTGTTGTTGTTGTTGTTGTTGTTGTTTTTACTATTATTTAATTGTATATGAATACCAAAATATATTTACCAAAATATATAGTAATTTTTTATTTTATTTATTTTATTTTTTTAGAGTATTTGTTTGTTTGTCTTTTTTCATATTCCTGTGTAATGAATTCTTAGTATCCTATTGTTTTTATTTTTTATTATTTTCTTACAAATTTTTAAATTATATATCAATATTGAAATTATATATTTAAGAAAATATATAGTAATTGTTATTTTTATTTTATTTTATTTTATTTTATTTTAACTTTTATACTTTATACTTTTACAGGCTACATATTTATTTATTTATTTGTTTGTTTGTTTGTTTATTTATTTTCACATTCCTGTTTAATGAATTCTTAGTATCCTATTGTTTTTACCCTTTATTTACCAATTTTTTAATTGTGTATCAATACCAAAATTATGTATTTAAGAAAATATATAGACGTTTTTATTTTATTTGTAAACGTCAAAATATTTTTTCAGGCTACTTTTGAAAGCGACATGTATTTGTTCTATTTCATATGACTGAAGAAAATAGTTATGTTTTAAGCTTTTTTTTTTTTTTTTTTCACCTTACTGTGTAATGAATTCATAGTATCTTATTTTTGCTTATCAATAACTAAATTATGTATTTTTTAGAAAATATATAGTAATTTTTAAATGTCAAAATACTTTTTTTAGGCTACATTAGAAAGAGAGTATTCATTCTATTTTATATGACTGCAGACTATACTGTTGTATGTATAAATATACATTGTGTATATATATATTTTTTTTCTTTTTCACCTTCCTGTATAATGAATTCTTATTATCCAACTGTTTTTTATAACAATTTTTTCACTAATTTTTATTAAATTAAATTTTATATTATTTTATTTTCACCTTCCTATAATGATTTCTCAGGACGATATTGTGACGTAGCCATTGACTGATCCAGAGACGTGGGATCCATAAGCAACTTGCTTTATTAACAAACACAGAGTGAAAACAGGCTAGGTTCAACAACGACAGACTGGTGTGGTGAAGATAATCCAAAAGGGGTAAACGATAATCCAGGCAAATAGTCGAGGCCAGCGGCGATCAAAGGGAGAGTCCAGGAAACAGGCGATGGTCAATAAAGGGCAGGCAGCAGAAGGTTCACACACACAATAAACAGTCCGGTCGGCAACAGAAAGGCAAAATATAGAAAACGCTCAGGATTGGTAGTCAGACTAAACAAAACTTCGCGAGGAACAAGCCAGCATGGCGATCCATAAATGGCCGACAAAGAGGAAGTGACCCGGAAGACCCGGAACAGGAAGTGGGAGTCCCAGGTACGGGATTATGGGAAATGCAGTCCAAGTGTTAGAAGTCCGGAGATGGTTCCCGCTGGCGGCGGTTAGAGGGAGCCACAGAGACCACGTTTGTGACAGAGCCCCCCCCCTGCGAGCGACTCCTGGCGCGAGGAGGTGCCCGACGCCGGGGTCTACCTCTTCCACGGGGAGCTGGTCGATCTGGGTGTGTAGAGTGAAAGTTGGTGATGAGAGACGGGTCGAGGATGTCTTCAGCGGCGACCCAAGATCTCTCCTCAGGGCCGTAGCCCTCCCAATCGACCAAATATTGGAGGTGACCTCTCCGGCGTCGGGAGTCCAGGATGTCATTGACCTGATAGGCCTCCTCGCCGTCGATGATGATGGGGGGAGGTCCCTGGGAAGTGGTCTCGTCTAGGTCCTCCGCTCTTTCCGGAGCGCCAGCAGGCTTTAACAGAGACACATGGAATGTGGGTGAGATACGATATTGAGCTGGGAGTTCTAATCGGAAAGACACTGGAGTAATCTGTTTAATTATTTTGAAGGGACCCACGTACCTGGGACTGAGTTTTCTGCATGGCAGGCGTAGACGAAGGTCCCGGGTTGATAGCCACACCCACTGTCCGGGTTCATAAGGAGGATTGGGCCTGCGTCTGCGATCGGCCTGAGTCTGGGTGCGACGTACAGCCCGCTGGAGGTGGACATGGGCCTGATTCCAAGTCTCCTCGCTGCGTTGGAACCAGGAGTTGACCGCTGGGAGCTCGGAGGGCTCGCCGGACCACGGGAATAATGGTGGTTGAAAACCTAAGGTACACTGAAACGGGGTGAGGTTAGTGGAGGGTTTGAGTAATGAATTCTGTGCATACTCTGCCCACAGCAAGTAACGGCTCCAGTCCTCCTGGTGGTTGTGACAATACGAGCGCAGGAAGCGGGTCAACTCCTGGTTCAGTCTCTCCGCCTGACCATTAGCCTGAGGGTGGTATCCAGAGGTGAGGCTTACGTTAACTCCTAGGAGATGGAAGAAACTTGTCCAAAGTCGTGAGGAGAACTGGGGTCCACGGTCTGATATGATGTCCTCTGGCAGACCATAAAACCTGAAGACAGAATTGCACAATAACTCAGCCGTCTCCATGGCAGTGGGGAGCTTTGGAAGGGGGATGAGACGACAGCCCTTGGAGAATCGGTCTATGACTGAGAGAATAGTGGTGTGTCCGTTGGAGGGAGGGAGATCAGTGACAAAGTCTACGGCGATATGAGACCAGGGGCGCTGAGGCACTGGCAAGGGTTGGAGCAAGCCGGCAGGTAGACGGCGTGGAACCTTGGCTGTGTTGCAAACTGAGCAGTTCTTGATGAAGTTAATGGTGTCTGGACGCAGGGTAGGCCACCAGAAACGATTGTTGAGCAGGTGGAGAGTGGCCTCTATACCTGGGTGACCTGAGCTGGGGGTTGAATGAACCTCGACCAGAACTCGTTGTCGTAGGTCGAGAGGAACATAGGTGAGGTGATCTGGACAATTGGCGGGTACCGGGTCCTGCGTTTGAGCTTCCGCTATTTCTGTCATGATGTCCCAGGTCACAGGCGCCACAATGATGGAGGTTGGCAAAATGGTTTCAGAGGGGCTGAAAGGAATGTCCGGTTCATGGATACGTGAAAGTGCGTCTGCTTTGACGTTCTGTGAGCCTGGGCGATATGTTACTTGAAATTGGAAGCGTGTAAAGAATAATGCCCATCTGGCCTGACGGTGATTAAGCAGTTTGGCTGATCTGAGGTACTCCAAGTTCTTGTGATCTGTCAGTACAGTGAAAGGGTGTTTGGCGCCCTCAAGCCAATGTCGCCATTCTTCGAGTGCTAACTTAATGGCTAGTAACTCCCGGTTCCCCACGTCATAGTTTCTCTCGGCTGGACTCAGCTTGTGGGAGAAGTAAGCACAAGGAAACATCTTAGCTGGTTCGCCCTGACGCTGAGAGAGCACCGCCCCCACTCCCGTACTGGATGCATCCACCTCCACGATGAAGGGTTTGTCAGAGTCTGGATGACGAAGAATGGGTGCAGTGGTGAATTTCTGACGGAGATCATCGAATGCTTGGATGGCCGGCTGGGACCAGGTGAGGCGGTAGTTACCCTTCTTGACCATGGCCGTAAGCGGGGCTGCTACGGAGCTGAAGTTTCGAATGAAACGGCGGTAGAAATTCGAAAATCCCAGGAAGCGCTGGAGTTCTCTAAGCGTGGTGGGACGTGGCCAGTTGAGTACGGCGTTGACCTTCTTTTCATCCATGGCGACTCCTTCTGAGCTGATGATATATCCGAGGAAGGAAATCTTGTCCTGGTGAAATTCGCATTTCTCCTCCTTGGCGTAAAGCTGGTGTTGTATGAGACGCTTGAGAGCTGCTCTGACATGCTTGACATGGTCGGCATAGGAGTTAGAATAGATAAGGATATCGTCTATATAAACAATTATCCAGCGGTTCAGCATATCCCGGAATACCTCATTGATAAAAGCCTGGAAGAATGACGGACTGTTGGCAAGGCCGAAGGGCATGACCTGATATTCGTAGTGGCCAGAGGTGGTGGAGAAGGCCGTCTTCCACTCGTCCCCCTCACGAATCCTGACGAGATTGTAAGCAGAGCGCAAGTCCAGTTTTGTGAAGATCTTGGCATTCCTTAGTTGTTCCAAGGCGGCGGGGACGAGTGGGAGTGGGTAGCGATACTTAATAGTCACATCGTTAAGTCCACGGTAGTCAATGCAAGGACGAAGACCTCCGTCTTTCTTCTTCACGAAGAAGAAGCCCGCTGACGCTGGCGAGGTGGATGGTTTGATGAAGCCTTTGGCCAGTTCCTCCTGAATGTAGGTGTTCATGGCTTCCGATTCCGGCTGGGATAGCGGGAAGACCCGTCCCCTGGGAGGAGTAGATCCTGGGATGAGGTCGATGGCACAGTCCCCGGGGCGGTGAGGGGGTAGTTGGGTGGCCTTGGTGCGGCTGAAGGCCTCGTGCAGGTCCTGGTATTCCTTAGGCAGGGTGTCATTCGAAGGAGAGCTAACTGGCCTGGTACTGGGCTGAAGGCAGTGCTGCTGCTGACAGGAAGGTGACCAGTGAGAAATAGTGCGGTCCGCCCAGGAGATGGTTGGTCCATGAAGATTTAACCAGGGGTAACCCAGGATGATGGGTGACTGTGGTGAAGTAATGATGAAAAATCGGATGGTTTCCAGATGAGAGGGTTCGGTGCGCAGAGAGAGGTCATTGGTGGTGTGGCAGATTCTGCCAGATCCTAGTGGTCGCCCGTCGAGGGCGGCCACTGCCACATGTGGGGTACAAGAGAGCATGGGTAAGTGGTGAGCAGTAACAAAGTCAGCATCAATGAAGTTCCCGGCAGCGCCGGAGAGGAGGGAACAAACAAAAGCAATCTTGCTCTCATCAGTGGGGTAAAGATGCGGCTGTTGGCTGACAAAGAGTGAACACTGAAGTAAAAAACCCTTGCATTTCACAGACGTACCGTCAAACTTTTCCGGGAAAGCGAGCCGCGGACCGGCAGTGGTCGGCTGCACTCCTGGTGGTGGCGTGGTTGATGGAGGCGCGGTGGGTGGAGGAACCACTTGCAGGCCCTGCAGGGATCTCACCAGCTGTTCCGTGAGGTTGGTGAGGCGGTCCAATTGTTGTTGGTGGACAGACAACATGGAGGCCTGGGCAGATAACTCCGAAGTGATCTGCAGCATAGTCGCTGGATCCGAAGGTGGCGAAGTTTTCTGTGACGTAGCCATTGACTGATCCAGAGACGTGGGATCCATAAGCAACTTGCTTTATTAACAAACACAGAGTGAAAACAGGCTAGGTTCAACAACGACAGACTGGTGTGGTGAAGATAATCCAAAAGGGGTAAACGATAATCCAGGCAAATAGTCGAGGCCAGCGGCGATCAAAGGGAGAGTCCAGGAAACAGGCGATGGTCAATAAAGGGCAGGCAGCAGAAGGTTCACACACACAATAAACAGTCCGGTCGGCAACAGAAAGGCAAAATATAGAAAACGCTCAGGATTGGTAGTCAGACTAAACAAAACTTCGCGAGGAACAAGCCAGCATGGCGATCCATAAATGGCCGACAAAGAGGAAGTGACCCGGAAGACCCGGAACAGGAAGTGGGAGTCCCAGGTACGGGATTATGGGAAATGCAGTCCAAGTGTTAGAAGTCCGGAGATGGTTCCCGCTGGCGGCGGTTAGAGGGAGCCACAGAGACCACGTTTGTGACAGATATTGCTTTCTATATATCATAACTGTTTATTTTATTTTATAAATACTTTTCAGGCTACTTTCGAAAGCGACTTTTTGACTGCACAGCTTTGAAAAAAGGTGCTGACAAGTATGTAATAGGTTTCTGTTGCGACAGAGTTGCTTGTGAAATGCAGTACACTTATTTAGTCATTTTGGCTAAGCTGACATGTCTTTATTCAGCTTCAAAGAGCTCCTTTCACAGTTCAAATAAAAACTTGAAAATAGAAAATGTTGTAATTGCTTTTAATACAGGGCCACTGAATGCTTTCCCCACAAATAAAAAATTCATCCATGTACAAAGGCGGGGATTTAGACCATGTTTACCTCTGGCTATAACTGGAGACTCAAGACTAATCAGAGCACTGCTGTATGCACTGGAGATGTTTCAATCTGTGAGGTGTATGTTTTTGGAATATTTAGCAATGCTAATCCAATTGTAGCAACATATGGTTACCTTCAGTTGCCATGCATAATCTGCGTGCTCTGAATTATTCATAGATCTCATCCATGACATTCGGAAGTCCTTTGATTGTTCAACCCTAATTCGTTTGCACAAATCACAAGCCATTTATTTACAAATCTTATGATTCAGTGTTCTTTCTCATTTGAAAACAACACGGGAGGGCATCTTGTAATTGGAATCTGCGTTATACCCCCAAAAGGTGTAAAATCTCATATCCCTTGGCTTTGGGCCACCAAACAAATACATTTCATTGGGACAATTAAATGTTTTATTTCCAAACAAACCTGCACAGACGTAAATGTTTGAGCGGACTCGAATAAAAGATTTATTTTCAATTTCACACAGCTCTTCCTCATACATCATTGATTTGTGCCATGAATGAATAGGAAAGGCCATAATCAATTTTGAATGCTTCACTTATTCATTGATATATATATGGCTTTCAATATCATACTCAGAAATGATGCGACTGATATCTGTTCAACTTTTAAAGTGGAACTCTAAAGTACTATAAAGTTGGAGAGATGTTATGGTGCAACTAACCATCAGTATTTTTTTAATCTGGAGTTTATCTAATTTACTTTCCAATCTATAAACCATTCAAAGATAGAAAATATGAACCTTTCACACTCAAATCATGCGTTTCTGTGTCTGTAAACATCCAGTGCAAACTTTGGTGTCCACATCAATATGTTGAATACTGCTGCTGCTTGTAACAGAGCCGCTTTTATATGGTTATTTCTTTTTCTGTCCTGTTCTGAGGTTCCATCTTTGTTTTTTATTGAGTCAGTGTGCTGAGATAGTTTAAAAGGTACCCTTACGTTTTGATAGATGTGTTTTTCCCTTTTAACTTCCACCTGCGAGGAGGGAGCTTTATCCCTGCCTCAGTGTTTTGTTCGATAATCCATTTACAAGTCATTTTCCTGCAAAACTCAATTGAAGCCGTTTCACACTTGCAGGCGACAATATTCAGATGTGTCAGGCTTCACGTTACGTCCCCTTTTTCCTGAATCTGCGTATTATAAAACGCTTGGGTGAGTTTTCAGCAAATCTGTGGTGTTTGAAAATATCTTTTTGAGCTGGCATGGAATTATGAAACATCTATGAGTATGGATTGCACTGAAATTTCTGCTTCAGTTTGACAAGAAACTGTTACTTTCACAGATCAGTTTACCATTAACAAGGAAAAAAATGCTAGGTGCATGTGAAATGATCCAGGTTTAATTGGATTTAATGTAAACGGTTGCTGATGATGGATGAGGTATTGACATAAATGAGCTTGTGGCTACAGCTGATGAGGCACACACACTACCTAGATGTGATGAGATTCATGTGGAGAAATCTAAATGGATGAGTGCAAGTGAAAAACAAGCTTGCTGTGTATTGCAGCATATTGTGGTCAGAATTGAAATGCAATTGGATTTGCATTTTCTAGTAGTGCAATATTTATGCATTAAACACATATTTGCCACACACTTTTTTTTTCCACAAGTGACAGTCCTCTTGTTATCGGTGCATTATTAAATAATGTTGTTCACAGTTGCTTGTCTATCTTATCTGCCAGTACATGAGGTATTTAACACATCTCATGTAACAGATGTGTTAATAGGAATGGTCTCTCATTTGAAAATGCAGGCAAGTTCCTTCTCAGGTAAAAATGTGCCATCTTTGCTGAAAAAAAAATTGCTAATTTATTTTGAAATGTATAATGTATGTTGTTATTTTATTTAAAGCATTTTTAGGCTAAATGATATTGAAAAGTGATTTTGCATGTTTTAATATTAATGAAATTGATAGTAAAAAAAAGTTGCAATTTCTCGATTCAATTCGATTACTGGATTTTAAAAAATCCTCAATTGATCATACATGATTTTTTTGCCATTTTGAATTTTCTGAAACACTTACATTTTCGAACTCCTCCTAGGCTGTTGCTCCAGTTTTCACGAAAATTAAACCAGATCACCTTCATACCATTCAGACAAAAAGTTGTGGAATTCAAGTCGATTTGTCAAACTGTTCTCGCATAACACACAAACAAATTCAACAAAAAGCACACAAAAATGGATCTGAGGCTGTATCTCTGCAACGGTATGCGGATTGAGAGCAAACTTGGTATGCATTATAACAAGCATGCCCTGAAGCTACCTGCAGTGTTTTGGCGCTGTGCCACCTAGTGGTCAGGAGATATGAAAAATGGCTATTCTGTGCATCATGCCGAGTCGAACCTTACCCAATTTTCCCATGTCAGCCATTTTTAATTTTGCCATTAAATGCTATATTTTATGAACACATTGATATATCACCATGTACTGACAGTACTCAAAAAGTTTGGAGACAGCGCCACCTTGTGGTCAAAATTTATAATGAAACTTTTGTTTAAATTAGCCTATTGTAATGAAACTGGTCTTGACTGGTCTATTCCTTGGGCCATGCCAAGGGCTGTGTCTCTGCAATGCTTTGACATATTGACACCAAACTTTGTATTGCCATTGATACCTCACGCCACATAAATATGGTAACAGTGCCACATATTGGCCAAAAGTAATAAATCATCCATTTACTAATAATAATGAAATTCCCAAAAATGCTAATTACTTTTGATTGCATTAGCCTATTGTAATTCTGTGGTTTAAAAATATTCCTTGGGTTATACCAACAACATAGATGCAAATTATGCCATAGTTGGCCGAACTTCCTGTCCACCATTTTGATTAGTTGAAAACCTACTTTTTCTAAAAAAGAGTCAAATCATCTTCAGAATGTGCTGACAAAAATGATGTATTTCATGTTAATAGATGAAACATTTTTGTACAGTGCTGCTACAAATTTTATGTTTAATGCCAAAATGACTCCTTTTCTCTGCAAAGCTTTGACATAATGACACCAAACTTTGTGTGTGCCGTTGCCACCTCACATAGAACACACCGAATCGATTTGATAACAGTGCCACCTGTTGGTCAAAAGTGATGAGCCATTAAATCCAGTGTTATTTTCGTTGATGATTTAGGACGAGATTCATTCAGAATGAATCTGCTGCATGGTTACCAGGTTAGATGCACACATTTGAACTGTAACATAGCCTATTGAGCTATCCAGCGGGACATAAGCTGGCATACATTTGCTGCACGTCTCATAAAACGTTCGAAAATGTCAATATCTAGGAGTAAGAGAAGAGCAGACATATGGATAAATTTAACGACATAAAAAAGAACCCAATTCATTCCAGTTTACGACACCAAAATTTCTGTTTTGTTGAGTATTCACGTTAACACACTCGGTTACATTTTAGGTGAACGTAAAGAGCTGTGAGAATATCGGACGTGTATCAATGCATTGTATCCATGCGTTCAGTTTTAAATTGACAGCATTGATGTTAATCAAGCAACAAAAGAGAGAAAATCACTCACTGCTCTTTACTAAGTCACTTTAGTAGCCCTAATAAAGATGAATCTAAATTGATTTCTATAAATATGTCTGCTTGAAACAGTGAGGTATGTTGTAAACAAGTTGTTATAATAGAGAATGCATAATTAGCCTATATAACCATTGGTATTTCATTGAAAAGAAAATCTTGTTTCTTTATGAGACGTGGTTTCATTTCATTTTAATAAAAGGGCATGTTGTGTGTCACAGCAGTGAAGTCTATCATGATAAAACCTTAATATCAAACCTATACAATGAGCTTGGTAATAAATGCTTAATAAATGCATTACACTGTAACTAAACCCATTAGATTTTAGCCGACTAAATCTATTGTAGATTTACTCGACTAAAATCGTATGATATTTAATCGACTAAAACTAGACTAAAACTAAAACACATTCTACATTATTTTTCTGCCATTTTGGCTAAAATCATCTTAAATCCATTATTCCAGTTGGTCTTCCTTTACTCATTATTGCAGTTGGTCTGATGCGTCACGCCATTCATACCTCCTCATTTTGCCTCTGGTGTGCTTGGCCCCGTAATTGTTGTTTGCAGCTAAATTTTAAACTAATTGCTGTTACCTCATTTATATTGTATATTAAGTAACTTTAAAGGCTATTGTTTGCTTAGGTCTGTTTTTATTACAGAAAAAAATTATAATTATCGGATTACTCGATTAATCATCAGAATAATCGACAGAAATAATTGTTAGTGACAGCCCTATTTAATATTCATTAATTTTTCAGTTTCAACTAGGTGCATTGCTCTCTGTGAGGTTTAAAATGTGAATTAAATAAGCCTAAGTCTAATACATTGATTGATTATATTTCCCCGTCCAGCATCTATAATAAACGCACAGTTATAGAGGAGTGTGGATATCGCCAGTCTCACTGGAGGCTACTGCTGATGAGATTCCTGCAACTGCTTTTATCATGAGTTCTCAGATGCTGATACAGCCTTATATACAAAATGAGAGTACAACTATAATTGAAGAACTTGCATTTGAAGCTACTTTAGGAAATAAATAAATTAGGCAGTTGGCAGTGGCTTATTTATTCAAACACAGGAAAAGATGCAAGTTTAATAGACTTAACTGTAATCAAGAAAAGCAATTTATTGCAGCGTATTAAACAGCGGCAGATGGAGAGTTCCATTCATAGTACACAAGAGGAGGGTAATCTGAGGGTTATAGCTGTTTTTCTCTTGTTTAGCGGTTAATTCAGGGTTTATTATGTTCTGTGTAGTACTTCTTTGATTCTTTTTTGACAGAAAGTATTACTTTTATTCAGTAAGGTAGCAAAAAATTTATCAAAAGTGACTGTAAATACTTCATAATCTTTGTATAGTGTTTTTTATGGAAATATTCAACTTTTTTTGACATTGATAATAAAAAGAAATGTTTCTTGTGCACCAAATAATCATATTAGAATGATTCTGAATGATCATGTGACACTAAAGACTGGAATAAAGGCTGCTGAAAATTCAACTTTGCCGTTGCAGGAATAAATTACATTTTAAAATATATTCAAATAGAAGACAGTCATTTTAAATTGTAATAATATTTCACCTTATTACTGTTTTATTGCATTTTTTATCTTTTCTGTGTTAACTGCCTTTTTAAAATAAATAAATGCAGCCTTGGTGAGAATAACATTAAAAAAAATCATATCAATTCTAAACTTTTGAATTATAGTGTACATAAACAGCAGCATAAATAAAATCAGCAAACAGTAAAACAAAACTCCTATAACAGTAACCTCATAATTTATGCATGCCACAATGCACACTGGGAGCCCATAAACCCTTAACAAATCAGCAACATTGTTAATTATAAAACGGTTCACCTCAGTTAGCCTAGTTTGGATAACATTTGGATGAATATTGTGAGTCTAACAAGTGTTTTTATGTAGATTCATCGTGATTCACTATTCTTAGCAGGCTATGTGTGACTAATGATAAAATGTCATTTTATTTTTTACAGCGTAGGTTTAAATCACATCTTCGCATGCATAATCCTGGAAACTAAAAGTGCCTTCAATAATGTAATCAGACAGTATTTTTGTTTGCATAATGCATCTCATGCAAATTGAATTACTGAGGTGATTGTTTAGCTAATATACGTAGAGATGCATGGGTGGAATAAAATGAGAGTTGAGTTTACAGGAGAATGAATCAGTGAGTGATTGAATCAATGAATCATTCAAGTGCATCCTGGGTATTCTTCAGCAAAAAAAAAAACGTTTATACTCGTGTCTTAGAGACTTTTTCCATTGTATGCAAGTCAGTGCTGGGCAGAATTGCATTTATTGATTAGGTGTTATGACACTAAGTCGAAACCTCAGGACTTCAAAGAGAATTGAAGTGTGGTAAAACAGAGCTAGCTTGTAGATATTCCAGTTTTTAATTACTCCTACAAACTCTTTGGACCTTGTGTTCTGGGCATTATTTTACAATGCTCAGATGCTTTGTTTTTGTAGTCCTCTATGGATATCCACCCACAAGTTGATCTTATCCGCCTGGATGTCTCTCAGCACTAAAACCAGAGGGGTGGGGGGAGTTTTCAAGGTCAGATAAGCATTCCGGTAATGACTCAAGTTTTAAAATGTGCTACCGTTCCAGAGTGAGGGTCAAACTGAAAATGTGGTTATATTTGATTTTGCAGGGGAGAAAAGCGAGAGTAAGGAAGCTGTTTTTTTAATCCTGTCAACAATCTGTTTGAACCTTTAGATGGATCAGTAAGAAAACACATTATTTGTTAAGCCCTTGTTCAACTGTGCAGAGGCGGATACAATAAACCAAATGAATAAAAGTCTTTACATACATGTGGGAGTCTCTCTCATGAGGATGTATAGTTTTATTTATTGTCTGAAATCATTCTGCTGAATGTTCAGTCTCTTTTTTGAAAATGTGTGAAAATGTGTCATTCGTTGTTTCCTTGGACACCACTGTTTTTAGATTCCTACCTAGAATTTCAATTTAACCCTCATGGATCCCCGAGAGACAACTTTTACTTTCTTTTTTTAAATTGTAAAACTACTGTCATCCAAATGCCAATTTTCTTGTCTCACATTGTAGCTTGTCTCACAATGCAGCAGCCTGTAACAGGCTGAATGATGTAAAAGATGTTTTTTTGGTAACATGGTGAAAGGTTTCTGAAATATTCACTTTTGTGTTTCAGATTCACATACACTCTTGGAGAAGGCATGTGGCTGCCACTTAGCAAGAGCTTTGTCATTCCTCCAGCTGAGCTGGCCATCAACCCCTCTGCCAAGTGCAAGACAGATATGACTGTCATGGAGGATGCAGTGGATGTCAGGTAGGAGATGAAATTTTCAGCTAGTTTCAAAGAAGAATACCTGAACTTTATGGCATACTGAAAGGCATTAGTTGGTAGTTTGCCTTAATATTTCAAAGGCAAATAAAATAAACATTAGGGCTTATTTTAAAACCATTTGGAGCAATCCTCAGGCAGCAGTTTGAACCGATCCTCAAGGTCTAGGGTGTTTAGAAAGTTTTAAACAGAATTTTACAGAAATGTGTAATTCTCATTCCGGCGTAATAACCAAGGAACTTTGCTGCCGTACCATGGGTGCAGCAGGCGCAATGATATTACACAGTGCCTGAATATAGTCCCCAGCTATTTTATTATTAGCTTAGTGGCTTAGTGCTGGTCACGTTGGAAGTTACCTAGCTAGGGGCTATTTTCAGGCGCTGCGTGATATCATTGCGCCTGCTGCACACGTGGTACAGCAGCAAAGTTCCCTGATTATTACGCCAGAATAAGAGTATAGTTCCTAACCATATCAGCCTGGAAAATCGCAACTTTTCATTTTCTGTCATCTTAGTACACAGTGTAACTACAGAAGAGTCCAGCTTTAAATAGGAAAAATATTGAAAATCTTGGGTCATTTTTGAACGAGATATCGATCTAATCAGATTTGGAAAATGAGCCTATTTTCAAAAAAAGTGGAGTGTTCCTTTAAGGTTTTTGAGGATACAAATTGGAGTTGTAATGCAGCTTCAAAGAGCTCTACACGATCCCAGCCGAGGAATTTTCAAAAAAAAACAAAAAACAAAACAAAAACAAATTTATATACTTTTTAACCACAATGCTCATCTTATTTATAAGGATAGTGCCTATATTTGAAAATTTGCTATGCCGATTTCGGAGATGTGAGCTCCAGTTGATGACGCATTCAGTGCTCATGTATCCACTTACTTCGTCTAGTCCTTCTGACATTTGCTGCTGGCAAATGTCTCTCTAGTGATTTAACATGAGATACAATTTGTTTGGGGTATATCCAGGGATGGACTTGGGGGCCCTAAGCAAATTCCAGGTATGGGGCCCCAACACAAGAATTATATGCTCTTTTATTTTACGTGCTCGCTCTCATAGTTTATAGTTTATTTATCCCTTTACAATCAGCAATTAGTCAACCTGATGCTGTTCTAAAACCATATTAAGCTGGGCCTACCTTTTTTTTCAGATCGCAAAAGTAGTACAAAAATGCTTGCACTTTCCAGTTGTAAACTTTTACAATATTTTTACAAAGATGAAATTATCCCATGGAACTCATTCCATATTCCGTGTTCTCTGAAGGCATCTGGTAGGGTTTGCTGAGAAACAAATCGAAAATGTAATCTATTATTAAAAGTCTCCAGTCATCATATTTGTTAAATTATTTGAGTGCATTTATACTTACATTTTATATGAGTGAGCGGCAGCTCGCGGCAGCGCACCTAGAAAAAGCACACAAAAGAGTCATTTTGAAACATTAAGACAA
Organism: Cirrhinus molitorella; assembly: GCA_033026305.1. Classification (NCBI taxonomy): domain Eukaryota; kingdom Metazoa; phylum Chordata; class Actinopteri; order Cypriniformes; family Cyprinidae; genus Cirrhinus; species Cirrhinus molitorella. Next base: position 16,655,824 of record CM065124.1, on the reverse strand, counting down.
ATAAAATTTTGACTTGAAAAACAATACTTTCTTATAAAAAATCTTTGTTCTGAGACAGTCAGTAATATACAGCGTTGAATGCACGCAAAGAACGCTCCCTCACTTGCTTTCGATCTTACAACGTTTCGTTATTAAGCTCTCTACACTGCAATAATGAATCTCGTATTTACATCGACAGTAGATATTATCTACAGTTTGTTAGAGAGGATTCCTGAGCTTGCAGAACTCGGCAAACTTGCCATTTTGAGCGGTGAGTGGATTCTAACGTAAACACTTCTGGTCATTGCGTTCTGTTTGCATTGCGTGATTGGCTACATTGTTCAACGCTGCAAATATGTTTCAGCAATATCAGAGGGGGCCCCCTGATTCCCCCGGGGCCCTAAGCAGCTGCTTACCTCACCTATTGGTTAAATCCGCCCCTGGGTATATCTAAAAGGCAATCGTTGGTGTCATGAATCTGTTATTTTTACCTGGTCATATAGTTTCGGGTAAGCACAAAGTTGTGTTTATTTTTTTATTTTTTTTATTTTGAACCTTACATTAGTACAGTACTGAATTTGTAACTTACGTTTGGCTGAATTTGATTTTGTCTTTATTTGCTCATATATAAGCCTCTTATGCTTTGTATTTATACTTTTACAGGGCTCTAGACTCATTCTTCCCACTGGTCACTTATTTGCGGCGACTTAGTTGGTCGCAAGAGCACATAATTTGGTCACATTTCTTTTTTTTTCCATTAATCAATGCATGCTGGTGAACTTTTATCATAGCTTATAATTATATGGTTCCTCTTTTGCTAAGTTATAAGTCGGGCTTCGTACACTTTCACTTTCAAATTCGCGATCTTGTTCGTTTTACAAGAAAAGATAATTGTCTGTTTTGCTTATATTTATACACCTTTCATTTTTTAAACTAAAACAAAACCAGAAATGAACGCGCGCGTGCTGACGCGGAGAGTATAAAAATTTTGAGCAGCGCAGACCACGCACTCTTGTTTGAAATTTGAACTCGCTCATTCTCCAAAAACTGTCACCATTTTGGTCGCAGTCTAGAACCCTGTTTTATATTGGCTATTATTGTCATTAAAACTGACATTTAAAGGGGTTCCTATTATGCTGTTTCACTTTTTGAACTTTAGTCAGTGTGTGGTGTGTATGTTACAAGTTACAAGTCTCAAAGTCCATTCTAAAGAGAGATATTATGTTTTAATAAATCCCTTTTCAAGAACTACAACGAAACGGCTCATTTGGACTACAAGCTTTGTTTTCCTGATGTTATGATGTAATAACATAAATCCCACCTACAGAAATTCGAATGATAGGGACGAGATGGGGGATTAGCTTAATTTTAGCGATGCAGCATGGAAAGCCGCTTCTGGGAGACTTCAACGAGCTGCAGCACTGCTGGTATAAACACAAGCAATGACTACAATGATTGCAATCTCTGGTGGCCATGTCAATTGCGCGTGCCACAGGCGTGTGCAGTATAGGGGCTCAAAACACATGCAGAGGTGTGACTGGTATAACCGGAGGTACTGACTAGAGGGGCGATTATCTCCAGTTCCGTGTTGGAGCATAACGTGCCGCAGACGTGTGCATTGTGTGGTAAGAGATTTATTCATCATACAGTCTAAAGCGAGTGTTTTATTAAAGTGCATAAACTTGCACTAGACTACGCTAGGCTAACAGTGATGTTATTTGATAATTCTTTGCTCGTTTTCTGTAGCTGCTTTTTGAATAACTAAGGAAATGTAAGTATTATAATTAGTAACTTACAGTGTCTTTATTCAATTGTTGTCATGTTAAATACAAATTAAGTCATATTATAAACATCAGAATTTTTAGCCTTATGCTGGAGATGGTTTCAGGCAATGAATGCATGTAAACAATTTAATAATTTAGCATGATAATATCATGTATCTGCAATCTCGCAGGCTGACCATAGGACCCAACACTACTGTAGAGTCAACTATTCCTTAATATATCCTAAGTTCTTTGCTATAATGAAGCAGACTCAACTTGTTCCTTCTCAAGGGTCGTGACAGTATTAAAACACTGTCTAAACTGTTCACCAATCACAATGCGGTGGGAAAGCTAACCAATCACAGCACATGCCGTTTTTTGGAAGGCGGGCCTTCATCAAACCCGGAACTAATCGAGCCATTTGTGTCAGGCTGGGGAGAAAGCTGTTGTAATAATGTAAATTATAATGTGTTTTTCGAACCACCAAGCATGAGAACATGTTCTAGTACACCCCCAAAACAAAATCAAGGCTTTGATCCTTTATCGTCAATCATGCCTATCAAGAAATGGTACTGTTGGCGGTAAAACGCAAGTTGGATCAGGGTATTCCGTCTGTCTGTTTATGTAAGGATCACTTCTTCCTCTTTGGATGCTTTCGACCAAATTCATTGCTTAAATTAAAGTTGAACCAATCCTTTATGCCATATTTCACAGGGAATTGCCAAAGATAATGATATATCTGCCTTTTTCTTCAACGTGGAAGTAAGCCAATGGGTAAGATTTGCAGTTCATTATCCACTATAGGAAAATAATGAGAAGAATAGGAATGTGGAGTAAACGGTAAAACAGTTTGAACTATAAACTGGAGTGCTCGTAATTAAGACAGTAATTAAATACATTAAAATGTGCAATATCAAGCAGCAAAGCGAGCTGTACAACTGAAAATATCTGGACGGGGATGAGAATGGAAGCCAGACCCATAAAATGTACGAATGGCTATGCCCACTCTTACGGAAAAGAAAAAGGTGGATAAATGTGGGTTTCTGTCAGACACTGCATGCACTTGCTCGAAAACTCTCTAGTTAAAGTTGAACTAAACTTTACAAAAAACTTCAGCTAAACGCTATAGAAAACCTCAAGGGCAGCTGAGCATGACAAATTAAAGATTAGTGATCTAGGATGTCTTGGGTGTCTTTAAGTTGACTGGATAATTACAGTAAATTACAGCAACATGCCTGTGGTTCCAGACTTTTAAGTAGCCTCTCTGTTTTCAGTGTCTTTAACTAAAGTCATTATGTGGATACAGTTAAAGGCATTGTGAGTTAAATAAGGCTCTAAAACACTTGTGTCAAGACCCAGTTGTGTCAGATATGTCATTCTTACCTTTTAGTTTTATCTTTCAACAGAAATCCTGTTGAGATTCTTATTTTCAGTGTTGAATATAATTGCGTAGCATCTATTGATTTAATTTAGCCGCTATACTTGACATTATTGTTTGAATGGCACTTCTCGTGAGCTGTCAAATATGAGGATGATTTACTAATGAATAATTCCACTGAGCCTTTTTATTGAACTGCAGCTGATTAAACTTTCCAACCAAATGGGGTAACTTGTATTTTTGTATTTATTTATTTTTTGTAAAGCCTCAAAATTGATGTGGCTTGACATTATCCAGACCTCGCAGGGCTTTGAATGCATTGCCAAAGGGCACATGCTGATTTGATTAATTTGTTTTTAACCCGGAATTGATTAATCTTGTGATTAGTCTCGCACTTAAATTATCATGGTAGCTGGTGCTTAAAGGAACTTTTAAATATTTCAGTACTCAGAGCCTTAAAGGCAGTAAAATGGAAAAGTTTCTTTTGGAAATTCAATTATAGATATGGTTTGGTTCATAAGAAATAATAAAGTTGGAAATAACCTATAAAGCATGCTGCTTCCTCAGAAAAAAATATAGATATTTTACTGTCTGATGTTAATTAGAAGAGACCTTACTATTAAAGTTGAATCTAGTTAGTAATTTCTGTCTCTAATTAACTTACTGTCCATATAATACACACACACTTCTTACATACTGTACACATTTTGTATGTTAATACAAATTTTGTATTATTATTATTATTTTTTTTGTGTTGTTTAGCTGTATACATAAATACCAATATATATGTGGTGGAAAGATACATTTTCTTTCCTCTGTCTTAATATTTATTCGTTTGAAAGGTCCTCTAAGTGTGTCCTACTGATCTCCCGCAGAGTGGCTAGCTTGACATGGTCCACTGTACAAAATTTGGCAGGCCATTTGGTCCCTTGGCCCTGGGCTTGCTGAATATTGCCTTAATTCCAAGTGTTTTTCAGAGCACTGGAATATTTCGAAGTAATCATGTTAATAAACTTTCATCCGAGATAATGTACTGCCTAAATTTAAAAGTCATAGTTCACCCAAATATGAAAATGTCATCATTTACTTTATTCTGCAGAATAGATTAGAAGTATCCCTACATGTCTGGGGTAACATGAGATGAAATTATGTATATATCCCATTTAAGGGATATTTAATTGGGTCATAGTATGTAAAACCCATAGGGGTGCCATTAACCATAATACAGGAGAAAAATTTGCCTCCAACAAAGTTAATATGAGTTATTAAATAATTTGGCTGGTTCATTGGTTGGATTTTAGTCTAGAATTTATTGACTTGGCATATCCTACTTGTGAAAGTAGAGGGAAATGATATATTTAAGCATCATTACTTGCACTGATCATCTTTGACCCCTGTTAAAGCTGTAATTATTCCTTTGAGAATTAAATATTAGGATAATAACATGTTTTTATGATATTTTGAATGTCCGTGGCCTGCAATTCCCTGAAAAATTACCATAGCTGTCGACTTCGTACATCACACAGTAAATATTTGTTCATTTCAAGCACAGCAAACACATTTCACTACCGTTGTGCAAGTGAACCAGTACACCGCTTGTACTCCCAGCAGCATAATCTGATCCAAGGAAAAGCAATCTTGGAACTGCAGAGAACAATCAGTTTAGAGATAAGACGGTGTACTGTAGACTATGCATTGGTGTCTATAAAGGAGATGTTTGGTATGTCATTGCATTTATGTTACAGTGGGATTCTTCACCAGGGGTCCGTGACCGTAGGAGGTCTGCAGTGAGGCCACCGGCGGCCTGCCAAATTTTGTTTCAAATTGAAAATGTCTGAAGCAAAAATACAATATTAAATTCAGCCGAAGCTAAAGTTGTTGTGCCTCCTAGATTAAGAGGTATTTATTAAAATTAAAGTGTAATGTACAATAACACAACTGACAGACTAATGTGCAGTTTAATCATGCATACCTTGGGTCTTTAACACCCCGGGAAGTCATTTACTACCCTCTCCTTCCAAAATTTTGTAAGTTTGGCATCAACTTTCGTAGTATTCCTAAATCTATTAATTATAAACAATATAACAAGAAAAACATAACAAATGATAATTTATTTTTTGTAAAAAAGTGTATAGGGTCGCTAAAGACCCGAGGTGTGTAATAGTGTAAGTATATTTTTTGTGCGTAACAATATGTAAATGTCTGATGACTAAATACATGCAATTCACCTTTATTCCTCGAGGAGGCACTGTTTAATATACAATAATGATGTTATGTTTCACTCATAACTATGACAGGCATAAAACAAAAGAATATCATCTGCAAAAATTGCTCATTTATTGCAGAGCAATTACTGTATGCAATAAAATATAAATGTTACTGTTTTTGATGGTGGATGTGGTGAATAAGCTGCCAGCGATCAAAATATTGACTGAAGTAATTGAAAACGATAGCTTAGAGAATACGGTTGATATTGCCAATACACTAAATACACTGTGGAATATACTGTGGAAATGCATTCGGAAGATGAAGGCGCTATTAAAATCATCTGCTCAAATTAAACCCTTCTATTTTATTCTTCTGTAATTGCTTTTTGCTGTTGCAGAAGTTAGAGATCCATCCGTGGATATATAGGGTCCAAATCGCTAAAGACCCGAATATGTAATAATGATTGGCGAAACATTCATGCATTTAAGGGTTAAGTCAGACAATTTGTTCAAACACAGTTATTCATTCAGGAATTAAATAAGTGACTACCTTAAAGGATTAGTTTACTTCTAGAATAAAAAAAGTCCAAATTGCAGTTTCAGTGCAACTTCAAAGGGCTCTACACAATCCCAGCCGAGGAATAAGGGTCTTTTTTTTTTTTAAATACAAATGTACATACTTTTTAACCACAAATGCTTGTCTTGCACTAGCTCTACAGTTTGCGCCTTCACATGTTATGTAATCATGTTGGAAAGATCCAGATTTTTCGCCTATGTACTTTGATTTAAAAAGGTAGGTTAGGGTTAAAAACTCCATCTCACTTTCTTTTCTACCTTTGAGATCATCCGACATCATTGTTTTATCTTTTTTTTGTAAAGGGTATTTGACTTTCTTTGCATGTTAGCTTTGTAAACACTGGGTCGGTACTTCTGCCTGCATCATGTGTGATGTCAAGCTAGTGCAAGATGAGCATTTGCGGTTAAAAAGTATATACATTTTAATTTGTTTTAGAAAATGGCTGATTGTTTCGTTACATAAGACCCTTATTTCTTGGCTGGGATTGTGTAGAGCCCTTTGAAGCTGCATTGAAACTGCAATTTGGAACTTCAATCCGTAGATCTCCATTGAAATCCACTATATGGAAAAAAATCCTGGAATGTTTCCTCAGTAACCTTAATTTCTTTTCAGCTGAAGAAAGAAAGACATGAACATCTTGGATGACATGGGGGTGGGTAAATTATCAGGGAATTTGTTTTCTGGAAGTGAACCAATCTTTTAATTAGTAAGTCTATGAAATTCTATTAAATTATTCATTAATAACACTTGAATATTGAATTATTCACTCAACAGTTTGATTCAAAAGTGTTGATTTAGTAAGGCAAAGCAGCTCTCCTGTGACTTTGGAACTTTTTTTGTTATTGGTCAATACTGTTCAATACTGTTTGAAAAAATATATATTATTATTTTTTATATTATTATTATGCAAAGCGTGCAACGTCTCCAGTTACAATACAATCTTTAGAACAATATCAGAGATAATGAGTGATTAGTGTCTTAGCTTTTGATTAAAAAGTATTATGTATCACATTTGTCGCAGAGTGACTCTTCTATTACTTGGATGGCCTTCTTTATTGGAGTCTTAAGTGAAGGTTCATTTTAATTACTTCTTGTCGCTGTTGAAAAGAACAGGCTGCACTTTTCCAGTGTCTAGTCTGAAAATGCTTGCTTTGTATTTGGAGTTAAGCTACTAATTAGAGCTTCCACAGACTTTCTGTTCTAAGCCCTGCCAATTGAGATGCTTTGTTCACAGAGGTAGATTTGTCTCAATTTGTTCAAAGTGCCCTCATTACCGTGGAACGGGAGTCATTATATATTCTGCCTTATTACGATAACATCTTCCCCTAACGGCCATAACATCATGGCTTTAAAAGGCCTGCCTTCTCTTGTACTCCTAGTATTTTGCTAAGATTGGTGGAAACGTGAGGTGGGAACCGCAGTGTTCTTTATTAAGTAAGGTGCATTTACTGGGAATCTCCAGTAATTATTGTTAACTGTGATGCTAAAATGTATATAATAGAAAACTTTATTAATCTGTTTTTAAATCATATGAGGAATCCTAGATCGTTTTTAGCAGGATATGTTATTCTTTTTTTATTTTTAACAATGCTCCCAGACATTTCATTCTGACCTTAACATTATAAGTGACACCTTTCAGCACAAGTTGTTTTGTGAATCTGAAAGATTCAGAGAAGTGGAAAAAATATATATAAATATATATATATGTGATGAAAAAATAAAATATGGTTGTCTGTTAGTTTAAGTTTTCAGGACATAGCCTCTTGTTGCTTTTTCTCTGTCTTTCTCTGTTTTTATATTTATACAGGCACTTATTTGATTGTGATTTGTATGATTTTTAAACACTAACAGAGCATGTCTCCACTTGGCTTTGAGACAGGAATCATCGGCCATTTCATAACAGAAAAATAGGAAAAAAAAACAATCTTGGAACGTAAAGGCAGTATTTCTGTCTTGAAGCTGAAATCACAGTAGCCGAACTGCGAATCCATTTATCACAGCACTGCACTTCTCCAGCAGCCCGGTGATTTCACACTCTTAAAATATATTAGACAATAAAAGGTCACTGCTTTGCTCCTTCATCATGACCACTGCCCATTCATATTTCATAGTAATGATAAATATTTGGATGTTTCAAGTGCTCTAGAAAGAAAAAAAAAATAAATATCACCCAATACAATTTTCCAGCCACACAGCTAAAACCAAGGTCAGAGGAATGGAGTTCATCTGTTCAAGGTTTAGCCATCAGTGCTGTTGTTTACTTTTGCTGCTTTGGAAAGCTTTTCCCTTTAGCTGGATGTATGGTAGTGAAGAGAAGACAGAATAGTAAAGTTCAACTTCACATTACTTGCCTCTTTGATTTCCAGTTCTTGACATATGTATGTAATTTGTATTGGATAAAGTGAATATAATGTAATAAACAAGCGGATTGTAATTACGCATGCTCCTAATGATGACTAAAGATGCTAGAGGTTGTTTGCAGTATTGACCTGTCATTACTAACTGAGTTTTCTATGCATCATTGTTCATCAGGGAGGAGCTGATGATTTCTTCGTCCTTCGACAGTCTTGAAGTGCTGCTTGACTCTTTTGGCCCAGTGCGCGACTGTTCAAAAGACAATGGAGGCTGCAGCCGAAATTTCCGTTGCATCTCTGATCGCAAACTGGACTCCACTGGCTGTGTGGTGAGTTGTCATTGTTGTCTTATTTTTAGGGCTGTAAATAAAAAAATAAAATAAAAATAAAACAAATTATATCATCTTGACTAATTAAATTAATCACATATATTAATATATGTTGAGAAAACCTCTAAATGAAAATAATTAATTTAAGAATTAATTATATATTTATAAATTTTACAATCAAGGTACAGTATTAATATTAAAAAATGAGAAAATCATTGAATAGACTAAATTAATTATTATTATAATTATTATTATATGTTATATGTAATTTAATAACTTTTAAATTAATTACTTTTTTTTAAATTAATCTGATAGCCCCATTTTTTTACCCTTTGGAATCCATAATTTCTTACCACTTCCAGCTGTCTTACCTCTCGTTTGATACAGACTTCTCTGTTTACTTGTTTACATGCTGTCATGCACCCAAGACAAAGATAAAAAGCCATTTCTACGCCTGTTTCGTCATAATCTTTACAACCTTTATGCAAATTTGAAGAAAGAAGAACCTCTAAAAAAAACTTTCATAAGTTAGGCCTTCCTTGAAAACCCCTAAATGAAGATAATTAATTAATTAATTCAAAGGTACAGTATTAATATAAAAAATGAGAAAATCATTGAATAGACATTAACTAAATTAATTATTATTATAATTATTATTATTATTATATGTTATTTCAGCACTGATAATTTAATAACTAATAACTTTTAAATTATTTACTTCTTTTTTTTTTTTATAGATCTGATTTTTTATAAATCCCATTTTTTTACCCTTTGGAATCCATAATTTCTTACCACTTCCAGCTGTCTTACCTCTCGTTTGATACAGACTTCTCTGTTTACTTGTTTACATACTGTCATGCACTCAAAACAAAAGATAAAAAACCATTTCTACACCTGTTTCGTCATAATCTTTACAATGTTTATACAAATTTGAAGAAAGAAGAACCTCTTGAGCTCAATTTCTATTAAAAAAAAAAAAAAAAAAAACCTTTCATAAGTTAGGCCTTCCTCGAAAACCCCTAAATGAAGATAATGAATTAATTAATTCAAAGGTACAGTATTAATATAAAAAAATGAGAAAATCATTGAATAGACATTAACTAAATTAATTATTATAATTATTCTTATTATTATTTTTATTATTATATGTTATTTCAGCACTGATAATTTAATAACTAATAACTTTTAAATTTACTTTTTTTTAATTAATCTGATAGCCCTATTTTTTTTACCCTTTGGAATCCATAATTTCTTACCACTTCCAGCTGTCTTACCTCTCGTTTGATACAGACTTCTCTGTTTACTTGTTTACATACTGTCATGCACCCAAAACAAAGATAAAAAGCCATTTCTACGCCTGTTTCATCATAATCTTTACAACGTTTATGCAAATATGAAGAAAGAAGAACCTCTTGTACTCAATTTCTTAAAAAAAAAAATAAACTTTCATAAGTTAGGCCTTCCTTGTCTGCCGAAGGAGTTTATTTCACGTAGCATGAAAAATCGCATTTGTTTCTTCCATTTCTATTTCTTTTACATCACACTCACTCTCTCGTCCTCACTTGTGGCTGTTAAGCAGCCATGAAATGAGCCAGGGGCTCTGATTTCACTCACCATCTGGCTGAGGTACGCTTAAAGTGTTTGATTTCTCACTCTGGCATGCGCCATGATTAGTGTGTTTGGCTGGCCCTGCTGATGGGAGGATTGTTTCAGCCAGGGTTTATGAAAAGTGCTGTGTCTCATCCATCTTTCTGACACTCACTTCATTCATGATCTCCTGCTCATGTTTATGAACATGTGAATCAGGGATTGTGCAGGTGCGTGTCCAACATGACCCTTATTGTATAACTCTTCCTGTTCATCGTGTTGTTTAATTTGTTTTCTTGTTTCATTTGGATTGATTGTATTTTCTGAATACTGAGTGACAATGGGTGTCATGCATCTGTCTGTTTGTGTTTTTTGAATTAGTTTTGTTTTTTTACAGTGGAGAGATGACAGGAAAGTATTGGGTTGAGAGAGGGGAGCTGGCTTGGCAAAGGACCTCGAGACGAGAATCAGACTATGTTCGAACCACAAGGCTATCGGTGCCAATAATAGTTTAGTTTTGTTGTTTTTGGTTCATTTTGTTTTGTTTTACCAACTTAGTTCACAAGGAGAGAAAATACTGTAGCAGGCAGCCCAAGATTCTTGAAATATAGGAAGGAAACTATATGATTATGACTATGAGAGCATTGCGGTGTGGCAGCGTATAGCAGGAGCAGAGCAGAAGCGGCAATGCCGCGGTCATTTTGGCGTGAGTCTATTTTTGCTGTGCCACTTACGTTGGATTAAAGTCACAGTGCATTGTTTTTTACCTGAATTGACCAAAATTGACCTGATTAACATGATTAAATAACAATTTTACCATAAAATCATATAAGCGAGTTTCGATTCTGAAAGCATTGAATGAGGTCCCATAATAATTTAATATAGATTTACAGTAGTAACAACACATGGTATTTTATATCATATGTTTAATATCATGTTTTTAAATATGATACTTTCATTATAAACATAGTGATTATCTCTAAGGTGGACACTCAACATAATATATGATATTTAACATCTGAATCTAACCATGTCATGTCAACAAATGGAAAGGTCAGTCATCTATTATTTACTTGGAAATTATTGTACCTTTAGCTCCAACAGCAGGGGTGATTTTTACCCCAAATATCATACTTTTACATATTCTTTTAGTTATTGAAAAACTGTTGCTTGAATTATCTTAAACAAAACTATATAATAATTAAGATGACCTTTGTCTGAAAATGTATTCAATAATTTAGCGTTTCTCATTTGCTAATTAAATCTAGGCTACAACATTACAAAAAAAAAAAAAATAATAATAAAATATTAGAGTTTGCCCAAATGACTACAAATAGAGGCATTAATTAACTTTAGGATTATTTGGTATCTTTGTCGGAGAACACCTGAAAAGCCTGACCGAATGAACAAAACTCATCTGTATTTGCAGTACAAGCGCCGCGGTTCAGCTGCACGCGACAAATGCTGCCAGTGAGAAAGCACAATAGGCGCATGCTGCTCCTGCTCTGCATACGCACAGCTTCTGCGCTGCCTCTGCTCTGTTTGCGCATCCAGTGTGAAACCGACGTAAGACTTGTTAGCCTAGTTATCTGTCTTATAAAAAAGCTCTTACATACAGTGCATTCAGAAAGTATTCAGACGCCCTTCAGTTTTTTTTGTTTATTTTTATGTTGCAGTCTGATACTACAATTGTTTAATAATTTTTTTACTTCATAATAACAAAGTGATAACAGAATTTTAGTAATGTCTGTTTATTAGAAATGCTAAAAAATTGAGTAAGAACCTTTGCAACAACACTTAAAATTTTGCTCAGCTGCCTCCCATTTCTCTTGATCATTGCTGAGATGTTTCTACACCTTGATTAGAGTCCATTTGATTGGACATGATTTGGAAAGGCACACACCTCTCTATAAAAGGCCTCACACAGAGCGAAAACCAAGCCATGAAGTCAAAAAGGAACTGCCTGCAGAGCTCAGAGACAGGTTTGTATTGAGGCACAGATCTGGGGAAGGCTACAAAAAAATTCTGCTGCACTGAAGGTTCCCAAGAGCACAGTGGCTTCCATAATTCTCAAATGTAAGAAAATTTGGCACAACAATGACTCTTCCAAGAGCTGGTCGCACAGCCAAAGTGAGAAATTGATGGAGATGGGCCTCTAGTTGAGCTCCATGGACAAACATCACTGCATCACCCCACCAATCTGGGCTTTATGGCGGTGTGGCCAAATCTTCTCCTTAGTGAAGACACATAAAAACACACTTGGAATTTGCAAAACAGCACTTAAAGAACCCTCATACTCTGAGAAACAAGATTATCTGGTCTGATGAACCATAATTCTAGGAATGAGCTCTGCTCATCACCTGTAGTGTACCACCCCTGATGCTGAGTTTCACATTCAGCCTTAATAAAAACCTAGTCCAGAGCATTCAGAACCTCAGACTGGATTGAAGGTTCACCTTCCAACATGAAAATGACCCTACAGCCAAGGCAACACAGGAGTGGCATAGGGACAACACTTTGAGTGGCCCAGCCTGAGCCCTGACTTAAACCCTATCTTAAAGCCTATTTCTGGAGAGACCTGAAAATGGCTGTCCACTGACGGTCCCCATCCAACCTGACCAAGCTTGCGAGGATTTGCAAAGAAGAATGGCAGAAAATCCCTTAATCCAGGTGTAAAACTTGTTGCGTCATACCTAAAAAGACTCGAGGCTGTAATTGCTGCCAAAGATGCTTCAACTAAGTACTGATTAAAGGGTCTGAGTAATTATGTAAATATTATATTTCAGTTTCCTTTTAATAAATTTACAGACATTTCTAAAATTCTGTTTTCATTTTTTCATTGTGAGGTACAGAGTGTAGATTAATGAGAAAAACAGTTGTAGTTTCAGGCTGCAACATAACAAAATTTAAAAAGATGAAGGGGGTCTGAATACTTTCTGAATGCACTGTATGTGAATATATTTGTAAATATCTTTTTGTTCTTGTTTTTTGATGCTAGAATAAATTGGCCCTTGAATCATATTTGTAGATTATATTAAACATCACACTTCAATTTAATGAGTTTGTGTCTTGTTATACTCGTGTGTAATGTAAATAACTTGTAAAGACAAATTTATGCCCCCATTGCGATATAACTGCAAAATCAAAAGAATTACATTAGCATGTTTTCTAATAGTATTTGCAAGCGTGCATTACAACCAAAACATAATTTGCAAGAGGTAGTCACAGGTTGGTGAAGATTGACAAGAAAGGATGAGGAGGAGGAGTCAGAAAAGACTGACAGATGAGGTCATTGCACCACTGAATTCTACTGGGTCTTTTTTCTTGCATTTATTTGCATACTGAATTGTGATTGATTGATCACTTCTGTCTTATATTTTTCCACATATTCTATTGCTGCCTTGCAAGCACTGATATTTCCTTCAGGTAAAGCTGGACGGACAGCACCAAACCTGCTGCTAATGAAACAGATGTTATGGCCTTCTCAGTATTTTTCAGAAATTTCAACTCTCATTTCATTCTGCTCTTCTTAATCATAACGCACCCTTCTGTTGAGCCCGTAGCTTGATGCTTTGTAATTAACAGATGACTGAAGCTATAAAAATGATGCTTCAATCTGTCCAATCATAAGAGCTCGCTACGGGCCCCCCAGAGAGCCTCATTCCCCCCCTAATCAATTAACACCTTGTCTGAGGACAGCAGTGCCACTGCTGCTTTTGTGTTTTAATATCGCGGTCTGCGTGAGCGGGCCCGTTCCGATCTGCTCTGTCTAGCTGATGTATGGCACTCCTGGGGAGAGGAACAGTGCACTAGTTTGGAAATACTCTGATAATCGCTAAATGATGATGTGATTAATTAGTTCCTTTCCCTCCAGCACACTAGGTGTTGAGTGCTTTTGTGGGACACAGAGGGGTGCCCGTCGTCCATCCAGCCGTCCACATGAAAAACAAATTGGCTCCTCTCTAGATCTAAGCGAGCCAGCCAGGCGTGTTCAACAGAGAGTTTTTGATGTTGCTGACAGATGCTGGTACAGTACAGCTGCCTGTATGTGAAGGAATTATGTAAATGTATGCGCTAGTATATATAAAATCAGAATGGCAATGAATTTCAACACATATCACTAGACACAATATGTACGATTTTTTATTAAAAGATCCAAAAACCACTAAAACAGTGTTACAGATTTTGCTGACTTGTGTACTTACATTATCCCAGATGTTTTAAAGAATGTTTAAATCCAGAGAAATAATCAATTTTAACCAGTAGGACGTCCCTTATGATTGTGTCTCCTGCCAATGAGGTCCTCCCCCCTAATTTGCAGTTTTATTTTGTAGAAAACATGGAAACGCAAAACACTTTTGTAACGTTGGAAGGGTGACAGTGGAGTTGGAGGATCCAACTCATGAAAATCTCCAAAATCTCATGAAATTGAGATTTTTACATCATCTGAAAGCTGAATAAGTAAACTTTGTTAGGATAGGACAATATTTTGATTATTTCTTTTTTTGAAAGAAATGAATACTTTTATTCACCAAGGATGTGTTAAATTAATAAAAAGTGATTGCATAGATTTACATTGTTAGAAAAGATTTATATTTTGAATAAATGCTGTTCTATTTAACTTGTTATTCATCAAAGTATCCTGATAAAAGAATCACAGGTTGGAAAAAAATATTTGGCAGCACAGCTGTTTCCATCATTGATAATTCTAATAATAAATCAGCATAATATTACAATTATTTCTGAAGGATCATGTGACACTTAAGACTGGAGTAACAGCTGATGAAAATTCAGCTTTGCATCACAGGAATAAATGATATTGTAAAGTATATTAAAATAACCAATATTATTTTATACTGTAATAACATTTTGTAATATTACTGTTTTTTTCTGTATATTTGATCAAATAAATGCAGCCTTGATGAGCATAAGAGACTTCTTTAAAAAGAAACATTAAATGAGAGGGTGTGTCCAAACTTTTGACTGGTAGTGTAGAGAGGTGTGTGTGTGTGTATATATATATATATATATATATATATATATATATAAACTGAAAAAGGTATTACATTATAACCTTACTGCTGAGAGCAAGTTTAAGTTGAGGTCATCCACTGGAGGTAGAGTTCTCTGTTTCTTACTGATGTATTCCATCTCTCCTTTGACAGCCTGCTCACAATCTCCCCAAAAGCTGTTCTGTCTCCTATCATGTTCTGGCTGTTAAGCACTTCTGAGTTCCTAGTCAATACTTGGCAAAGGTCTCTTGAGTGCAAACTCGGTGGGAGTGATCCAGATGCGCAGCAGGGAGGAAACGCCACTGTTTTGTTTTTTTTCCTCTCAGGATCAAAAGGTAGCTTTAAAGGGCTGTATCCATCTCTGTGACTATCTGCTATAGAGGGACAGTCTAGGCCAGCAGGAATACTTGGCCATGCTAATCTAGTGGGCTGTAGTCCCTCAAGCAAGATTTCTAATATGACTGTTACTTTCTGGATGACTGTTGGCATACTGAAGAAATTTGCAGAAACCTTACCAGGAAGGCAACACTAATTTGTTTAGTAATTTGTTAGCTTGTCATTAATTAAATGTAATGTCACTAGTACACATAATTGCTGCTGTAGTTCTAGCTTTTTGAAAACTTGTTTGATTTAAATTTCTTAAATTTAATTTAATCTTAATAAATTGTAATTACACTGATTTGCTGATTGCTTTGTTGTAACAGTCACCATGCAGTGCACAACTGTTCAAAATAATAGCAATCTGTTGTTTTATTATCAGGGTGAAAACAACACTTGTTTTTGCACATTCCAACAATGGACATTTTGCAAAGTGTGACAGTAAATCTGATCCCTTGTGGTTTTCTGTATGAGTTTATATGGCAAGAAACAAAGCACCTGCCAGTCTTCCACTCTGTCACAATTCAGCCCAGTTAATGTTGAATTCTGTTCTTTGTGTGTGTGTGTGTGTGTGTGTGTGTGTGTGTGTGTGTGTGTAAGAAAGAGAGAGAGAGAGATCTCATGTTTCTATAGCAACTGTTCATGTCAGTTTTTAGATTTACAGATGCAGTGCATGCCTTTCTGTGTTATATATAATCAACAATATGTCTGTGGTTTCATGTTTAGAACAATATTACAGCTGTTTTAATCTGCAACTATGAATTTATGCAGGGGGGGGTATTCTTTTCTCACATGAAAAAAAATATATTGGATAAGTGTTCTGTCTCCTTTGTTTGCATCCTCTTTTCTGGGTCTTTGGCAGTTTTTAGATTTGCATAGCTTATCCGACAGTCTGAAAGGGATTTGTTCCTATATGACAAAATCACATGGCCAATTCTCTTAAGCTTTGGAAAGCTGTGGGACTAGATCCCCATTTGGAAATGAGATTAAAAGGCTCAGTAGTTCAGGGCTTTTTCAGTTTATCTTGAATTTAAAACCTTTATGACTTCTCTGGCATCATTAACTGTCTCACCATGTCCTCTGTGCTACAAAGTGCTTTTCAATCAAGGATGCTTTGAGCCCAGATAGAAGGCTGCAATAATATTGAACTTTGGCTCAGGAATTGCATTATTCACTGGTAGATGTATGCAGATGGATGAAGGGCATTCCAGAACAAATTTGCAGATTTTTATTTTTTTATTGGACAAGCTATGTTCCGGCCATTTTCATGCATGCTTTCCTTGGTAACTCATTCTCTTCAAATTTGAGCAGTGCATTTTAAATAATTATTATAAATTGCCCATTTCCTCACACTAATGCCTTGACTCATCCATTCTTTTTAAATCTACGGTCACAAGGAAAAAAAATAGAATAGAAGGCTGAATCAATCACTGTAAATATGTATTTGACCTCAGTTGGCACTGAGGCATTTCACATTTTGGCCCATTAAAAAGGCTGTTGAAGAAAATGTACAAATGTACAAAAATCTTCTGGCATGGTTTTTATATGCAGTGAAGAGTCAATAAAAGATACTGCTCATATGGCATATTTAAATACATGCATTTTAAATGTTTTAAAATGTACAAATAGTAAACTGCCAGCATAGATGTTACAATATATTCACATGAATATTTTTTTGCTAAATACATATTTTAATCTGAGTACTGTATTTGTATTGTCCAAAATATTTTATTTTGTTGCTGCTATGAGGTACACAACTATGGAAGAAAAAAAAAGACGTAATTCCAACATTTTATCTCACAATTCTGACCTTTTTTCTTGCAATTGCGAGTTTGCAATGCAATTTCAATCTCAGAATTCTGATCTTATTTTTTGGAATTGCGCCATACAAACTCACAATTCAGATTTTTTTCTCAGAATTGTGAGATATAAACTTACAATTGCAAGAAATAAAGTCAGAATAGCGGGATATAAACTCTCAATTGCAAGAAATGCGACTTTTGATTTTTTTTTTTTTCACAAATCTCACAATTCACAATTCCAAGTTTATATTTCACAATTCTTTTTTTTTTTTTTTTTTTCAGAAATTTGCAATTATAAGTTATGAAGTCCAATTCTGAGGAGGGAAAAAGACTGATATATTTTCAGAATTGCAAGTTTCTATCTTACAATTCTTACTTAATAACTCGAAATTGCATGTTATAAAGTCATAATAAGATAAAAGTCATTTATATCTCGACTGACTTTCTTTCTTAGAATTGCGAGTTTACATCACGTAATACTGACTTTATAACTTGCAACTGCGAGTTTATGTCTCTCAGTTCTAAGAACAAAGTCAGAATTTTGTTAAAAAGTCACAATGATCTTTTTCATGCAAAACTGTATTTATTTAGTATGTGTGTTTTTCTACAAACAAAAAAAAACAAGCAAACAACAAACAAAAAAAAGCTTATTCTGAAATCCCTAATAAAATAAATAGTTCTGACTTTACACATGGTAATATTGCTTTATATATATATTTTGCCTATCTTAGCCAAAAATAAATAAATACATAAATAAATAAATAAATAAATAAGTAAATTAATTAATACATATAAATAAATAAGTAAATACAAAATTACTGAATAATTTCTTTTTACTTTAAGAATCTTCCAGAGTGCCCCTTTAGAGCATTGTCATAATGCCAAATGAGGACGAGTGGGTAAATGATGTGAAAAATTTGCTTTCTGTCGAACAACCCTCCCCTTTCCTCAGTAATGTCCGCTGTTCAACTGATCAAACTGGGACTTTGTGATTTAAGGAATCTGCCACAGATGAGTTAAGAGACTCGGTGCCCTGCGCTCTCTGCATTGCTGGTAATAAATCAGGTGTCTTGTCAGCTGTAGCTAACTGACAAAATCAATACGGATGCATCCAGGGACAAGATGTGCTACCAAGATGCATTACCAACATCTGGGCTTTGATCCCTAATACGAATGAGGTCAAGTGAAAAGGTGGTGGTCAGAAAATGTGTGTTTTACACCCAACCTGCCACTGAAGAAACTGAGGAAGCGAGATATCATGCGTAGTGTGAAGTGTATATCATGCTGTGATGGACTTATTCGTCATTTCTTTTTTTTTCCCCCTCAAGAACCTTGTATTAATAGCCCAAAAGTATTAGCAATTTAATTATAAGATAGGAAAAAGAGTCTTTAGTTTCATTTTGTTAAGAACCTATGCAATTTTACTCTCTCTTAATGCATTTTATAATAAAAGCAGCTTAATGCTCGAATCAACGCCCACTGTGATCGAAAATTATCCCCTTTCAACCTCTCATTTTAATGATTTTTGAATAGCGAATGACTAATTGTAGAGAAGCTTGTTCTTTTGTACAAATTTCACTCTAACCAAAATACTGTAGAAATTCAATTGTTTTGCTTTCTCGTTTCAAAACATGGCTTCCTAGGAAGCGGCTCTTTTACAGGAAAACCTTTCTCAACAGTTGCAGGCTACTTCATGTAAGCATATTGAATCTACAGTATATGTACCTGCCGCAAGAAAGAGGATATGAAGCTTATAACTTAAGGTGTGAAGCCACATTTTATCCCATTTTCCAGGCAGGAAAAATCAACCTGTCAAATCCCCTTTGAAGCCAAAAGCTGACAGAAAACATTGTGTGAACTTGCCATCACTAGCTTGGGGGAAAAGCAGAAAAAAATAGGCATGGAGTTAAATAAAAATCCCTTATTATTTAAAAATTCACATTGCGTTATAAATATTTTTGACTATGGGGTGCCATTATTTAGATAATGTGAAATTGTTGCACTCTGTGAGCTACTGGTGCTACCTGTTGCTATTTTTACTGCAACACAACTCAGAAAATACTGATATGATGCAGCATTGTGCGGCTTTTGGTTGTAATATTTAGTCAAAGAGCAACAAGAGAAGTGTTTAAGCCTTACACTGCTTTCCTAGCGATAAGAAGAGGAGAAAAGAATTGGAAGATGCCTGTGGACGAATAAAACTTCCTAAAGACCTACATCTTTGTTCTCTCCACTTTAGCCCTGATGCCTTTGAGGCTTTTAGTAGACCACAGCTACTGAAAGAGCCTACAAATGCCATAGACAAGAAATGCTAGATGCCATCCTGGCAGGATGTAAATGTGACGTCTTGTCATGGTGCAGCAGCCACTGAAGGAGTTTCCTAGTGCAGATTTCATTCAATATCCAGGGGAGTTTAGACTCCTTGTGAGGAAAAAAAATGATGGTACGGCATTTGGTTTAAGCCTGTGGTTATATCCATTGTCTTCTGTAAGCTCTTTCAGTAGTTGTGGTCATTGTGTCAGTATTTTATTTTCCAAGTTGTATTGCTGTAAAAATAGCAACAATAGTGCCAGTAGCTCACGGAGTGCAACCATCTAACTTAACTGAAATAATGGCACCCCCCATAGTCCAAAAAACAATGTGGATTTTTTGTAAAATAGCGTAAAACTTTCATGAAATTGCTACATAACAAAGATAAAAGGATTTTATTACAAATCACAGCAAAGAGCTTGATTGACAGGTGATCTGATCAATCATAATGTTGAATCCACCATTTTGTCAGACAAACAAATCAAACAGAAGAGTAGATTAACTTTGGTGGACATAAACTTGAAAAATTGTGTGTATTGATGTCTTTCCATGGTTTAAATAAACACATTCTGATGTTCATTCATGATTATCTTGTGCTTTCAGTAAATAGCTAATAAAAAGACAAGCAGTTCACTTGTTGATTGACAATACAGTACTCTGACACATTAGAGAGCCATATAAACAGTATTTATTGCTTGAATTTCTTGCAAAATGACAAAATTTGAAAGCTGAGACCTTGTTTCATATCAGAAGTAACTTACTCTGTTTTGTCTGTCGGCGTGTTTTCAGTTTCCTCTTTGTATCGCTTAGTATTTTCACTGTTTGAGAATATGTGTACTGTGAGAGCAGCATTGTTTGTCGGAAATAGCAACTGTAGCTAAGGAGGGCGGTTTTTTGCGAAGGGTCAATTGTTATTTATTTATTTTTTCCCAGTGTCCTCCTGGTCTGAGTCCGATGAAGGATGGTACCGGTTGCTATGACCACCACATTGGCATCGACTGCTCTGACGGCTTTAATGGGGGCTGCGAACAGCTGTGCCTTCAGCAGCTGGCACCTCTGGAGGAGGACCCTACTCTCTACAACATCCTGATGTTCTGCGGGTGAGATTACACACTTTACACACACGTACAGACTGTATGATTACTAGATTTGGACATGTTAACAGGGCTTTCTCAACCTTTTTTGTGATCACAGTCGTGCTTTTTTAAAGCAGCATGGTGTTTGTTGACATTTACACATGCTATTTTTGAAGACTGCTTTGAATTTCTTATTTTTTCTTTTAAATAATGTCCTGAAATTCACAGTAAGTGCATTATGGGTAGTTCAGTTGATTATTCATGCAGTTCACAGCACCTTACAATAACTCTTTTCCCACATTCTTTCTTAGTCATTGGTAGCTGTTTGTGTCTGAGTGTGAATTGCCACACTTCTTACCTGTTCCCACATTTCTGTCTATATGTTTATTGAGCGTGAACATGATTTAAAATTAAAAACTGTCAAACCTGAACTTGATGAAACATGCTAATATCATCACACCTCATCATTTACCTGCTTTGGTTGATAAGATATGCAAGCTAAATTCGTAGCTTGCTAAACAATGTTTTGTTGTGTGCTGAAAAAAAAAAGGATTTGCAGATTATATTAGACAGGCATCAAAATAAAGACAGTTTCTCAAGTTTGGGGTCAGTAAGATTTTTTTTAATATTTTGAAAAGTCTCTTATACTGACCAAGACTGCATTTATTTAATCAAAAATACAGTAAAACAGTAAGAATGTAAAATATTAAGCATTAATAAACGTTTTCTACTTTTTACACTACTATTCAAAAGTTAATGTTTTTTAAATATGTTTTGTTATTTATATTTTAAAATGTAATTTATTCCTGTGATTCCTGTAATTTATTCCAAAGCAAAATTTTCTGTACCTGAAATAAAAAAGCTTTTGTAACATTACACACCATACAAAAGATGGAATTATAGAAATTCATATTTTTATTTAGCAAGGAAACTTTAAATTGATCAAAGATGATGATAATGCATAATGTTACAAAATATTTATATTTCAGAAAAATTATGTTCCTCTGACCATTATGTTCATCAAAGAAACTATAATATAATAATAATAATAATAATAATAATAATACATGTTTTTTTGAGCAGCAAATCAGAATGTTAGAATGATTTTTGAAGGATCATGTGAGTAATGGAGTAATGATGCTAAAAAATCAGCTATGAAATCACAGGAATATTTTAAAAATGTAATTCATTCCTGTAATACCAAAGCTGAAATTTGAGCTATTTTTAATGTTACATGATCTTTTAGAAATCATTCTAACATTTCTTATTATTATCAATGTTGAAAACAATTAAGTAAAAGTTTTTACTGTCACTTTTGGTCCATTTTATGCATCCTTGCTCAATAAAATTATTAATTTCTTCCTTCTTTAAAAAAAAGAAAAAAAAAAAGGTGTATATATTATTCTTTTTAAGGGAAAGTCGACTCAAATGCCATTTCTGTGTCCTGTCATGTCTGGGTGGAATTGCTTTTACTCTGACATGACATCACATGCATCACACAACACTAACCGTTCCTTCAACTTCCCGACTTTCATGTGACAGCTGTAGAGAATATGAGCCAGGCAGAATAAATGGCCACCTTCTTACATCTTCTTCCCTTCTAAAAGAACCTTTTTCCTGACCTATTCAGAGTTTCTGAGATCATTCGCTGTTATAGGCATGTCGCTTCGACTAAAGTTGGCAAATGCGCATAATTCTCTTTTTCTCCTGAGATCCTGATAATGTGACAGGCAATCTGAAGCCACTTAAATCGTCGTCTGTGTTACGGATGTGCAACCGAGAGGATGTGTCTCACCTACGCTGATGACAGTTTCCTGTAAAACTGTAGTGTGTTACCAAGAGAAGTGAGACTGAACGTTTAAGCCCTGACACCTCTTTCTCTCTGTCGCTTGTGTAGTACAGAGCAGACGTGACAACTACGTTTCAAAGTCCCATAAAAATAAACGACTCTTGTGAGCTGTCACGCTATTAGAATGATACTGTTTCGCAGTAAATAAAAAGAATTGCCAACCTTAAATCCATGACAGATGCTATGCTGAGAGATCATTACCTGTACCTCTGGGTAGTTTTGAATGCTGAACTAGGACTACACATTGTTCTGATTCATGTAGTGATGTCTTTATGATTTAGCACCACTGAGAAAAAAAAACAAAAACAAAAAAAAAAACTATACATCCTAATGTGTTCATAATGAACTCATGGTGCCTTATTTAATATTTTGTGTAATGTACTATTTTGAGTCTTTTCAATACACTGAAAAAAAAAGTGGTGAAAACAATTTTCATGTAGAAATTGCTAGAAAATGTCACAAATAATTCCAAATAAATGGCTAGTATCTCATTGAATTAAGCGTGAAATTTTGACATAGAAATGCTGAAATAGTATTTTAATGTAAAATGTACTTGAATTGTCTATTTTATTTACAATTTTAAAAAATCATTTTTATATAGTTTCCTATTCATGGTTACACACTATATATATATTAATTTGCTCATTTTAAAAAAACTGATTTTTTTTCTATTTTTACCTTTCTTTTTAATTAATAAATGATTCCTTTAATTCTTAATAGAGCATAATCTTAATTCATTGTAAGCCATATATAATGCATAACAAATAAAAATTAACTCATACTTTTATTTTAGTTTCTACTGTTAAACAAAATAATGTTAAATTATGGAAGCCTGTTTCCGCCACTGAATAAAAAATAAAAAGGTTATTGTGACTTTTTATCTTACAATTCTGGCTTTTTTTCTTCTTCTCAGAACTGTGAGATATAAACTCACAATTGCGAGTTATCAGAGTTAAAGTCAGAATTGTGTATTTATATCATTTTTACAGTGTGTATTATAATAGTTTTCTATTCATGGTTACATGCTATATATATATATATAGTTTTTAAATGAAAAAAAAAAACTTTTTTTTTCTATTTTTATCTTTGATTAATTGATAAATTATTCATTTAATTCTTAATAGACCATAATCTTAATTCATTATAGTCCATATATAATGCATAAAAAAGCATGATCTCATACTTTTATCTTTATTTATACTTTTAAACAAAATAATGATAAATTATGGAAGCCTGTTTCCGCCACTGAATAATAAAAAAAAGGTTATTGCGACTTTTTTATCTCACAATTATAACTTTTTTTCTCAGAATTGTGTGATGCAAACAATTTCAGAACTGCGAGATATAAACTCACAATTCTGACTTTATAACTCACAATTGTGAGTTTATATAATTTTTACAAAAATGAACAACCTTATGGATTTACCTTATGGAAATTATAGATGAATGTTTCTGAACCCGAATACGAAATAAAAAAAATAAAAACTTTGCGACTTTTTATTTCACAATTCTGATTTTTTTCTTTCTCAGAATCACATGATACAAACTCGCAATTCTGACTTTTTTTTTCTTCAATTATGAAGTCAGAATTGTGCAAGATAAATTTGCAATTGTTGCAAATGAGATTTAAACTCACAATTCTGACTTTATAGCTCAGTTTGTATCACACAATTAAGAGAAAATAAATTGCCAGGTTGCCAAAATAATTTAGTAAAAAAATACTGTAAAAATGTAAGATGTAAAAACATATTTACAATTACATGACATGTCCAGTTAGATCTTTCGCATGTTTTCCTTGTAAATAGTACGGAAACTTACTGTTAACCTATAAGCATTTTTAATATATATATATATATATATATATATATATATATATTTTACAATATTTTACAGTTAAACTAATTTTTTACAGTGCAGTATTGTGCACAGTCAAGTGAACATTAATTTATTGTGACCTGCTTCATTGGCAATGTACTGTAGACTGAATGTTAGTTGATTTAACATTTGTTGGTCACTGCACAGTTCTCATATTCTCATTTGTATGAGTTCATAGTTCTTGATGATTTGATTATTCTAACTCTAAGATTGTGAAAAAAGTATCATACAGAATGATTTGGTGTATCTGAATGGCAAGCATTATCTAACTTTGGCAGACATATACTCTTTCGTTCCTTTAGCTTATATCTTGTTCTCATTGCCATATTGTAGATGTATTGAAGATTATAAAAGAGGAACAGACGGTCGCTCATGTCAGCCGCTGTCAGAAGCCTGCACTGAGGGAGTGGACTGCGGGGACACAGCTGACATCCCAGCCAACCAGACTGTATTTGGGGACCTCTTCTACGGCTACAATAACCACACTAAAGAGATTACATCAGGACAGATCCTTAAGGCTTCCTTCAGGTGAAGTTTGCGGTGTGCTTGATTTTACCAGTGCTAAGGGTGACAGATGACTTGTTTTCACCCATTTTTAATAGCAATATTGTGCTGATAATGTAAAATGCGGTATTGAATTTTCTCTTTATCTTTCTCTTGGATTTATTCAATCCGAAGTTCCTATGTCAGTTCAGAAATATGAATTATACATCACTGAAGCCTGCTGTTACAGTGATCGTTAGGTTTGAAAAGTGGAGTTAACTGTTAACCATAGCACATATCCTCCACTGGCTTATTTATTTGATTTTGGAGCTTTTACAAGTTATTTTGACAGGACAGTGGCGAGGTGACAGGATATGATAAGGAAAAGAGAGAAGGATTGGATCAGGAAATTACAAGTCGTAGCATGTGCACTACCCGCCCAAGCACGTCTCTGACTGAAAATGGCATATGGCTTTTGTGTAATGGTAGGAATACTAATAAGATAAAACTCTAATACGCAACAAATAATTATATTTATTTAAAAAAAATGCTATAAGCAATTTACATGTGACATTTATGTATGCCTGTACCAGTATGACGTATAAATTTGTATTTTTAAACAAATTTATACGTGCCAGGGCAAGAAAATGGCCTTTACTAAGCGATTCATTGTTTGTACAAAGTTTCTTTCTCACCTACTAAATGTTTAAGGGAATTGTTGTTGTTTGTTGTTGTTGGAACTGCCAACATTCTTTCTCAAGCTGCTCTGGAACAATATCTATTGTACTAACAAAGAGAATTGAATGCTTTCCACCAAGTTCTTCATTTTATTAGCCTGCACCTCTTGATGAAGAGCTATTTATTTAGCCAAGAAACCCGGTGAATAAATATATAATTCATTTTAAACCATCAATTTTAAAGAATAATTTAATTTCACATATGCCAACAGACAGTTTATATATGTGACCCTACACCACAAAATCACTCTTAAGTAGCACAGATATATTTGAAGCAATAGCCAAAATACACTGTATGGGTCAAAATAATAGATTTTTCAAAAAATCTATCAAAAGGAAAAATCAATAGGATATTAAGTAAAGATCATGTTACATGAAGATATTTTACTTTTTAGTTTGTAATATGCATTGCTTTTTTTAATATTTAGTTTTTTTTTTTTTTTCACCCTCCAGATTTTCTAATAGTTGTATTTCAGCCAAATATTGTCCTTTCCTAACAAACCATAAATCATTGGAAAGCTTATTTATGTATAAATGTATTTATGTATATATATGTATCTTAATTTAAAAAAAATTACCCTTGTGGCTGGTTTTGTGGTACAGGGTCACATACATGTTTTTCTCAAAATATTGTTTAAAGGGGACATTGGATGCCCATTGTCCACAAGTTGGTATGATTCTTTAGGGTCTTCATGAAACGTCTGCAACATAAAATTCCTCAATGGTCAAGTAAAACAACAGTCTTTTTAACTTGTCAAAAACAGCTCTGTTCACACTGACACTTTCAGTACATGTCTCTTTAAATGCTAATGAGCTCTGCTCTGAGAAAATGGTGGACAGCGTACAACTGGCGGAAATGTGTGAAATATGCGATTATGGGACAGTCCGTCTGAGGTTATGGGCAGGGCTAGAGCAGTATGTCAGACTGCTCAGAAAATCAAAATGGCTTGATAATTGAGGCTGTTTAAGTTTTTTTGGGGATTAAAAAATGGTATGAATGGATTTTTATCATTGTAGGGTGGTTGTGTCCGTACACTATAAGACACATTTATATGCAAATACCATGTGTAAAGTGAATTTTGCATTTAATGTCCTTTTTAAATACTTTTAGTTTATACCTAACTATATAGATTTTTTTTTTTTTTTTGCTTTGCTATTGTGCAGTGCAGTATTTGTCTGAAATATACAGCAGTTTTTAAATGCACTGCAGTTACACTATCAAATCATCAAGACTAATTTAATAAAAGCACAAATCCTGTGAAATACAGCACAGCAGAATCTCTATCTAGTTACACACAAAGTCACTTTGACGGTTCCTCTAATTAAAAGAGCACTGTGATGTGCACTGTGGTCAGCTCGACCTAAAGGTCACCATGCAAAGTCACGACGGCCATTAAATTAAACACGGACACTTACAGACGCAGTTTCCTGCAGCAGTTTATCCATTTACTCCACATGGTTTGTTTGGTGCGGTACGGGAGGAGGGAGGCCTGAGTGATGGAGAAATAGTGGGAGGAGAGTTAATATTATCAAGAAGCCAAATCTCAAAAGCTCTGATCTCATTTGGAGGCACCCGGAGAGACAGCCTTTGAAAAGCACAACTGGCCCTCATGCTCCAGGACTTAAACTCTGTGTTGTTCTCTTCACCTTTTGAGAGGTCCGGGCCTAACGCAAGCTCTAATTATGTGGAATGGCGAGGAGCAAATTAAAAGTGACCATAAGCAAGTTTGGTTTAATGAGGCTTAATTGGGCCAGCTGAAGCTACTGGATATTCACTTGAACAAAAGAAGGGTACAGCCAGTACATTAATCCTTCATAGAGTATAGCAGGGCTTCGACAATTAATTTTAGACCTGAGGAAATAGTCGAAATGCTGGTGCTCAGGAGGAGCAGCGGCAGGAAATGAAATGTTGTTTGATCTTCTAGGGCGAGGAATGGAAATCTTTAAAGTGAACAGCCTGGATAAACAAAACACTTTTATGATTAATTGAGACAAATGAGTGCCTTTTGGTTATTCAAGGTAAGATTATCTGATCTAATGTGAGGTTTTAAAGTTTAAAAACTGGAGATTTTTTTGTTTGATTAATATGATTTTTGGTGGTTAAATGTTTGTTTTTTTATTTCACTGTGAAGACGCTGAGGGGGGAATTCACTAAGAATTAAATAGTATTCACAAACATTGACATTTATTTGTATGCACTGTTTCTGTTGTTTTAGGGCCTGATTCACTAAAGAAATTCTGTTAAAGGTGCACAGTACCCATAGAATATGGGCTCAACCAAACCAATCTCATGGAAATTCATACATATTTTACTAGGTGGCTAATTCGTACAAACTTGTACAACCTCACTCGTACTGATTTGTATGCTTTGTAAAAAATCCTGCCCCTCACAAAAATCGTAAAATAGCCACCTCATAAAATACGTAGGAATTGGTCATGAGGTAGCTTTGGCTGAGCACCTAAATGTAATTTGCACCCAAGTTGATTGTGAATGTTCAGATATGGAAAATTAAATGGATAGTTCAACCAAAAATTACATTTCTGTCATTACTCACCCTGTGAAACGGGCCATGTGTAGAGAAGGCGCAAATGCAAAGACGGTTCAAGCTCAAAGTCTTTAATAGTAAGCCTCGAGACATAAATTCACAAGGCAGAAAGACAGGAACACACGGAACACCAACATAACCTTAATACCTGACGACTAGTCACTCAACCGAAAGAAAGTTGTAAAGGACACTGATTGCACAGACAGGTGATGGTGATTACACTTGATGCAGACAGGAACTCCAAATAAGGGCACACAAGGGAGAAACCAAAACTGACAGTTCACAGGGGTGTGACATTACTCCCCCCCTCCCTGAAGGCGCGTCCTCGCGCTATAGAAGAATGGATGGACAGAGGGGAATTAGGTGGTGGACAAAGGAGTGGATGTGGGATGGAAAACAAAAGGAAGTCCTTGTCGGAGGAGGCTTCGGCAGAGGTCAGACTCCCGGGAGGAGGACGAATAACAGAGTCCAGGGTGGTGACGATGGAGGAAGTAGCCATTGAGGAAACAGAAAAGTTCAGGTTAGATCAGACGGAGGGAGGAGCCAAGGAGGAGACAGGTAAGACCCAGGCCGCAGCCATGATGGTGGACCACGGTGGAGCCAGTGGAGGGTGTAGCCATGGTGGAGGAAGAGCTGACGGCGCCATGGGGTCGACCGACGGAGGTGGAGGCCTGAGGTGGAGACGGAGAGCTGATGGGCCCGGGTGACATTGAGGATCCAGAGGGCTGAGGCGGAGCAGATGTCACAGGCGACCGAGGCGAGGGCAGGGATCTGGAAAGCTGCGGTGGAGCTGGTGGGATTGAGGGACGAGCCGTAGCTGGAGGAGTGGAATCCTGAGGGGGTGGATGGTCGACGACAGACCAAGGTGGAGCCGGAGGCACGAGGGAGCCCAGTGGAGCTGATGGGCTGCGGTGGAGACGAGGGAGCTTGGTGGCATGGCGGAGCCGCTGGGTTGGAGGGCCGAGGCGGAGTCCAGGACTCTGAGGCTGGAGGCGAAGATGAAGGATCCTCCAGCCATGACGCCGATGGAAGTTGGTAGACCTGCGGCTCACCTACCGCACAGATGGTGGGCTGAGGATGAGCAGAGAGGCTGTCAGCTGACTGTGGTGTGGCTGATACAGCATGGTAGACGGGAATACAGACAGACAGGAACTCCAAATAAGGGCACACAAGGGAGAAACCAAAACTGACAGTTCATAGGAGTGTGACACCCTAGTGTGACACCCCTATGCAATCCAAGAGCTTTCTGACCCTGCATAGACAGCAACACAACTGACACATTCAAGGGCCTGAAAGTAAATACATTGTTGAATAAAGTTGTTATTTTTGTTTTCTTTGCACACAAAAAATATTTTCGTAGCTTCATAAAATGGTGGGCCTTGAACATGCAGGGTCAGAAAGCTTTCAGATTTCATCAAAAATATCCTTATTTGTGTCCCAAAGATGAACAAAGGTCTTATGGTTTGAAACGACATGAGGGTAATTAATGACAGAATTGTAATTTTTGGGTAAACTATCCCTTTAAGCAGACTTCTACAATCTGGTGTGATGTCCTCACTCATCGCTTTAAAATACAGAAAGGATGCTTGACTACATACTGTACATTACCATTTAAGTTTGGGTTCAGTACGTCTTTATTTTTTTAAGCGAATAATACATTTATTCAGCTAGGAAACATTCAGTTAGTCAAAAGTTACAGTAAAGACACATTTTTACAAAAGATTTTCATATCAAATAAACAATGCTAGAAGTTTTGATTCATCAATGAAACTGAAATGTATCACGGTTTCCATGTTTTCTGTGATAATATAAAGAAATGTTTCTTGAGCACCAAACCAACATAGTAGTGTAGTGAAGGATCTGAAGGATCCTTGTGGCACTGAAGACTGTACCATCACAGGAATAATTTACAATATATTAAAAAATAAAATAAATGCAGCCTTGTTTAGCACAAGGGACTTATATTACCAACCCCAAACTTTTGAACCGTAGTATATGTCAAGTTATAATGCTCTTTTATTTTCTTTTTTAACACCTGTTTTGCATGGGCATAAGTAACACAACACATTGTGCCAGGAAAATGGCATTTTCTGCATGTAGTTTATAAGCTTATTCACGTAAAAAGGGTATTTGTGCTGAAAAGAGTGATTGTGACTTTAAGTATTACAGTTTAATTTCAACACATTTAGTGCCATGTTTAATGGATTTTGAGTGCCAAGACAAATATTTTTAGTGAATGCCCCCTGAGGGTTCTCTCAAAGAAAAAAAAGCGAGACTGAGTAACATGGCAAATTATTTACATTTTCATATTACATCAACTCATATGCATGCAATGTACGCTCAATAAATTCAGGAGGAATTAAACATACTTACAGAGGTAACTCTGATTCATCTCTCTCCAAAATGATGCAACAGGGAAAAGAGCAAGCAACTGCCAGATAAAACCCATCCAGAGAGGTTGAAGTTGTTTATTATTCTGTTTTAAACTTACACAAGGCCGTGTGTTTCCTTTGGCGCTTCACCAAAAGTTACTACCCACAAGTCTGGGTTGTCACACAGCAGCTGCTTTTACGATCTGACTCATATCTAAAAGACATGGTTACATTTTCATGCTGTTTAATCCTTGAACGTGAGGTGCAACACATTTCCTGTGACAACCTGCCTGAAAGACAATGCGGAATGTATTAGCTCCTGTTTGACGCTTTTCAGGTCAGTGGTGTTCGTAGACAGATGAACATGCAATTTTGAAAGCCAGCGGAGGGTGTGCTGTTGGATGTTTTGTTTCTCTGTAAAGTAACTTTTATGAAGAAATGTAGAGGACAGTCATGAAACAGGGAGCATAGAAGACAGATTTATTGATGTTGGTTTTCAAAGCTGAGATTATCTGAACATGGAAGTGTTTGAAATAAACAGTTTGAGATCATATTGAAAATTCTGATTTATCAATTCAGTTCAATTTAGTGTTTTTGTAAAAGTCTCAATTTGGTGTAAAGCATACTTCATTCTTTCTAGCATTTACTCATATTTCAGTGTTTTTGTCCAAACAGTTAAAGTCAGTGGGTTCCAATGTTATTTGGAACCCAGAGACTTTCAAACTATGTTCATGTTTGTTTTTGATAGAGAAAAACAAAACTTTAAGCAATCTTCCAGCTTGTACTTTGAATCTTTTTCTACCCCACGGTTTCTTTTTAATGCTAATGCATATCTCTCTACACACAGATACTATGAAACTGAAAGAAAGCATCCATTCCAGTCAGTTCCATCTCAAAATACCAGTCTGTTTTGCTTGTCAATTGTCAGCTTAATTTAGCTTTTAGTTCATCCTGGTTTGTTGCTGCGAGTTTGCAAGCCAACTGCATGTCCGTGCTCATCATTTTAATTATACGTAGTCTTTTGAGATGTAGCATCTGGCATGTTACAAGCCGAATCGGCACCTCCCCAAGCAGTAATTGACATGTTACAGTGCCATTTCTACGAAAATAGTGCATTAGTGCTATTTATGTGCCAATTTTATGATTGCCACGCAAATATGTGTATATTCTCTCTTTCGTACTGTCTAATAATAACAGAAATTTTGGATTTTTTTTTCTTTTTGTATTCTGAGCTTTAAACTTAAACATTCACTGTTATTGGAAAAGTAAAAATTGAGCCAGATGAAAAAAGATGAAAAAGCTTTGATGAAAGTTTAAAAAAATTCTAAAACCAAAATAAGGGGGATCATACAAAATACATGTTATTTTTTATTTAGACCGTTTTTTTTTTTTGGTGAAAGTTGTCCTGAACAGTTGAACTGCCCGCTGTTCTTCAGAAAAATCCTTCAGGTCCCACAAATTCTCTGGCTTTTCAGCATTTTTTTTTTTTTTTTTTTTTTTTGTATTTGAACACTTTCCAACAATGACTCTATAATTTTGAGATCCATCTTTTCACACAGAGGACAGCTGAGGGACTCATATGCAACTATTACAGAAGGTTCAAACCTTCACTGATGCTCCAGAAGAAAAAACAATTAAGACCCAGGAGTGTCAACTTTTGAACAAAATGAAGATGTGTAAAGTTTTCTTTTTTTCTTTTTTCTTATTTGTGAGTGAGTGAGTCCCTCAGTTGTCCTCAGTGTGAAAAGATAGATCTCAAAATCATACAGTCATTGTTGGAAAGAGTTCAAATACACAAACATGTTGAAAAACCAAAGATTTCGTGGGACCTGAAGGAACGGTGGGAAAAAAAGCTGTGGATCATTTAGGCAACAAAATAGCATTAAGAATCATTTGAATGGGGTAATTTTTATGAATGCAACCATTATTTTCTCTTGTGGACTATATGTAGATGTATTTTAAGTTAAATATAGCATTCAGGTCAGTACTAAATAAAAAAATAACATGCATTTTGTATGATCCCTCTTATTTTGGTAAAATGATTAACATTTTGCAGATTCTACAAGGTGTATGTAAACTTTTGACGTCAACTGTAGGTATTTATTGTAGCTAAATGGATGGATGGATGGGATGGATGGATTGTTTTGAATGGTTGCTGTGGCAATTCTAGGGTGTTTGTAGTCAGTTGCCTTTAGTTTCTTGGATGGATAGTTATAGAGAATGTCTACATAGAGAACAAAAGGGAGGCATACAAATTCTGACAACCCAATCTATACTGCACATTTCTGAAGTTTGCACACATACATACAGGTCCTTCTCAAAAAATTAGCATATTGTGATAAAGTTCATTATTTTCTGTAATGTACTGATAAACATTAGACTTTCATATATTTTAGATTCATTACACACAACTGAAGTAGTTCAAGCCTTTTTTTGTTTTAATATTGATGATTTTGGCATACAGCTCATGAAAACCCAAAATTCCTATCTCAAAAAATTAGCATATTTCATCCGACCAATAAAAGAAAAGTGTTTTTAGTACAAAAAAGGTCAACCTTCAAATAATTATGTTCAGGTATGCACTCAATACTTGGTCGGGAATCCTTTTGCAGAAATGACTGTTTCAATGCGGCGTGGCATGGAGGCAATCAGCCTGTGGCACTGCTGAGGTGTTATGGAGGCCCAGGATGCTTCGATAGCGGCCTTAAGCTCATCCAGAGTGTTGGGTCTTGCGTCTCTCAACTTTCTCTTCACAATATCCCACAGATTCTCTATGGGGTTCAGGTCAGGAGAGTTGGCAGGCCAATTGAGCACAGTAATACCATGGTCAGGAAACCATTTACCAGTGGTTTTGGCACTGTGAGCAGGTGCCAGGTCGTGCTGAAAAGTGAAATCTTCATCTCCATAAAGCTTTTCAGCAGATGGAAGCATGAAGTGCTCCAAAATCTCCTGATAGCTAGCTGCATTGACCCTGCCCTTGATAAAACACAGTGGACCAACACCAGCAGCTGACATGGCACCCCAGACCATCACTGACTGTGGGTACTTGACACTGGACTTCAGGCATTTTGGCATTTCCCTCTCCCCAGTCTTCCTCCAGACTCTGGCACCTTGATTTCCGAATGACATGCAAAATTTGCTTTCATCCGAAAAAAGTACTTTGGACCACTGAGCAACAGTCCAGTGCTGCTTCTCTGTAGCCCAGGTCAGGCGCTTCTGCCGCCGTTTCTGATTCAAAAGTGGCTTGACCTGGGGAATGCGGCACCTGTAGCCCATTTCCTGCACACGCCTGTACACGGTGGCTCTGGATGTTTCTACTCCAGACTCAGTCCACTGCTTCCGCAGGTCCCCCAAGGTCTGGAATCGGTCCTTCTCCACAATCTTCCTCAGGGTCCGGTCACCTCTTCTCGTTGTGCAGCGTTTTCTGCCACACTTTTTCCTTCCCACAGACCTCTTGCTTGAGGGTGTCAATGATGGCCTTCTGGACAGCAGTCAGGTCGGCAGTCTTACCCATGATTGCGGTTTTGAGTAATGAACCAGGCTGGGAGTTTTTAAAAGCCTCAGGAATCTTTTGCAGTTGTTTAGAGTTAATTAGTTGATTCAGATGATTAGGTTAATACCTCGTTTAGAGAACCTTTTCATGATATGCTAATTTTTTGAGATAGGAATTTTGGGTTTTCATGAGCTGTATGCCAAAATCATCAATATTAAAACAAAAAAAGGCTTGAACTACTTCAGTTGTGTGTAATGAATCTAAAATATATGAAAGTCTAATGTTTATCAGTACATTACAGAAAATAATGAACTTTATCACAATATGCTAATTTTTTGAGAAGGACCTGTACATAGGGATTTCCACAGTGCAACCTTCAAATACGGTACACTGAGTGTGGGTTAACCACTTGATGTTGCACTCAAGGCCGTGTTACAGTCTTTATCCAGAAACTCCCTATGGCACTACTGCCAAACTCTCTAGCTTGATATCTGTGTGCCATTGCGAGAGCAGAGTGCTTTCTTACGAAATTAAGAAAGTAAATTATGCAAACATTTTGTTGATGTCTTAATTCAATACTATAAACAGGCTTTTAGAGAGCATTCCAAATAGTGTACCCATGCCTGCTTCTTCTTCCATATCTTGTGTGCATTGCCAGGCAGGATTTCATTTCGATTTCTGTCTTATCATCATGAGACTTTCCACCTAAAAACATGTGCCCTTTCCTAATTACTTTCCCTCTCCTCTGGGTTCCAGCCTTAACCAGTTTCACTTCCATTCCTTCCCAGCGTGCTTTGAGCTGGTTTTAATGAATTTTTTAGTGCCCTTTGTTCTCATTAAGACTTTGCAGAATCATGATTAGGACTACCTCTCTTAAAATCTCCCAGTTGGGTGTTTCTATCCTCAGCAAGAAACTCAAAGTGCTACCTTTCTCCCAGCACTAAATTAAAACATCACACACGGGCTGTGAACAGTCTGATAATTTTTAAAAGCCTGAAGTCTGAGCTATTTTCACATTCCTCTTTTTTTTTTCTTTTTTTTTTTTTTTTTAAATGCTCTTCTAACTTTCCCTCATAATTAGAATCTTCTCTTACAAATGGAATGTTGATTTCGTTTTTTTTAATATACTGTGATATTAGCACTGTTAAAAATGTTTCCATACTTACATAAGAAACTATTTTTAAGTGTTTGAGGAAACTTCTGTGCTCTGCTTTAAACAAGCTAAAAATACTTGCTCAAAATTCAGGCATTCTAGATTAATTCATTCGGCCCCACATATTATGATTAATTATGCATGAAATCATCTCTTAATGATATTAATTGACAACTGGATATCTCATTATCTTGCCTGCAACAGAATATCAACTTCATCAACTTCCCACAACTTTAATGAAATCACTTATTTAATCCGACAGAAAACTAAACATACTTGTTTCAAATTGTATTTCTCATTTTTCAGCAATTTTAGTTTGTTAGGTTTCTAAGGCCCTGATCACACTGAACGCTCTTTTTATGCCTGAAAACACAAGGTGCACAACACTGCCTTTTTTTGGTGACTTTTAAAAAAAGAGCAGGGAGCTGCGGTAATTTGTGTTGCTAGGAAACCATCAAACCATCAAAACATTCGATTGGACAATGGAAAAAACGCGATGACATCGAGCGCTTTTCTGCACAGAGTTGCTTTTTTTTTTCAACTTCAGGTGCTCGGAGTGCTCCAGCAAAAACGTGAGGCGCTGCAGATAAACAGCGCACAGAACGCTCACTGCCAACTGAAAACAATTAAAAAAAGGCGCCTCACACTGCACAAAACCAGTTCTGTCTGAGCGGGGCCCAAGCCTGCCATTTTGTATTTAGATGGCTTTTAAAGACATCAGCACTACAGGTGCATCTCAATAAATTAGAATGTTGTGGAAAAGGTCATTTATTTCAGTAATTCAACTCAAATTGTGAAACTTGTGTATTAAATAAATTCAGTGCACACAGACTGAGTAGTTTACGTCTTTGGTTCCTTTAATTTTGATGAAGCCCAGATTTCTTTGACATAGGCCTTTCTCATTTTCCTTTTGACAATACAGGTCTGGTGAGTTTGCTGGCCAGTCAAGCCCACCAACACCATGGTCATTTAACCAACTTTTTGTGCTTTTGGCAGTGTGGGCAGATGCCAAACCCTGCTGGACAATGAAATCAGCATCTTTAAAAAGCTGGTCAGCAGAAGGAAGGATGAAGTGCTCCAAAATTAATTGGTAAACGGGTGCAGTGACTTTGGTTTTCAAAAAACACAGTGGACCAACACTAGCAGATGACATTGCACCCCAAGTCATCACAGATTGTGTAAACTTAACACTGGACTTCAAGCAACTTGGGCCATGAGCTTCTCCACCCTTCCTCCAGACTCTAGGACCTTGGTTTCCAAATGAAATACAAAACTTGCTCTCATTTGAAAAGAGGACTTTGAACCACTGTGCAACAGTCCAGTTCTTCTTCTCCTTAGCCCAGGTAAGACACCCCTGATGTTGTCTTTGATTCAGGAGTGGCTTAACAAGAGGAATACAACAACTGTAGCCAAATTCCTTGACACATCTGTGTGTGGTGGCTCTTGATGCCTTGACCCCAGCCTTAGTCCATTCCTTGTGAAGTTCACCCAAATTTTTTAATCGATTTTGCTTGACAAGCCTCTCAAGTCTGCGGTTCTCTCGGTTTGTTGTGCTTCTTTTTCTTCCACACTTTTTTTTTCTTCCACTCAACTTTCTGTTAACATGCTTGGATACAGCACTCTGTGAACAGCCAGCTTCTCTTTGTGAAGGGTGTCAATGATTGTCTTCCGGACAACTGTCAGATCAGCAGTCTTCCCCATAATTGTGTAATTGTGCACCAAACTGAGACACCATTTTGAAGGCTCAGGAAACCTTTGCAGGTGTTTTGAGGTGATTAGCTGATTGGCATGTCACCATATGCTAATTTGTGTGTGTATTAATGTGAATTGGTGGGTTTTTGTTAAATGTGAGCCAAAATCATCACAATTAAAAGAACCAAAGACTTAAAGTACTTCAGTCTGTGTGCATTGAATTTATTTAACACACAAGTTTCACAATTTGCGTTGAATTACTGAAATTAGTTAACTGTTCCAGAACATTCCAATTTATTGAGATGCACCTGTATACTCTATTATTGTAATCCACCATCAACTGTTGCTGGACAGCAGCAGTTCACCTAGTTTTACACTTCAAATTGTCCATTTTGAATAATTTATATTTTTTCCTTATTCTCATTCGACAGATAATCCCACCTGTGATGCCCAGAGCATCTTATAAAACTTGCATGTTTTGTCTATAATTACCACGCTCCTAGATATTATTGCAGAAATCTCCCTCTTGTATGTCCGCTCTTTGTCGACGCACATGATTAATGAAGTTACATCGCGATTGAGGTTTTTCTCAGGAGACTTTTCTTTATGCGGCCTATATTTGTAGAAAATTACACACAGAACTGGCATAAAGCTTTAGACAACATGCAAGTTTTTCTGTTACATATTTTATTTATTTAATGTTTGTAGTTAATTTAACAAGCTGAAATATAGAGAAATTTGTGGTATGTTTTTGTATTGAACACCGTTTATATTTTAATATTATTATGCACCAAAATTCAGAGACATTTTAATTCAGTGGGGTTACAGTCGCAATTGTTGCCTGGTAATAATTTCAGAAACTTAAGAACCGTATGCATCATTTTCATTAAAATTACTGGCCCCTAAGTTTATTGCACATTTCTATTTAGCTGCGCCGGCTCCGTGGGGAACTGAACCTTTTATCAGATGTGACTTTGACAAGCAATAACGCAGAGCTATTAATATTTCAATATGCGAGAATCTATTGAAGCGTGAGCTTCAAGTTTGACAAGAGAAACAACTTTTTTACATTTTTATTAGATGTGGGGAGGAAATCCCCCGGTGTTCAGAGAAATTTCTGCAGAATGTGCTCCAGTGTACCTTCCAGCACACCCGAGAGGGCGTATTTGGGAACAGTTTTTGAGGTTTATGCCAGATTTAATTTGCCCTAGAAAACCGTCAATCTAATATACATCAGTAGAATCTGTTTTGTAATGTTCTGGGTTACAAATAATAGAGGATATTACTATTATTTAGCCAAGTAAATGGTTGTTTTCTTTATAAATAGCTTGAGGTTTTGAGTCATCCAGGAAGCGGGGTATTTAGCGCTGTACACCTCCACATATATGACTGTTTGTCGAATATAAATGACAGTCTGTTCCGCTTCAGCCACTTTTCATTCTCGTATTAAGATGAAGCGCATATTTCAAGCCTTTTTTCCTGTTTAAGCCCAATTATTTGTACAGTGCTCTGTGTATTCAGAGATAATATAATTCTCTCATCCAAGTCCACTTTTAAATCGGATATGACAATAATGCTTGAAGCAAGATTTAGATTGCATAATGTTGCCTGATACAATTTCCTGAATGCTCGCTCATTTAGATGCTCTAGAATTTTGTTGCGTTCTGTCTATTTCCCTGGTGTGCTTTCTAGGTGCTTATTTTGCCTTGAAAAGGAAAGAGTTTATTCTGTATACTGCTTTCCTCCTTTTATTCATCCTTTTCTTTCCTTGACATACATTTTTTATATCGCGTTGTTCAGTTTCCACACATGTATACTCTCAGTCCCAGAATACTTTAACCTTGATCTAACTTAAGATACATAGAGAGCCAGCGTTTCTATGCAGAATGCAAAGTTTGTGCATCTTTTGCTATTGTATCAGTTTTTCCCTTTCCATCAGTTTTTCTGTCCAATGCATATTATTATTTTCTCACATTGCTTTGAAACTAAACTATATCTAGTTTAACCCATCTTCTCACTTTTTTATCTCTATTTTCTTGTTTAAATTCAAACTGTATTTTCTTACTCTTTCCTCAAGTCTATAGTACTTCAGCAGATCTCATTTAGATATACAGCCATTCCTTTGTGCGCTGCTTTCTGCAGTTTGCTTGTTCTTGTTCTCGTTCTCTTTGTGCTGCTCTACCTTTAATGCATCCCTGCGATATTTATGACATATTATGGAAAATAATCTCTTAAGACCATTTCAAATGTATCCTTTCCATTTACACTTTATTCACTCCTTCGTACCCATTTATATTTATTCAGTCTGACGTAGAAGCCCTTTCTACATTCATCATCCACTTTTTTGAGTTCTGCACATATATATAT
This sequence comes from Cirrhinus molitorella, assembly GCA_033026305.1. Classification (NCBI taxonomy): domain Eukaryota; kingdom Metazoa; phylum Chordata; class Actinopteri; order Cypriniformes; family Cyprinidae; genus Cirrhinus; species Cirrhinus molitorella. Next base: position 16,616,505 of record CM065124.1, on the reverse strand, counting down.
ATTTTTTTTTTTATTTCGATTTTATCTAAACCAATTATTAAAAAAATAATTGAAAGTCTATTTATACAAAGTGCAAATAGCAACTGACTACAGTTTCAATCTGCCTCAAATTCCCAATAAAGCAGCATTAATTCGTGATTTTAATAAATAGAATCATATACCCTACATATGTAGTATACTGTTATACAATATATGTAATATAGTATTTGCAACTATTTTCACTATGTATACATATAAATAGCATCTAACAATATTTACACTCATTGCAAATAGCATCTAACTATATGGAAGCCCGTTTCCACAACTGAATGAGAAATAAAGGTAATTGCGACTATTTATCTCACAGTTCTGACATTTTTCTTGCAATTGCGAGTTTACAACTCACAAATCTGACTTTTTTTCTCAGAACTGTGAGATATAAACTCCCAATTCTGAGCTACAAAACCGCAATTCTGAGAAATACAGTCAGAATTGTGAGATATAAACTCACAATTGTGACTTTTTTTCTTGGAAATGCAAGTTTACATAGTATATTCTTTATATTTGCAATTGTGACTTGCAGGGATTGAAATGAACTTTTTGACTCACCAGCCAATTTGGCTACTAAATTTTTAAGTTACCGGCCATTCATAATTTCTACTAGCCAAAAAAAAAAACAAACAACAAACAAAAAAAACAGTTAATGTTTTATTTTAAACATAGGCCTATAACCTTGAATAAGCCTACTGATATTTGAAATGATTTAAAAAATGAAGCTACTAAACCCGCCAGTGGGTGGCAGTAAATCGATGTTAATAAGTGAGTCATTGCGATTGAACCGAGTCATTTTAACAGTTGATTCATTCACGAAACATCGTCATATTGCTCAGAGACGCAAAACAGTGCTGTGGATGTGTTTGGAATGATTTTTGTTGGTCAAATAGAGCAAACACAGCCAATACGGTGTCTAAAACGTAAGTCTCTCGATATCAACTTATTGTTTATTGAACTGTTGTATAAAATATCAATACCACATTTGTAACCATGCAGATTTCTCACCAGACTTTATCACGTAGTTGCCTATGTCTGCACTCTGTAGGTGTGTTTTGTTTGGTTTTTGCAATATAACGTTAATCGATAATATCATTATGTCTCACGAGTTCAGTATTTGCGCTAAACCTGCGGAGATTTGGCTTGCATGAACTTCCCCAATAAATTAATGAGTGAACATAACAACCCGCCAAATTGGCCTTGTGATCTGACTGCATTACCCGCCACAGCTGATTTTTACCCGCATATGGCGGTTTGGCGGGTGTTAATTTCAAACCCTGGTGACTTGTATAAACCAAGCGGCAACCTACTCTTGCTCTTGAAACAATACGGAAGTGACTGAAGCTGCAGTTCATCGGCTGGCTCCAAAAGGGAGCAAATCCCCATAGACTCTTGTGTTAAAATGTTCAACTTTATAAAAGATAAAAACATGTTTACAGCCTGGTACAAAAAGTGGTTTTGGTTTTTACAGCTAGTTTTGCCCTTCATGACAACTCTGAGGGGGGTGAATTTTTTTCTAACTCACCCGTTTAAATTATATTAAGCATTAAAATCCTGCATAATTAAGGGCGTGGCCACTTGAGTGACAGGTGTCAGGCAGCCGTCACATTACTGCAGCTTATTCCAACAGTTGAACTTGGCATCTCAGCCGTGTTATTGCGTTTGTTTTTTCTTAGGGTGTTACTTTATCAGGATTATTTTAATACATTTAAAAACCAGACATCTTAGCTCCACCCATGTCCCGCCTCTTTGTCCATTTTCTATTTTCCTGGAGTGACGCGCGGTGACACGCTTCCAAAATGGCAACGACAGGCCCTGCCCAACTTTTGCTTCAAACGTCCATGTTTTTTACAGTCTATGGCATAAACTCGCAATTTTAAGAACTATCAGTCTCCTTATAAACTTGCAATTGCAAGAAAAAAAAATTTTTTATATCACACAATTCTAAGAAAAAAAAAAGTGAATTGTAATTGTATATCTCGCAATTCTGGCTTAATTTCTCACAATTTTGAGTTTATACCTCACAATTCTGAGAAAAAAGTAGCATTTTTTTGTTTTGTTTTCATTCAGTGGCAGAAACAGGCTTCCATATAAACTAATATTTTATATTTAGTGCAAAGAAAATACAGCTGTTTTCACTTTGTGTAAATGGCATCTAAAGCTGTTTGCACTTAAATAGCACAAAACACTCCAAATAGCCTATTATAACATATTTTGTATACATTTTATGTGTGTTTTATTTAAATGACCTGCTTACTGCAGAAAGGTGGTGCTTCATGGCAATTTGATCAATAAAATGAAAACCATGTGAACAATAATGCCAAATAAAGAGAAGAAAGAAAAAAAAAATAGCCTGTACATCAAAATAGCAATAAGCACTAAGATATAAGCTATTAATGAACAATGAAGAAAGGCTTGCTCATATATTTTTCTACTTATTTTACTACAGTGATGTGGCTGAAATGTAGGATTTGTGTGATTGACAGATGAATGAACATGGGACTGTGTTTTGAGTAGATTGTCTCCTTTATCTTCTGCTGTCTAGGCAGAAGAACTTTGCCCGTGGCATTGAGCATCAGCTCCCGGATGGCATGGTGGTTGCATCTGTGCCGACTGAAGCACAGTGTCACGAGGAGCTGTCGGACCCAGTGCCTGATCCAGAGTACCTGACTGGTAAGAACATATAAATTCCTAATCAATCACTTTCACTGTACTCACTGTACTCTTGTTACTCCATGTTTTTTTTGTAACATCTGCAACAATAATGGATTATCTCTAACTGGTATATTATGTAAGTATATATATTTATATCGATTGACAGATGTATATTACAGTGTTAGGGTTTCAAAATCAGTTCAAGCTGATGAATTGTATAATCTGTCACCTTATTCATTTGAGGAGCAGCGTTATTTTATGGTGTTGGCGCTAGCAGTGTTACATAAGCTGAGTGACAATATCTTATGATAAATATTATAACTGCTTCACTGAGGCCACCTCATGAAATAACTGGCTAAAAGGCTTTATCTTGTCAGTCAGTGAGTCATAGAAAAGCTTGCTTGGCGTTGTGTTCTGTTGGCTCAGAGTGCTGACTCATACTGTGTATATTTCAATAGAAGTCGAAAACAATGAAAACTTTGTGAAAAGATTAACAAGAATGAAAGAAAGAGGGCACTTTTGAATAGCACAAATATGAATATTTTATGTGTATATGAACATTTGATCAAATATTTACATTTCTATGTGAGAGTGAAATAAATATGAGTAATACTGGACAAAAAGCATCGTTATATCCACTCATACTTTGTTATTTCAAGATATTTCTTTTTAATCTCCACATGTTTTTGTGGTTGCAGTTTATTTAATTTTTTGTTTGTATAGTTATAGTTTGTTTACTTTTCACATTATCAAGAGCTATATAAACAAATTGTAATTTTAAGCTTTGAAAACCTCCTATTAGTCTTAGAGATTATGAATGTTTGTCTTGATTAAATAAGCCTTTTATTATTCTCGCCCTTGACCTTATTTAAGTAATTCCTCTTCTTTGCTGCTAAATCCATTATAGTAACTCTCTTCACTTGGATTTCTTGCTAAACATGATCACAAGAAGTCCATTCATTATTTCTATTGCCAAAACTGCTTTTATAAAAAACGTAGTTCAGGTCCTGCCTTCACAGCACAGCACATGTCATAAAACTGCACAGCCTCTAGTACTTTATTGCTTATTTAATTGTTTTTTAAGAAGGAGAAATTATTCAGAGTATTCCAGGTCAAGACGCTGCACATTCATCTTCGGTGTCTGTGTTTGTGTGCAAATGTTATAAATTTTCTTAAAACTTGCAAACACTTGACTGGTTCACATTATCTCCTGCCAGATCAAGTGGATGATGAAGAGGCATAAAACAGAGAGGGTATTAACAAAATCATTTTTCAGGAGCTTCTGGATGCTGCTGCCTCTGTCAGGACTCATTAGTTGACCAGTCCGACTCCCCTCTAGAGTTTACAGCGCTACAAGTATTCTGTGCGGCACCCCAAATACTGTAGGGGGTTAACTTTTATGCTCCTGTTAATGAGAAAGAAAAGGAGGGAGCGGGGAAATCCTGTACCATCAAATGAGGCTTCAGAATGCAGCATCTTTCATCATACTCTGCCCCTCTGGCTTTGGCCACCCATATCATACTGCCAAAGAATGAAGGATTATAGTCCTTAAGGTCTGATGTAAAATAAACAGCAGGAAAGGCCAAACAAAATAGAATTCTTATGTGCTTGTTTATGCTTTCTTTGTCCGGCAGCTATTGTCAGCTATGGCATGGTATATAATATATATCTTTGTGTTTCTTTATATATTATATCTTTTTGTGTGTATCTTGTCATAAGTACTTAAATAGATCTGAAGCATTTTTTATGGATGGCTGAAAAGTCTGGACTGAATTTGTACTTAAGATGTTCCTGCCATAATCTGGAGTTGCTACTAGGGTGTCAGTCAATTACAAAAAATAATAACATTACATAATATACTGATTAAAAATGCATTTCATGAAAAAAGCTTACAAATTCAGATACTTCAAAGACAGTATATCACTGAATAGAAAAGTGACTTTATAAGCAAAATTTTTTTTTGGCAGTATGACGGCGTTTTAGTGCAATGTTAAAAAATAAAAAAAATCTAAGATTACCAGAATAAAGTCTAAATATTTTGAGAAAAAAGGTCAAAATTATAAGAATAAAGTCGAAATATATTGAGAATAAAGCCAAAATTCAGAGAATAAAGTTGAAATTATGAGAATAAAGTCATAGCAATACGAGAGTAAAATCGAAATATTTCAAGAACAAAGTCAAAATTATGAAAACAAAGTCAAATTTTTTGAGAATAAAGTAAGAATTCAGAGATTAAAGTCAACATATATTGAAAAAAGTACAAATTCAGAGAATGAAGTTGAAATATTTTGAGAATAAAGTCATAATTCTAAAAAATAAAGTCATAGTAATTCAAGAATAAAGTCAAAATTATGAGAATAAAGTCAGACTATTTTGAGAATAAAGTTGAAATTACGAGAATAAAGTTGTAGCAAAACGGAAAGTCTGAATATTTTGAGAATAAAGTTGAATTACTACAATAAAGTTAAAGTTACGAGAATAAAGTCATAGCAATACGAGAATAAAGTCGAAATTATTTTTCCCTGTGCTCCCAATTCTGGCTATTTGCATAATACACTGATTAAAAATGCTAATTGCATTTATCAGCACTTAAAGCATTAGTTCACTTTCAGAACAAACATTTACAGATAATGTACTCACCCCCTTGTCATCCAATATGTCCATGTCTTTCTTTCTTCAGGCTTAAAAAAAATTGTTTTTTAAAGAAAAATTTCAGGATTTCTCTCCATATAATGGACTTCTGTGGTCCAAATGGTTCTAAACCCAGCTTCCAAGGGCTCTAAATGATCCCAGCTGATGAAGAAGGGTCTTATCTAGTGAAACGATCGGTTACTTTCTAGACAAATTGACAGATTATATACTTTTTAACCTCAAATGCTTGTCCTTTTTTTTCTTTGCAATGCGCATGCCTAGTCTGTGTGATCCAGGTCAATACAGTTAGGGAATGTTGAAACGCCTCATCTCGTTTTTGTCTTCAACTTCAAAATCGTCCTACAATGCGGTTTTAAGTTTTTTTTGTAAAGGGCTTTTGATCTTCTTTGTATGTTCACTTTGTAAACACTGGGTTGGTATTCATGCAGCGATGTAGGACGATTTTGAAGTTGGGTTAGAAAACGAAAAGGGAGTTTTTCGACAAACCCTAACTGTATTGACCCAGATCAGAGAGACTACGCATTGCAGAGACGAGACAAGACGAACATTTGAGGTTAAAAAGTATATAAATTGTCAATTTGTTTAGAAAACTTGAGGGCAGCATACATATCCATTATATAGAGAGAAATCCTGACATGTTTTCTTCAAAAAACAATTTCTTTGCGACTGAAGAAAGACGGACATGAACATCTTGGATGACAAGGGAGTGAGTACATTATCTGTAAAATTTTGTTCTGAAAGTGAACTAATCTTTTAATGAGAAAAGCTTACAAATTCAGACTCTTCAAAGACAGTATAGCACTGAATAGAAAAGTTTATAAGCTATTTTTTATTTTTTGGCAGTATGACAGCATTTTAGTGACGTTAAAAAAAAATCTAAGATTACGAGAATAAAGTCTAAATATTTTGAGAAAAAAAGTCAAAATTAAGAGAATAAAGTCTAAATATTTTGAAAACAAAGTCAAAATTACAAGAATAAAGTCAAAATAGTTTGAAAATAAAGTCAAAATTCTGAGAATGAAGTAAAACTTACGAGAATAAATTTGAAATATTTTGAAAATAAAATCAAAATTCCAAGAATAAAGTCTAAATATTTTTTAAATAAAGTAAAAATTATAAGAACAAAGTCTTTTTTTTTTTTTTTTTTTTTTTTTTGAATAAAGTCAAAATTCCGAGAATAAAGTCAAAATGTTTTGAGAATAAAGTCGAAATTATGAGAATAATATCGTAGATTATTATTTTTTTAACATGGAACTAAAACATTGTCGAATGGGCAGCATGTTTTTTGGTTGTACTTTAAATTTAAATGGATTTGATGTTAGAAAAAAAATGTACTACAATGCAATAAATAATTTAATTTTAAAAAAGATGTAAATTAAGATAAATAGTTAATTTAGTGAGGTGTATGATTAACACAAAAAATAAGGTGTCTTAATACCTTACATAGATTTCCTTCTCATGAAAATTAGTTTTAAGGACATGTTAAGGACATGCTACGCTGAAAAAAATAAAATAAAAAAATAAACAAAAACCAAACAAAATAAATTAATAAATAAATATTGCAGTGTAAGCTGAATGAATAAATGTTTTTGTTTTTTTTTAGATTGTAGTAAATGAACACTTTAAATTGTCAGTCCTAGTCGTCAAACAGCTAGTTTTGTCGTGTTCTAAATTTAGAGAAGGAAAAGTTGACATTTATCACATTTAACAGCAATTTTATTATAGCTAAGGTGATTTCCCAACCACCATTCGACTCCAATTTGTAATCCAGTCTAAAGGTCATAAGTGTATGAAATGGTCCGGCGTGGGTCTGCAATATTGCTTGAGCTTCCGGGGAGTGCAGGTGCATTCACTCAATGAAACAATGGTTGACATAGCTGGTCTTCAGACATAATGGTCATGGCATCAGGTGAGACTTATGAGAGGTCATATTGGATACTTGTGGGAAGATTAAAATGGGTAATCTAGAAGAGTCATCCTCTGTCAGTCATGCTTGAGGCCTTGGCTGTGAAGACAGAGGTTATTTATCTATTTCAGTGAGACGTGCTGCAGGCCTGGGAGGGAGGCGTGTGAGACAGGTGGTTCGGTGCGGAGCTCTCCAACCCTTCAGACTCATCACCCCAGCACCTGATGCTCTCCGAGCTCCTCTATTGAAAGAACTGCAAATTATGCATAATACACGACTCATTAGTCATATTAGACACATGTACGCCATTCAGACTTTTAATTACTTCCGTAGAAAGCTCTTTCGAGTGTACATCTTCTGTCCTCTCTTCAGTTTGATTCAAGTCAAGTGAAGGTTTTTTGTGTTATACTAAATTATTTTTAAGGCTCTTCACTTTAAATGTATAGCAGGAGGGAATTAAGTAGAAATAAAGAAAAAGACATAATAGCATAATGCAGTTTCAAACCTGTGTGACTTTCTTTCTTCTGGAAAAGACAAAAGAAGTCAAACGACTTCTTCAAACGAAGGTTTGAAATGGGTGAGTAAAAGATGATAGAATTTTCACTTTTGGGTAAATTATACCTTTCATTTGTATTGTACTAATGATATGAAAAACTGTCTTGAACATTTGCAAATTAATGTTTCTAATTGGCTAATACACACAGAGCTCAGTAAGATTTTTGTTCTCTTTTTTATTTGAGGTAAGGCTGCTCTTCAAAAAAACACAAATTTGAAGTCTAAACAAGTGTTCTCACTAGGGATGCGCGGTATACCGGTAATGGAAAAATACCGGTATATAATATATTTCAAACGGTTCGATATCATCATTTTGCCCTGTTCGGTATTTCATAAGCTGCAGTTCCGATGGTCACCTGTAGGCGGCAGTACTGCCCAAATTGCTGCAAAACCGGTAAATGTGACAACAGAAAAATGCGATGGATCGTCAAACAGATTCCAAAACAGATTCCAAACCATAATGTCATACTTTTTTCTGAACTACATTTTAAAAATAAAAGTTGTTGTTTGTTTTACCTTTGATATTTAAGAATATTAACAGTGTATTATTTTCTTGTACTCTGGTAAATTTTAGAATTACTTTTATTTGAGTAAAAGTAAAAATGTAATATAATTCTAATGTAATAAAGTATTAAATATTTAACATGAAAGAGTGAATTAAAAAGTGCAGTATTATGCTTTGGAATGCTGTGAAGCAAAGTTTTCTAAAGAAAACACTAATAAAGTACAGACACTTGAAAAGTATTTTCAAAGCAGAGTAAAAACTTTCTGAGTCTGAAATCTAAAAACAATCAGAGAGACAGACTTAATAACGTGATTTTGAATATTTTGACTGTTGGAATAACACTTTACAGTAAAGTAACCTTGACCTGAGCTGACTTAACAGTATTACAGCACTTATCAATCTAGGTTAATACTTATTTATAAATTATAAATAAACTAATACATTTTTAGTTTATTAACATTACTTACTACAGTATCGATTTAGTATCGATACCGAAGTATTACATTCTGGTATCGTACCGAAGTCAAAATTATGGTATCGAGCCATCCCTAGTTCTCACCTATAAAACTTTTAAAACTACATTCCGTTACACAAAAAAAAAGTATTATTTATAAAAAAAATTTTGTGGTTTTGGGCATCCACCATGACACTAGCTTGGAGAAAAAGTGCAAATGGAGTGATACAAACGGTAAAATGGTTCAGATATCACTAGAATATCGCACTCCTCTCAATCAGATTCAAACACCGGAAAGAACTGTTGTAGAAATATACTCTCAATTCATCAAAGAATCCTGATTCTTTTTTGAATTGATTTATTTAAAATCACAGTATTAAGGCCTGTTCACACCAAGAACGATAATGATAATCTATCTATATTAAACAGCACGACTGCTTTAAAACTGATAATCAGCATATTAGAATGATTTCTGAACAATCAACCCCAAACTTTTGTACCGTAGTCAACGTGAAATGTGGGGAATTACAGGACATCATGTTTATCTGTTTGTTTTTTATTGCACTTTTAAGTAGTAAAGAGTTTCTTCCTTGTTGCTTGTAACCTTGTTGCAAAATTCTTTGCGGCAGCATTTAAGTAGTGGGGTAAAAAATGTTTAATATCCTGTTTTAAGAAAAGCTTTTGTTTCTCGCCCATGCCCTTAATACATCATCGCCGTGTTTTTCCCTCGACTGTCTGGAGGCGTCAGTTCTGAAACTCACCTGAGGTTAAATTAGTTACTAGTTCAGGTAATTGGGTACGGTACGGGCAAGTGGCACAAACCCGAGCGGTCGTTGAAGTTGTCAGGCCTCTGCCACCCTCCCTTGCTGATTTGGGCAAGTTGGTACGACGGTCAGTGTATTTGTCACTATGTCAGCACTCCTGGAGCTGTTCCTCCCAACCCTCTCAGGGCAACGCATTCATCTTTCTATTCATCTCTGGGTTGGAAGTCATTCATCATAGGACCAGAGGACTCCATCAATTATTCCAAAGGGAAAGGAAGAAGGCCGAGAAGCTTTGAAAGGCAAATACATCTTGATTTAATTGGAATGCAGGTAGAGAGCACATTGGCACTAAGCAGATTTCCTGCTGGAAGAAAGAAAGGAGGGAAATCATCTCTGCCTCCTGATGCACATGGTGACTCACATTCAAGGCCACAGATGGAGATTCTTTGAGGGTGGGGGTGTTCGGGTTAAGCAACACTTGTCTTTGTGACATACAATTCGCCCGGGGTTTCTCTCAAAGGCACTCGCACTTCAGCCTGGTTTCATGGCAATCGGAATGAAAACGCTAAAAGAAATTACTTCAAAACACGCATTATTACGTGATGCAAAAACACCACTGGTGCTACAGCCTGCTAGGCAGGTACCGGGTGGCGAGAGGACGATGAATAGACGCCACTGATCATCAAACACAAAGGAGTCTGCAAAGAGAGTTGAGTGAAATGGCTGACACGTGGATTTCTCACCGCTTCTTAAGAATTAGCTGTGCTTGGGCAATCTCCCGAACGCAGCTCTTGAAGACGGCACACAAGTGACAAGGTCCAGATTTAATCGGATGGATCCAATCAAGTTGGGCCTTTGTGGATGCTATGCAGTGGGAGTTCCTGTAATCCCAAAGAATGGCCTGGCAGGATCGATGAGCTGGAGATTTCCTGTTTCATGTTTGGAACTTCTTTCATCATCGCTCATGTGTGCAGATACCACCTTGCAGTTTCAGTCCGTGAGGTTTCCTAGTCACTACACGGGAGGAAGTGGAACCGATGAGTATCGTGCGTTTAGTGCTTGGCAGTGTGTTATTTCTGCTTGAGTTCTGTCGTGGACAGTTTTACTGTCTAGCAGAAGGTGTTGTGAGTTGATAGGTGACCTTGCTGTGAATTTTAAAACTTGTCGGGGTCTTCTGTGATTTATTACGCCTGCTAGTTATTTTTAATCTGTTATCTCTTATTTCTAGTATATCTGTAGTGTGTTGCAAGGTTGTGCACAATTCAGAGTTTGAAGCATTGGCTTCCTTTCTATTCATGAGTTTGAATTTAAATTGGAATGTCAAAAAGAAAAATATATTCTGAATTGTAATTCAGAAAAATTCAACACACCCAATGTTCGGGGAAAGATGTGTTCTTATTTTGTACAGTAAGTATAAAAATTAAATATATACACTTAAAAAAAGGTAATTCTTTGAGTACATTTTCTAAGAAAACACAATTTCAGTTAATTTTAATGCAATGTGTTACTTGGTTTTTCTTTGTAATTTATTGTGACATTTACTAGCGATTTCTGAGTGAAAATACACTAAAAAAAGTTTAGCATGCATATTTTTGAAGTAAAAAAGTATGGAAATAAGTAAAATTAGCAAAGGAAATAAGTACATTTAACTTGTACAACTTAATTATTTTAAGTTTACCCTGCAGTTTGTAAACTTCAAACATCATAGCACTGAAAAAAATACCATTAAAGCATGTGGTTCACTTACAAACATGTATTTAAGAAAGTAGACGGCTCTTTATTGTTTTTTAGGTTATATGTTGCCTCAATGTAGTTACTAACTAACTAATACTTGACACATGATACACAATGACGGTAACAATCAGAAAGTATGAATGGGTCATTTTGAGTAGAAAATGACCTCTATATGTTACAAAAAAGCAAGTTAAAACAAAACAAAAGCAACCTTAAAACGGCGTAAATACATCTCGAAAAAAATTAACCTTATTAATTATTCATGCCCAAGTGCATGATGGGAACAACAGGATCATGACTTTGATATTTACTTAATCTTTGTAAAAATAACAAACAATTTTAAGTAAAATATACTTGAGTTATATGAATTTCTTTTACAGTATTTCAATTTTGCTTCCTTGCATTAAGATTTGAATTGAATTTCTGCATCCTGTTTACTACAAAAGTCAAATCCAGGTACTGAACTATAATTTATTAGTCATGAAGAGTTCAATTATGAATGCTACACTTGTATGTAAGGGCCCATAAAAGCCAAGCCAGAAGGGAAAAAACCTCCTTAAAGGAGTCTGTGACCAGTCCGCATCTGTATTTTGAGCAGAAAGCAGATCTTTAATAAATAATGTTTCAGACTTTGCATCTCCTGTAAATGAGATTCAAGCTTACATCAAACAAATTAGCATGTTGACCCAGGAGTTGATTCATTTGCTTAATTGCAATACAGTCTGTGAAGTTTTCAATAGACTACAGTACAAAATACCTCCCAGTAAAAATAAATAAATAAAATAATGTAAACTCTAATGACTTTCAAGGCCGCTTGAGTATTTGTTTATTGTAGCCTCAGAATACAGAACACGGTTCATGTTTATTCTTGTTATGACAGGTGCTCCTTTAGGATGTTTTCTTCGCATTAGGGAACTTCACATGCTATCTATACTTTATTAGACCTGTCAGTAATTGGAATTGGAAGAGGAGGTCACACCTTCAGGGGAACATTTCCAGTCAGTTCCCAAGCCAGCGTGTGGCGTCAGAAAAGCAATCTTTTCAAAACATTAGCTTAGCCGCTCAATAGTCTTATAGTACCATCATGAATTGTGTTTTTGCTTTATTAACGTGAATGTCATCTCTGTGTCTGTATTATGAATCTGTTGTTGGTTTCCCGGTATACTTCCTTCCAAGTAAACATTGAGTGTTTCTGTTCTTAATCTCTACCATATTTTTCTTAACGGTATTGTTATTTCTGCAGTACATAAAACATTTGCAAAATATTGATGGGCTCAGAGCACTCCTAAGTCCCTTTTCCACAACTTTAATGAGTCTTTCAATTTGTTTTCAAAGTTTATTGAAACCAGGACATAAAATAGATTGTGTTCATGCATTTAGAGTATTGCAAAACCATTGTACACTACATTCACGAATTAGAAGTAACTTTATCTCTAGTTTGAGCATTGCCAAGATACTGTAAAACAAGATAACCTGCAATCTTTTAGACATATTTTCACACTAGTTTTGTGTTGGGGAAGACAAATGACTTTTTAAAAAGAGCTTTGGCCTAATAGTTCAGCATTTTAAATGTTTAATTCTCTGTGTTCGAGTAGATGTCTCACAGAGCCTATGGATGATTTGTGAAGTTTGTGTTTAATTGATATATGTGATGTCAGAATACATCACATTTCCTTTTCATCTTTGTTTATTTATTGTTTATGCTTTCCAGCGACAGCATGTTGTGCGAGTTTTGCTGTTTATTTAGTCTGCTGCATCTGTCACTTATTAATATACAAATGTGGAATTTCTGTCTGCCGTAACGCCACGCTTGTCGAATGCCAAGAAAATTATACCCTCCTCTAATTGTTCAGTGTAAAAACAGCTTTGCATTTTCTGCTGCAATTGAAAAAGCGTTTTTCACAATCTTCTTCACTTTACCTGCCCCCAGCACAGTTGCTAAGGCAATGTGACATTTCTGTCCCTCATATTACACCGGCTTGTGTTACAAACCGAGTTGAGCAGTTCACGAACGTCACTGATAATTATTCTATAATTATGCAAACTGGAATCCAGTTGTGCGTGAACGTTATACAGAATGTAGGAACTTAAACCTTTCTGCTGCTAATTGCATCTCCTAATTAATAATCTTTTTGCCATTTTTGTAGATGGAATTAAGCATATACAGAAATTTTACACGTATATGTGACCCTGGACCACAAAACCAGTCTTAAGTAGCACAGGTATATTTGTAGCAATAGCCAAAAATTAAGATATTTTGTACATTTCCTACAGTAAATATATCAAAATTTATTTTTTGATTAGTAATATGCATTGCTAAGAACTTCATCTGGACAACTTTAAAAATGATTTTCTCAATATTTCGATTTTTTTTTGCAGATTTTCGAATAGTTGTATATTGTCATATCCTAACAAACCATACATCAGTGGAAAGCTTATTTATTCAGCTTTCAGATTATGCATAAATCTCAATTTAAAAAATTGACACTTTAGACTGGTTTTGTGGTCCAGGATCACATATATGTTTTACTATATCCACTCAAATATTTTTTTGATGACAGTGTGAAATAAATTCAGTTGAAAACAGAACTTGATGTGGCATACACAGAGAGAAAGGGGGGAAAAAAGAAGCCCCATTAAAATTCAATTTTGGGTGCAGTCCTCAATGGTAATCACATTTGGGGGTTTAATTTATTCTTTGACACTGATTAATTGCATAGAATTGCTGGAGCCATTTCCTGCTGTAAACGTCAATTAATTAGCCGACAACATTAGATGTGATAATTAATACAGTGGGTGCCACAGCATGGGCCCTGGATCCTTCACGGGTGGCCCTTCAGATGCCTGTGGCCGATGCAAACACCCCAATTTTGGCATCTAGGGGGATCTGGAAGTTGAATGAAGGAAGGAACTTCTGTGCATAGGTTCATGTCTAGTTAAGGACACAGACAGCAGTGGTGGTGTCAACATCCGTTCTCCCTGTGGTCTTGCTGGTTTGGAGAACCCTTGTTGATCACTGACATCAGTCTGAGTGGCAGTGATTCATTCTGGAGCACATAGTCCCTCTCCCAAAGTCCCTCTCAATTAAAATGGCAGCATATGGCCCAGTGACCAGCAAAGCACAGAGGCAGCTATCTGCTCTGATGTCTGGAGATTCTGATAGAGACGTCCCTCAGTATGGCTGAGAGGGAAAGTGTGTCACCTTGATCTTTTAAGAAGTGTCCGCTCCTTCAAGCATCTATATTTGGAACAGATAGATCCTCTTGACAGATAGCGTCCTGTTGGCCAAATTGTTTACTGTGTTAATTTGTTTGCATGACTTTTTGACTCAATTACAGGATGCACTTAGATGCATGCGTCCTTCACGTATGCTAATTTGAAGGGCGGTAAATGTCAGTTAGGCAAAATATGCCTCTTAAATGTCACTAAGGAGCTTTAAAAACCAGAAACATTGTGTTTTCACATATTTGCTCTTCACAGCATCATTGACAGCACAAGAGCACAGCCTGCAAACTGTCATTTCATTTCACATGTGCTTGTGATGCTGAAAATGTGATATCTTGGTGTCTTTTTAATTTGAAAGAAAGTTCTAAAAGAGGTTCTGTTAGCTTCTTCTTAGGTTTAATGAGTTGCCTTACTTGATGATGAGTAGGATTTGTAATTCTTACATTCGTTTACACAAAGAAGGTGTTAAAGGTGACGTACACAAGTTTGATGTTAAGATTTTTGCTATCCCAGCATGATGTGCAGAGACAAATAAGCAATTAACTGCTTTTAGGCAAAATTTATGGAAAATTGCAGCTTAAACTGTTGCCAGAATTTGACATGATTTAACTGTCATTTTTTAAAAGGATAGTTCACTTAAAAAATACAAATTCTATCATTAATTACTCATTGTCTTTCCAAACCCATAAGACCTTTGCAGAAGGTGTCACATAGTGACTATTTTAATAATGTCCTTACTACCTTTATGGGTCTTGAACATTTCAGTTGTGTTGCTGTCTATGCAGAGTCAGAAAGCTCTTGGATTTCATCAAAACATATATTAATTTGTGTTCTGAAGATGAACAAAGGTCTTACGGGTTTAGAACGACATGAGGGTGATTAATGACCAAATATTCCTTTAAAGTAAAATAATCTGACAGTGTTTACCATTTTATATATATATATATATATATATATATATATAGGCACCCAGGGTTTGAAAACCACTGCCTTAGAGGAAGATGCTGATAACTCAACTGAATTGATGCTTGAAGAATGCCCTTCCAGCAGCCGTGAATAACAGCAGTTGGCACTTAAAGTTTTCTTTGCACAAGCTGATTTGACTAGAGTCACAAGACCGATTACTCTCTCTCTCTCTCTCTATCCAATCACGTTGATGGATAAAAATAAAACTAAATCAAGCATGTCCACAAACGGAGGGAAAATAGCTAAAAAAAAAAAAGTACAGATACATCGCTTAAAATGTACTCAAGTAAAAGTACACAATTTTTAAACTACTCAGAAAAGTACAATTACTGATAAAAACTATTTCATTACTGTAACGTGAGTATTTGTAATTCGTTACTTCACACCCCTGAATATTATGTACAGTTTTGACATTTTTAGTGCAGATTGGATGTGTTTTAAATATTTTACAGTGTTAAACGCTAAAAAAGAAACCACTTCATATACTAAATACTTCTTGGTGTGACTTTATGTATATGTTGATTCACTTATATTACATAAATTGTTTTGGTCACACAGTTCAGGGACCAGTTGTTACTATTAATAATGACTTCTGCTTCAGTAAACTCCTAATTTGCTTGTTATTAATAATTAGTAAGGTCGTTGTTAATTTTAGGTATGGAGTAGACTCTAGAATATGGTCATATGGAATAAGGCATTAATATGTGCTTTATAAACAGCCAGTATGCTAATAATATGCATGCTAATAGTGATAAAGGGTCCATAATATAAATATATATATATATATATATATATATATATATATATATATATATATATATATATATATATATATATATGTGTATGTGTGTGTGTGTGTGTGTGTGTGTGTGTGTATGTATGTATGTATGTATGTTCTCTCTTTATTTTATCATTTAATTTCCTAAGAGTATAATGTAAAAAAGGCCTAAAAATACCTTTTCCACATGAGAAAAAGTCTCAAGAGATAGTTCACCCAAAAATGAAAATTCTGTCATTAATTACTAACCCTCTTGTCATTCCAAACCCATAAGACTTTAATTTATCTTTGGAACACAAATTAAGATATTTTTGATGAAATCTGAGAGCTTTCTGACCTTGTCAGTGGTTGCACTGTAATTTTACGAAGCTATGACACTACTTTTCGTGCTCAAAGAAAACAAAACCATGTCCTTACTACTTTTCTGGGCTTTGTATTTGGTAGTTGCATTGCTGTCTATGCAGGATCAGAAAGCTCTCAGATTTCATTAAAAATATCTTAATTTGAGTTCTGAAGGTCTTACGGGTTTAGAACAACATGAGAGTGAGTAATTATTGACAGAATTTTCATTTTTGGGTGAACTCTTTATGTTACCACATGAGACTTTTAAAAGTAATACTTAAATGTATTTTAAGCTCTTTTTTTTTACATTATACTCTTATCAGTGTGCTGAGTTTGAGTCGACTTCACAGCTTTACCATTCGCTCTCTATTAGATAAGCCTGTTGCGATTTGAGGTATGTCCCAATGTTCAATCATTTCCGCTGTAGTCATCCGTTCCTTCGCTCATCCAAGAGTAAACTCCGGGTGCAGCTGTTAATGGGGTTTCATGAGCCATACGATGTCGGCTACCAGTGGTTGTCACTGTGAATCTCCCAGCGAAGACATTTTAAACAGGCAGATTTGCCCACGCCTTCATGAGTTATGGGCTGTCGCCCCACTGTTCATGGCGTGCAATTTGATATTAAGATTTTCTTGTGTCTTGTCTCTTTGATATATGTCTGACAGTGTGCATATATGTGTACATTTGTTCACCCCTTGTAAACAGATATGGGTGTTTATTTAAGGCTTCGTTTCTTTTGTGCATACTTTCATATTCAAATGGTAGCGTGGGCCTTGATTGTCTGCCTGCATGCATGATCATTCCCCGCTAATGATGCCACCACCCAAAGGCACGCGGCAGAATGGCAAAGATGACTGCAGCCTCTGAACTTGTGTTTGTGATGTGAAGTTCAGTCATATTAATCATTCTGTCAGACAATGAGAGCAAGGCGCCCATGGGGTAAAAAGGAGACATGGCCCTCTGAAGCCGAGGGTTTTAGTAGAGTAAAAAGAAAAGAGAGGCTGTGTGCTCGGCGCTTGTTATTATTTATCCAAACTCTGACGCGCATCGCACTGACACTGCCGCACTCTACAGGGGCACTCGCGGGTTCTCTTTTAGATGGTTTTAAGTGGAAACTGCACAAGGTGAGGATAGTGCAAGAGCAGCGCATTTAGAAGCTTATTCATCACATTTGTGCTCCGTGTCAGGAAGCCGTCTGCCCCAGAGAGCACGGGAGCGTATGGATTTGGAGTTGTTATGCTTCAGACGAATTGGGCTCTTTGTTCAACTGTGTTAGTGTGTTAGTCAAATGTGTTTACATGTACAAAATACTAATAATTATGAAAAAAGAAGCTTGAAAACTCATTGTTGTATAATATTAATAACATTATCACATTTGATCAATTTAATGCATTCTTGCTGAAATTGAGTTTTTTGAGGAAAACATTCAAGGATTTTCTGCATATAGTGGGCTTAAATGGGGATCAATGGGTTGAAGGTCCAAACTGCAGTTTCAGTGCAGCCTCAAAGGGCTCTAAACAAACCTAGCTTATCTAAAGC
The DNA here is from genome assembly GCA_033026305.1 of Cirrhinus molitorella. Classification (NCBI taxonomy): domain Eukaryota; kingdom Metazoa; phylum Chordata; class Actinopteri; order Cypriniformes; family Cyprinidae; genus Cirrhinus; species Cirrhinus molitorella. Next base: position 16,598,400 of record CM065124.1, on the reverse strand, counting down.
AACTGGGCCCTATCATACACCCGGCGCAATGTGGCGCAAGGCACAGCGCAAGTGTGTTTGCTAGTTTAAGTCCGACGCAGTTCGCATTTTCCCGTCCAGCGCCGCATCGTTTAATTAGCAAATGCATTTGCGCCCGTTTGTGCGCCCATGGGCGTGCTGGTCTAAAAAAGAGGTGTGTTCGGGCGCATTGTTGGCACGTTGCTGTTTTGAGGAACTGAAAATAGACTGCGCCATAGACCAACTCAAACCTGGTCTAAAGGCAATGGTGCAATATTTTTTTTGGTTATTTAAAGAGCGCATTGGTAAATCACGCGCCTCTGGACAGGTCCACAATGCGCGTTCACTTTGCTTATTACACACAGGGGTGCGCATCACACAAACATGCCAAATATTAAAAACAAAAGGATTACAGTGTAAAACAATATTATTGTGTAGGCTACATAAATATAAAAATGTAATGATGGATAGCCACTGCGTGTAGTAGAATTAGGCTACCTATTTGCAGTTCAGCCTATTAGTACTTATAATGATGAATGAAACTGGCTAATTAATTGAACAATCGTGCCAATACACACACATATATATTAATTGACTCCTCGCACGGAGCTATTTGAAAGCCTGCATCCAACGCAGACGAATGAAATATTGACTGGCCACTTAACAGGTAATTTCAGCAAAACATCACTCGTTGAACTCCTCAGTTTAATCAGTGTATTTAATAAGTCAGTGTATTTTATAATGTTACGTATTTTCGAATTGTTCAGCCATATGGAGTACCTGCTCGGCCAAAGTATTGAAAGACGGAGGAGGCATAGGATCTACCGGCCGATGTCCACATATCTGTCCCTGTCCCTGTAAATAGCGATCCGACATGGCGCGAGCGCAACTCGCTCTTAAAGGGAATGGGAGATGAGACTCTGATTGGTTTATTGTACGTTACGCCCAAAAAACACCCCTTGCTTATTAAGAGAATAGGGACAACCCATTTCGACTATGTGCCCGGGCACACGGACCGTTTTCCCATCGTTAAATTAGCAAAAGTGGACCTGGACACGCCCTAAGCACACCTGCGCCGTGCGCTTTACACTTTGTGTTTAGATCGTTAAAATAGGGCCCGCTATCTGTAATGCTTAACGTTGATGAGCATTTGTGGTTAAAAAGTATGTAAATTCTCTTTTTTTTTTTTTTTTTTTAGAAAATGACAGATCGTTTCACTAGATCAGAGCCTTATTAATCAGATGGGATTTTGAAGCAGCATTGAAACTTAAATTTGGACCTTCAACCCGCTGACCCCTATTGAAGTACACTAACAATGGAAAAATCCTGGAATGTTCTTTTTGACTGAAGAAAGAAAGAAATGAACATCTTGGATGACATGGGGTTGAGTAAATTATCGTTATTATTTTATTCTGGAGTGAACTAATCCTTTAACATTTGACTTTGAGTCCATGCTTGACTCATGCGTTCCAATTGGGTTTGCTTTAACCATGTAAGACTTTGATAAAAGAACAGTTTAAGATGTTTACATGACCTTACACATTGGCCGGTTATTGAGCGTGTCAGCATGTACTTGTAAACACATTCAGACTCTGACTTTCTCATTAAGAGTCTGAGAATGTCCCGCTCATTAAGACAAAAGGCTTCGAGCTGATGATGTAGTGCTTTTGTCTCTAGCACCTGTGCTCTGTTTATAATGGGATTCCTCCTATCAACAGCTTACAGATATTATGAATTCATTATTTCTGCAAATCCATCATTGGTATGTTAGCGCCGGTCTAAAATGATTCTGTGAAGCAAATCCATGATAATGTCAAGAGGAATTAATTTTTTACAGACAGAACAGAATGGGTTTAGTTTTAAAGACGTGTCAGATCAAGTTTAGAAAGCAATATGCTCTAATGCCCGGCCAGCATGTTGCAGACCGGAAATGCTTTGAATTTGTGCGATCAGCCAGATGTGCTATATATTAAGGTGGGGTTAAATTGAAACATGGCTGTGTATTCCCTAGATGCCGTGGCTCGGCTGACAGTTGCTGTAGGAGACGAGATGATTGATTACACCGCCCGCTCAACATATGGCGATATGTGAGATTTTAGCTCACAGGGTAACCACGGGTAAAAAAACGATAGCTCATATGTTAAAGAGAGTTGGAATGATAAATGAAAAATGCCGCAGTGGATTCCATTCACACAAATCTGCTGAGCTACTCTGTTTCTTCTATTAATAATACTATGGTAATCCTCTATGGTAAGAATTTTCTAGGAAATACTGTTATCTTCTAACATAACAAATTTCATTTACGTACTTTAAGATAATCCACCAATATTAGCCAGTGTGATTTATTCTCAGTGTGTAGAAATGTATTAGAAAACCTGTATTATTATTTTAGTTTCAAGTCAGTGCTTTTATTTTCAGGACTCATTTTGGAATTGACAGAAAAAGCTGTTTGTTTTTCGTGCCTCATTTCATTCAGTGTAATCCAAATACTGTGATTTTCGAGCAACAGCAGATCAGGGTGCATTTTGCAGCGACGCAGTCATGCGCTCATGAAGAGCAGAGAATGTACCCAATTGAGCAAGGTTAGGATTAGCAAACACTATTCCAAAAATCATTTCATACTGGGATTGCCAGTGTATTAAAGGATTCACAGTCACATTTACTCTGCATCAACTGTCAACCCAGCACAAAGCAGAATCCGTTTCATAAACTAACATTTATTTTTAAAGACCCAGTGTAATCATAATTTAAGTTTGGTGGCTTTTAGTTCACGTGTGTTAGCTTTCAGATTATCTACAGTCAAATGTTTACATACACCTTGCAGAATCTGCAAATTGTTAATTATTTTACCAAAATATGACAGGTCATACAAAATACATTATTTTTTATTTAGTACAGACCTGAATAAGATATTTCACATAAAAGACATTTACATATAGTAAACTATAGAAAATAATAGTTGAATTTATAAAACACTTTATAAAACACTAACATACACTTGATTTACCTGAATGAACAACAGCTGTGTTTTTTTTTTTTTTTTTTGTAGTGATCATAAGTTCCTTGTTTGTCCTGAACAGTTAAACTGGCAGCTGTTCTTCAGAAAATCCTTCAGGTCCCATTTTTGTGTATTTGAACCCTTTCCAACAATGGCTGTATGATTTCTGAGATCCATCTTTTCACTCTGAGGGACTCATATGCATATCCATTCAAAAGTTTACACCCCTGGCTCCTAATGCATAATTTTTCCTTCTTAAGCATCCGTGAGCATCTGAACCTTCTGTTATATTTACATATGAGTCCATCAGTTGTCCTCAGTGTGAAAAGATGGATCTCAAACTTATATGTAAACATCTTAAATGTGAAATATCTTATTCAGGTCAGTACTAAATAAAAAATAGCATACATTTTGTATGATCCCTCTTATTATTTTGGTCAAATAATTAACATTTTATGTAAACTTTTGACTTCAGCTGTATATGCTAACACACCCTTAAAAGTACAGAAAAAAGTAATAAAGTAATATAAAATTTACAGTTGTTCTCTCCCAGGAAAACAGGCCAAAAATATTGATGTACTAAATATTTAATGCTTAATTCTGTTACTTGGTACTTCTTTGGTTTTCTGTTTTTCTCCAAATATGACTGTTTCTCATCCTCTGTATATTTTAGGTATGGTAAACTACAGTGAGGTTACTGGTTACCCGTTGGTTCAGCACTGGAAGCTGCGGTCCATTATGTACCATGTGAAGCTCAATCAATGGGCCCATTCCCAAGGTAAAACACTCTCACTTTTCTTCAATTTACATGGATGTATGTATTGTTCACATATTTACAATAAATATGTGTCACAAAGAGTACAGTACATTCGGTGGTTAGGACAATGTTTCAGACTAGCATTACTCATTTTGGTCTTACAGACAGGAGTAATCTCACTGAGGAGCCCTCGCTGTGACAGATAACTTGTTTTGGGTGGGTAGTGAAGCAAAAACTCAATGCCAACAAATATGGCTGCCTGATGTGAAGGAGGAGGTTCTCTGTGGTCTGTTGATCCCAGATGGCGAGTGTTTAAAACAAGGGGTATAAAGATAAAGTTTATACCTTTTGGTACTATCCCAGCTTAATATCCACAGACAACTATAAGTAAGCCATCTGTAGGTTGATTTATTTGTAAACACTGCAGGGCTTTCAAAATATCACTCTGCATTCTGACTTGGCAACATTGACTCAATCAATGGCGTGAGTTTGGGGGCGGGGCTGTCAGTTTTATTAACCAATGGCAGATTAGTGGAGCTGCTTCATGTTTTTCAGTTCTGTTTAGTGACCAGCAGTGCTGCAGAAATTACACATTTCAGCTTCAACAAAGACAAAGCACAACATTCAAAGAAGCAAATCATTATTTGTCACCTTAGGGCCACATATTTGGACTGTGATTGCATTCACTTCATTTGTTTAATGAATGCTGTAAAATATAAGTAGTTCTATAAGGAATACTCTCCCTATTAATGAATGGCCTTTAAAATTAGATTTTCTAGTTCCAGTTCTTTCTCTTCTTGTCCCATTACCATTAACAGATTAATTTTTCATATGACCGAGAAGTCGAGTTTTTGTATTTTCAATTATGTTTTTTGCTACTTTTTCCCCTGCTGTTTCTGCATTTTCTAACTTGAGGTCAATTTGCAGACCCAAGCATGAAGGTCATGGAGGAAGTGGAATAATGCATTTTTTTTTTTTTTTTTTTATATAAGACCATTCCTCTGAGGATATAACTTCATGAAATATTTTTTTTATTAAATGAACAATATTTTTTTAACATGCAAACCAGTTAAGGTCTTCAGTACTTTTTCAAACTGAACATACAAGTAATTTATACTCTAAAGTACTGAAGGGAAATGTAAATTCTGTGACTAAAAGCTTACCTTTAATTTTCATGATGCATCTTCTGTGTTGAAAAAAAAACAAACATACAAACAATAAAAGTTCTTAAAAGGTCAGACATCAGCCTACGCAAAAGCACTCAATACCTCTACAAGACTTTGTTGTTTATTCTTTATTTGTGTCCCCAGATAACATTTCACACAAAGCACTGACTGATCATGTTTTTACTCTCCTTCCCACATTCCTTTCTTAGTCACGTGCACTGCAGTATTGAAAATGGACAATAAAGACAGTAATAAAGCTCTGACAACAAATCTTTGACAATGAAGTTTCAAAACCTTCATGCGTATTGTAGCTTTAATGTAGCTTTGCAATTTTCACAGCTCAACATTGTTTGAATTTTTATCTTTACTTTGATGTATAATGCAGCCTTTGCTTTTAATTGTGATGAATTTAAAGTCTAAAGAGAAATGGAATTTAAAGTTTGATGTGATGCTCTAAAACCTCTCACACAACTAACACAACTCTTTTTTTTACCTTTTTTCTTCAGCCTTCAGCTCAGCAATTCATTCACTGGATGGGGCCACCCTGCGCAGCGACTTTGTGTCCATTTTAAAAGAGTTTGGCAACCATTTTATCCAGGAGGCAGTGTATGGCTTTGAGGAATCCTGTACCATATGGTATCCCAACAAGCAAGTCCAACGGCAGCTGTGGTTGGAGTACCAGGATATCAGCAAAGGTAAGCTGTATACGAATATATTAATTGAAAAGATTTAATTAGCTGGATTTAGATCATAATATATTGGATCTCATTCGCTGATACACACAAACAAGTTGCACACTGTGCACAGATGTATGTTTGTTTTGTTTATAGTAAGTCTTATTTTTAAATTACTTAACAAATAACAATAATAACAAATGCTATGTTCTGTCCGTAGTGTATTAAACAACTTTTTTAGAGTTCCTCTGAAACCCTCCACCTCCCCAGCTCCACCTGTATAGATCTGCTACTGGTTATTTTATATGTTTTGTATTTTATATATCAAATACATTAGCATTGTCATATCCATTACCATGCAAAATCTAGAGAGAGTTTTGTTTTATGTTTTCAGAAGATAAACAGAGCAAAAATATTTCACCTGACCATAAATTATGTAAAGGTAAATGATTTCATATTTACACACTGCTAAATAAATACCAATTTTAAAAACAAACTATTGTCTAGAAGTTTGGCCTTGTGCACCCAAAGTTTGGGTTTGTCATAATAAAAGTCCATTTTGAAGAGGATGTGGACAGGAGCTGAGGAAGTAAAACTCAACACAGCCCTTGGGAGGTTGGTCACATCTGTTCAGCCAATAAAAGGGGGCAAGGGCAGATGTGAGAAGGCTGGCTGGCTGGCTAAAGCTGAATGCAGGCCAGCATTGCTCTGTACTCAGGAGGCCCCTGGGCAGGCTCACCTAGTTTTTATGCTTCAGCTCCATTCAGCTGAGCCCATATATATGTACAAGGTCAGTTAGGACGGAACTTATTTGGAAAGACAACAAAAGTATGACGCTAACAGATGAAGAAATGCTAGAGATGGGCTAGACGGTCTATAGAGTTGCTCAGCCAAGGATGGATTAGGTTTCTATGCTTATGGGTAGTTTATCGACAATGTGTCCTTGGGCATTCATGAAATAGCTGTGCTCCGAGCATGAAAAAGTGCATTGTGGTCCACACAGGCATTTCTTTGGGAAGTAGGCACCAAGGTCACCCGACAAGGCATAGAGGCCTTAGTCTTTACTCTTCTATTTTCAATGAAAACTTAAGGTGAAAGAGATGAGAACAAGGCGAATGAGAGTAAAATGAAAGCTGTGAGTGCTCTGCAGTTTGATAATCTAACACTCAGTAATTTGTGGAAGTTTCTTTTGTTGGTTAGAAAATCTATATTTGAGGTGTTTGTGAGTAGTCCATGTTCTGCTAAAAGTGTTTTGTGCTAATGGCCATGTGGCAGCTGTAATGATCCTGCTGAAAAGACTAACAAATTTATCAGACCAAATTGGTCAGTGCTCAAATTTTGCAGGTCAAATGAACACTCAGAAGAAGAGGTTTTAAATAAATTCTTCCAAGATCAAATGATATAAGATTTGCGATACACATTCAGTAAATAGTTTGTTTATTTTAGGGCGTGTGTTATTTTTTTTGTTTGTTTAATTCGTAAAAAATGTATGCAGTTTGCACAGCATCTGTATTTTCCCTTGCTGGGAATATATATATATATATATATATATATATATACACTACCGTTCAAAAGTTTGGGGTCAGTAAATGTTTATTCATTCTTTTTTTTTTAAATAAATGAATAAATTGTTACATTAATAAAAAGTGACAGGTTCAAAAAAAAAAAAAAAAACATTGGCGGCACAACTATTTCCATCTGAGAGATCATGTGACACTTAAGCCTGGGAAACTGAGTAACAGCTGATGAAAAATCAGCATTGCATCACAGGAATAAATTATATTTTAAAGTATATGAAAATAAAAACCATTATTTTCAATTGTAATAACATTTTGTAATATTACAGTTTATTTTCTGTATTTTTGATAAAATAAATGCAGCCTTGACTTCATTAAAAAAAAATTGCAAGTCTTACAGACCCCAAACTTTTGAACGGTAGTGTATATATATACTGCCTTCCAAAAGTTTGGAAATGCCCTAGAAAAGTGGGGTTTTGGACAATAGGTATGAATCCTTTTTAATTTGTGATAATTTTGCACTGATAAGAGACAACACAATCTGCTATTACATGAACAGTTCATACATCGAAAAATTAAAAATTTCGCTTCATCATAATATCCACCATTAGCAGCTATTACAGCTCTGCATAATCTGGGCATCCGAGGTGTCAGTTTATTCAAACACTGACTTGATATATTACTCCAAGCCTCCTGAAGGATGGCGCAAAGATGATTCACACTGGTTGGACACTTCTTACGGACATTGCGGTCCAGTTCCTCCCATAGTAGCTCAATTGGGTTGAGGCTGGGTGATTGGGGATGCCATTTCATGACGGACATGATGGTCTTCAATGATAATGTCAAGTTACTTTAATGTATTTGCACCAAAAAATGATAAGGATTTATGCTGATATCGTCCAAAATTACAATTATTTTATTTTTAATTTTTTCTTAGTTGTGCTTTGTATGTGATATTAGTGTGCTGGTGTTAACTTCACCAGCACAAGACTAGCAAGCATAGAACAGTCTTGACAGGTATGGAAATATATGCTAGTTATTTCAGCAGGGGGGGAATAAGTTATGCATTAGAGTTGCTCTAATTTATCATTTAGCTGACAATTTATGCAAAGCAACTTTGGATAGTACACTCGTTATTACACTGGAGCAAGCTAAGGTTAAGTGCCTTGCTCGAGGCCACAATGGTGATGGTTCAGGGATCAACCATTGTGGGATTTGTACCTACAAATAAAGGGAAAAAATGCACTTTTATTATATTACCATTTATTTGGCAACATGTTGATCTTCATGAGACACACATTAACATCCAAACATTCTATTAAATACCTTTAACCACCAATTAAGCTGTCATATAAAAGACAAGTGACAATTAGCTGCACTTCATGTTTACAAGTGTTAAACTGGCAACAAAGACCACATACTGTACATGTCCAACCCATCCATCATAACAAAATAGAAGAAATTTACCAACTTTACCCACTGGAAGCTTTTTTCTTTTCTTTTCTTTTCTTTTCTTTTCTTTTCTTTTCTTTTCTTTTCTTTCTTTCTTTCTTTATAAACAAAGGAATTCTAAGAAATGAAGCCAGAGTTGCCAACTCGCAAAAAAATTTTTTTTTTTTTTTCTTCAGTGACAGAAACGGGCTTCCATAGCATTCAGATATAATGTAATATAATATAATATAATATAATCTTTCCTAGATAGAAAATAACTTGACCCTTATCACTGGCACATCTTCAACTCGATATCTTTTGCTCATAATGTCTTCAGTGAATTATATTCAAACACCCTCCTAATGTTCATGACCTTGTTGTAAGAGCTGATTTATCTTTAGAACAAATCTACTCACTTTCTGCCATCTATCCCATCCGGTAATTATAGGTGCGGTCAATGCTCTCAATGTAACTTAACCTCAAAATATAATTCATTCTGTCATCCACACTCAGGTAAAGTGTTTAAGATCAAAGATATCCCTGCGTTATCTCATCTGTATGATAAAAAGTCCTTGTGGACACAGTGTTCCTTAAAAACACAAACAACAGAACTTAAAGGCAGTATATACAAAATTAGAGGAAGTCTTAAAGGGATATTTCATCCAAAAATAAAAATTGGCATCCTTTTTTTCACCCTAATGTTTGTTCCTGAACAGTGTACAGGTTTAGGAACACAAATAAGATATCTTGAAAAGTATTTTCTTCTCTTTTTTCAAGTGGCTAAAGGTCAAAGAATATTTGTATCTTAATGATCGCCTGATGAAGATACACTGGATGAAATCCAATTCTACACAACCTTAGGTTTTCTTAATTTGCAAGTAGCCTAAAGCCTCCAAATACAATTTCAGTAACTTTTTAAATGCTTATAGCGTTGTTTAAACAGGGGCATTCAAAGCCATCTGTCTTCACACTGCTAGTTATGTTAACTTAGATAAAGTCAGATTAATAATGACCCTCCTCACGCTGCTTTTTCAGCCTAATAACTCCAACACTATGGTTTCCCTTGGTTGAATCAGCCACGTTGCCTTCTTCCCAAGGACGTCACCTTGCAGTTCACAAGAACGTTAGCTCTTCTGACGGATGGCTTTAAATCAGTGTTCCTGCCTACCTGAAAACTCCATTATTCTTCATTTTGCTAGCCTCTGACATGGCCACGGACACGCCACAGCACTAAATGCAGAGCTGAAACCAGAATGAGCAGCTTTTTACTCCTTTTTTAAAGGGGACATATCATAAAATCTGACTTTTTCCATGTTAAAGTGCTATAATCGGGTCCCCATTGCATCTACCAGCCCAGAAAACATAAAAAAAAAGCCCAGTAACATTATTCTGGTAAGCCATTCTCTGCAAGCATGTGAAAAAACAAGCCACTCAAATTTCACTCAGTCATGCTGTGACGTTTTTTTAGGAAATACCTAGGTTGAATGTTAATTTTTTGTCAAAATTATGTTTTCGTTAAATTATTATTCTATAACATCTTGTCTATCATCTCTGAAAATTTCTTGGCAAAACTCACTTGTTTAGTGCAGAAAAATAGCGTTTTTATTTATTGCAGCAAGCAGAAATGACAGTGTCTTTCTCTAATGTTCTAAAGAACGTGCTTCGGAGGTGCTTTCTCTTAACACCACAAAAACAGTTAACCTATCAATATAAACCACGTAACATAATTAATAAAGGTGAATCAATGCACATTTCCCACTAGTCCTGTGTAAACTAGAGCGTGCAAAGTTTTATTTATTATTATTATTTTTTTAATACCGCGAGATAGCAGAGCGCAAAAGAACAACGCAGTTGGAAGAAGCTGCTCCCTGTGCCCTAAACGATGTTATAATGGACTATTTCACATCCAGAGATGAAGGATCGGATGATGAAGTTAGTAAGGAGGAGGAGTCCGATGACAGTCTGATATATAAACGGTGCACGAACAGTTGTGCTGTGCTTGCGTTTCTACATTTAAACTACAAGGTACATTATTCATGCTATTTGAACATACAAGGGGTAATCAAAAGTTCGGAGACTATATCCATGATAAACAACGTTAGTCTGTGTGTGTAATAATGCAGTATAGCGCTCCTGACAGCTCTCCTTATACTGTAAATTGAAAGTAAAACACGTCTCACTTTAAACCTGTTTTTCTCAAAATTCCATTCCTGAAAATCATAGCTATCAGCCAACTTCAGATCGTCATAACTTGTGTTACTTTCAAGCTATGGGCAAAATAAGGGCTTGAACCCACCTTTCATATGGTATCAAAACCTAAAAAAGATCAAATTTCACCATGTGTTGGGTTTTCCCAGATCGCATTACATTTAAACATGCCATTACTTTCCCAGCGGTTCACCTTCATAGACATAACACAACTCGTGTGTTTTTCTGCATCATATGTATTTGACAGTTTAAGTGCAATAAGAAATGAAAGAGAACTTAGTTTAGTACTCACATGCTTTATGTCTTCTGCTTTATGTGTGCTTGCTTCAGATGTGTGTGCTCAGAAAACCATATCAGAAATTAAGAAGTTAAACTAATATGGCTTTAAAACGCATGATTTCCACGCGATAGACATGATAAAAACAAACAGATGTTTTTTGACAGAGCATCTGAGGCACAAACTGTAAAGGCACGTGTTTGCATTTAAAGGGCCTTGCGTGATTACAGCGTGTTTCTGCTTTCACTCAAAATAGGCGTTTTCAAAATGATGTAATAATTACGCTGTGGGGTATTTTGAGCTGAAACTTTACAGACACCTTTTTGGGACACCTAAAACTTATATTACTCATTGTAAAAAGGGGCATAATAGGTCTCCTTTATTATATTGTACACAGATATTTACCCTTGGGTGCCATAAATTAGTGGCAATCTGCGATCATGACACTCTGAGTCCATTGAGTCCATGAAAGCCACTCTGAGAATGCAGGAGAATGCAGATGCTGTTAGACAGGTGCTTGTGGACTGCTGTGAGGAGGAGAACAGACACAGGGCAGGGTTTTAATACCCCCTGTGACTCAGCTAAAGGTCCTGCTCTTTGGATATGGGTAATGAGTTCTCTGGAGACTTGGCTGGTAAACCATACTTGTACCCTTGCCCCAGATAGCACAAACCTTCTGGAGCTGAAGTGTGCCACCTAATCATTTTTGAATGATTGGGGAAAATGTCGACCACACCGCTTATGAATATTCACAGACTGGCTGAAGTAGATGAAAATATTGGAATGATGCCTCTGCAAAAAAAAAAAAAAAACATGCGCAAAAAAAAAAAAAAATCATCTGTTGTTATATAACTTTTGAGTTTTAAAAATATATATCATTGTCCCCCTTGTGTGTGAGGAAGTGTTTGCGTGTAAAGTTAGCATTCATTTTGCTATAAATTTGAAATTTAAAATCCATTCATCATACCAGAAAATAGAGCATCTGTCCAGTTCTAAATGTCATTTTTAATAAACAGTAAGTCTTTTAGATTATGACCCCCTCTCTTGAATGAGATATCTTTCTCTGTGCTGTTATAATGTGCACTCGACTGATACAAGCACTGCCTGTATACTCTATAGTGTCCACAAGAGAAGAATAAACTGAGGCTATTTGTTCATTTATCAGTGAACATACACCCTGCACTGCAGCACCGCTTAAAAGCAGATTAAAAGACTCATTGAGAAACAAATCTGTACGTTTTTAAAATGTCTTTGAAAAAATGGTTTTGAAACTTTAAAAGCAAGCCTACAAAGCTTTACAGTTTACAGATCAGATTGATTCCCTCCAAACTTTTATGTCGAATAAGTATTTGAACTTTATTGAAGCGTCTCCTCTGATACTCTTGTAAGATTCACCGAGATATACCTGTAAAATGGCTTTTTGGCGATCAGCAATACTAAGCGTATAAGATTTGACTTGATGATCAATACATTATTGATAGGAGGACCAACTCAACATCATAAAATTCTGAATTGAAGAGATGAAATATAGATTTTACAGACAAGCAGAGCTGAAAACAGGGCACAGAAAGACACGAGAATAGTTTTTATGACAGCCGTGCTCCCACTTCCTGCATCTCCTACACGATTCATACTGGATGCTCTTTCTTGCCAGTCTGTAGCCCAACGTGTTCTCTCTCTTTATTTTCTCTCACTCTCATCCTTCTCCCATTACACAGCCTGTTTGACAGCGAGGTGGGAGGGTAACGGCCGAGCACGACCCACCACTGCAGTGGGCACTAGTGCCTGAGGGTGAAAGATTGAGAAAGGGATCAGGAAGCCTGGGTAAGAAAGAGATTCTTACCTACTGCCTGAGGATGTGTTTCAAGGCAGGGGAGATGTGTGCAAGGAAGAGAAAACAATGTTTAACATTATATCATATCTAAAAATACTTTTTTCAAAAACATGTAAAAAAAAAAAAAAAAACTTGATCCAGACTTTTGAGCATTAAATATTAGTTAGATTTATTTTATATACAGGGTACAGCATATTATCTAAGTATATCATTTTTTTCTAAATTAATATTCAGAGACAACATGAGAAAGAGATCTTTTTTGTGTGTGTGTGATAAGTACTGTGGATTATGTATTAATAAAAAGTTTTGTCAAATATTTTCATGGAAAAAATTATTATTATTATTATTAATATTATTATTATTATTATTTGAAGCATTTACAATATTTATTTTCAATTTTTATTTTTATTAAAAACGGTTACTTTTTATTACTTTTTTTATAAATATATATATATATATAGGGTTTATTGCATATTTTACCAGTTATGTACATTTACATTTGTTCTCATAAGTTTTCATACACCTTGGAGAATATGCAAATGTGTTGATAATTTAAACTAAATTAGAGGGATCATGAATTTTTTTTTTTTTTATTTAATATTGTCTTGGATAAGATATTTCATATAACAGACATTTATATATATACTACACAAGAAAAATTATAACTACATTTATAAAAATGTGTGTCGTTTCCGGAATGATTCACGACTATGTTTTGTAATATTTGTTTATGAGTCTCTTGTTTGTCCTAATCAGTTCAACAGCATGCTGTTCTTCAGAAAAATCCTCCAGCTCCTGCATGTATAACAACTATTACAAAACAAAACAATTGTGGGTCATCTAGGAAATAACACTCTGGATTAAGGGATCAAGGGTATGTAAACTTTTGAACAGGGTTCAAAACATTTTATTACTATTTTGTCTTTTGGAGTATCCAAGTAAACATCTGTTGTGTGAAATAGTGTGAAATAAAATAAAAATAAAATTATTCACATTATTAACACTTCTTCAAAGGGTATGAAAACTTATGAGCACAGCTGCATGGGCAGAGCTGTATACAAAGAGAGCGAGAGAGTGTGTGCAAGCTGATTAAAAGATTGAAAGAGTGTAGAGCTGCTCTCTTGGCCTGAGCTGCCATAGAAGAGCTCCCTGGAGCTGCACCTCTGCAGGGCAGAAGCTCAATGTCTGCAGTGGTGCAGGAGCTTGATGAATGAGCTCTGGGTGCTCTGCTGTAAAACAATTAAAATCAAAGGGAAGCAGATGTCTTCACTCACTGAATATCTTCATTGGGGGTTACAGATTGAACTACGAAATTTTACAGTTCAATAAAGCATACAGTTGGGTTTACTAGCGCTCTCAGATTTTTGGCTTATCATAGAAAACTATAAGGCCGATATCACTGTGTTTCAACAACAAAGTCACCATATTAGACAAGCTGGGCTTTCATAAAGCCAGAGCAGAGCTAATTTCTGTGTACATCATGCATAAAACCATTTGTGTGTAAATTGTCCCATTAAATTGACTATTTAAGGATGAATGGATCAATGAGTGGTGATTCATGAAAATTATTTACATAGAAATTTGTTCTGCTCATGTTTCATGATTAAAGCTCGCACAACTGAAATTTTTCAACATCAGAATAATTATGTGTATTAGGTTAGTGTACACGCTTCTAGCACGTTGGCGCTTTCTCAGGTGATGCATGTTCGAATCTTGACTGTTGCTGCCCTACATATATTGCGGATATATTCATGTATAATACTTTAGATTCACGTTTTCAGCTAAGTTGTGAAGAAGCATTTTTATGAAGAAGCAAGAATAGAGAAAGGACAGGAAATGATCAATGATGAGAGGAGGAGGGAAAGGCATCAGTAAATGTCACTAGCTGTGGACCCGTATGAGAACCACAAAGGAGGCTTATTTGCCTCAGTTCTTCAGCTCCTGAGGCTTCAAGACACACATTGTAAGTCCTTTTTCTGTGTGTCAGTCAACGATCAATCTTGATATTGCCCTTATCTGGCAACGAGAGCGCACAGAGCTAAACTACAGCTAAATATAAATCTGCCGCGTTCCTGATGACTTAATCGACCTTAGGGAAAAGCATTTCAGCTGTGAGATCATCTCTAGCTTCAGGCTTCAAGAATCTGAACATCTCAAATCTCCACTCAGGCCTGTTAAGTGTGATATTTGTCAACTTTTTGGCCCTTTTTAACAAACAAAGTTGATGAAAAATCCCTTTTTCATCCGTAAAGACCAGTGGACCAGTGACGGTATTACATTTTATAAGATTTATACCCCAAGAAAAGATCAGAGTAGTTCTGAATGAGGAGTTTAAAAGCCTAGAGGTCGTTCCCATAAGAGAACTTTAGTAATTTTATTCCAAGCCATGGATTTTTTTTCTGACATCTCCTATTTCCCTGTTGATCTTGTTAGTGCTCCTTAAGATCGGAGAGGAGTGGACCGAGGTTTGGTGAAGGAGCATTAGTTAGAGGTCCTAACCTTTAGCCAGAGATAATTTAGATTGTCCTTCAACTGAAGACCAAAACCACCTAGAGCCCCCTGGATGTCTCTTTAAATGTGCAAAGAACAGCTTTGTCCTTGGCATTTGAATTCCGGTCCTGCTGAATTTATGATCACCCAGTTTCTCCTCTCTCTCTCTCTCTCTCTCTCTCTCTCTCTCTCTCTCTCTCTTTCTGTCTGACTGTAGTTAAAGATGAACAGATGAGCCACAGAACTCATTTTCAGTCTTGTTTTGACTGTAAGACCACAGATGGTATATATAGGCTTCACTCCAAATTACACTTTTAAGAAAAATGAAGATGTAAAGAGATTCCCCGAACTTTAGGATGACTCCTCATTAATGTCACAGACCTCACAAATACTGTATCTTCACAAATACATAATCTTATTTTGATTTTTTTTCTTATTTCTGCTTAATGGGTACACATTTCTATGATAGCTTGTTTCCACCAATGAATAAAAATAAAATATTATTGCAACTTTTTTATCTCACAATTCTGACTGTTTTTTATAATTGTGATAAAACTCACTATTAATTTTTTTTCTCAGAATTTTGAGATATGAACTTGCAATTGCGAGTTATCAAGTCAGAATTGTATTATAAAAACTTACAATTCAGACTTTTTTTTTTTTTTTTTTACAAAATTGCATGATATATACTCAGTTGTGAGAAATAAAGTCGGTCAATTCTGAGTCCAGTATTGAGGGGGAAAAAAGACTGACATATCAGAATTGCACAATTAATTTTCAATTGTGTGTTATAAAGTCAGAATTGCGAGATATAAACTTTCTCTTCTTATCTTGCGAGTTTGTCTTGCAATTCTGACTTCATAACTCGCAATTGCAAGTTTATATCAAGCAATTCTAACTACAGTTCTCAGAATTTAAAGTTTATATCTCACAACTCTGACTTTGTAACTTGCAATTGTGAGTTTATATCTCACAAATCCAAGAAAAAAAAGTCACAAATGTAAGAGAAAATAGTCTGAATTGTGAGATCAAAAAGTCGCAATTACCCTTTTTTTAACCTTATTTTTTATTCAGTGGTGGTAATGGGCTTCTATACATTTTCAGCATTGCACAGTCTAATTATGTTTATTTATTTTATTTTATTTATTTGGCTTAAATACACTTTTGTTACATCAGTTGGTAATTTCCTTTCATTTTCCCTTAGACTGTAATTGGCTGCAAGTTTTTAAGGCTTATATATTCGTTATTATTTATTTATTATGGCAGCATTTATTTTAATTAGATGTCAAATTATTTAAGTTATAATATTCATCTACACCACACTGTGGTGTGAAAAAACAAAACAAACAAACAAAAAAAAAAACATTTATATTCTATATCAGATCAAAGGCAGAATAAATGTGTATTTTTGTAGTTTTTAAATAGTGTATTAACTGCAGTTTATGAGCTAGAAAAAGTCTACTTTGTGTGTGTTTGGTGTAATTGTGAGTGTGTGCGTTTTTCATGCAGATACTCATGCATTATGGACTTTGCAAATGAATAGGCTGTTTGTGTGTGTGTGTGTGTGTGTGTGTGTGTGTGTTGATGTCGGGATGCTTGATTTACTGTGCTAAATGAAGAGCGATGAGCAAAGTGTGCAAGGCTTTTTATCAAGGCCACTAGTACTTTGAAGTGTGTCCTATCAACACAATCCAGTGCTGTGATTGGCTGAAACTGATCCTTAGTTCACCGGTTCAACCATTGCACTGTGAAAATGGATTTCCAATGGCATTCTTTTGCTCCTGTAGGCAAAAAGATGCCTTAAAATGTGTGAAATAAGACAGTATTGAAAGGTAAGATTAAAGAGCCAGAGACTGCACAAAACAAATAATTTATTTAAGTCATCGCTTCTCAGCTAATTGATGAAAGACATGGCTTTGAAAAACAACCCTTTTTTTTTTTTCTTTTGTCTGTCTACATTTCAGAAACTTTTCCTTCTCGTCAAGGAGATTTTAGAGTGTGTTTACATGGCAGTGACAAAGAAAATGTCTAATTGTTGGGTTCCACTTTATATTAGGTGACCTTAACTAATATGTACTTACATTTAAATTAATCATTTGATACAATGCACTTACAGTGTACATGCATGTTTTTACATTACAAAAAAAAATGCCTGCATGTAATTACATCTGTAAGTAATTTCTGTAACATACATCTATAATTACACTGTTGACCCATCCCTTACACCTTAACCTACTCTTAAACCTACCCATACCACCAAACCTGTCCCTAAACTTACCCGTATTCCACCTCAATAGCATCAAAAGTGTTTGGAATACGTAAGTAAGTACATTATACGTATTTTTTGAGGTAAATACATAGTAATTAAGCCCACCTAATATAAAGTGGTACCTTACTTTCTTTGCAGTAAGGTGAACTGTGTGGAAGACCATTTTTGCAATATGTGACTTCGGACCACAAGTGGCACGGGTATATTTTTTTAGCAATAGCCGAAATAAATTGTAAAAGTAAAGATCATGTTTCATGAAGATATTTTGTAAATTTCCTACTGTAAATATATAAAAACATTTTGGTTAGTAATATGCATTGCTAAGAACTTTAACTTTAAAAGCAATTTTCTCAATATTTTTTTTTTTTTTTGCACCCTCAGATTCCAGATTTTCAATTAGTTGTATCTTGGCCAAATATTGTCCTATCCTAACAAACCATACATCAATGAAAGCTAAATTATTCAGCTTTCAGATGATGTATAAATCTCAATTTAGAAAGAATTGAACCATATGACTGTTTTTGTGGTCTAGGGTCACATATAAGGGAAAAAAATCATGCTTTAAGTCATAGTTATGACATAAAAAGTAATAATTATGAGTTGAAATGCTGACATAAAATGCTAATTCTGGTCAGAAATTTTAGTAAGGTTAGGTTAAGTTGAAATTACGACATAAAAAGTCATGGTAACACTTTAGAATAACGGTCCATTAGTTAACATTAGTTAATGTATTAACTAACATGAATGAATAATAAACAAAACAATAATTACAGTATTTATTAATCTTCGTTAATGTTAGTCAATGAAAATACAGTTGTTCATTGTTAGTTCATGTTAGTTCACATTGCATTAACTAATCTTATCAAGCAGAACTTCTGATTTTAATTATGCATTAGTAAATGTTAAAATGAACATGAACTAACATTAATAAATGCTGTAGAAGTATTGTTCATTCTTAGTTCATGTTAACTAATGTAGTTAACTAATGTTAACTAATGGACCATTATTCTAAAGTGTTACCAAGTCATAAACATGACACAAGTCATAAAAATGAAATTATTATGGTCATAGTGATTTTAGTTGCTTTTCTCTGTCGGGCAAAAACAGAAAATGCTATTTTCGGCCAATAATTTACAGTGGTCGAAATTTTGGTACATCACTAATAATTATGATTTACTAAAACATGGGGTTTCATGAAATATTATGTTGGGAAATCAGTCAAACTGTAATTTTAGGTTTTCCTGTCCTTTCCCATCATAAAATAATTGTGCAAAAAGGCAAACAAAAATAACTCATTTGCTATCACAAATGCAGCTGCAAAGCCGAGTCATATTGGCTTGATTGGTAATCAGCAGTTTTAAAGAGCAAAAACAAGCAGCATTATTTAAGTAACAAAGTTAAATGTGTTGAGAGGAACAGTCTCAAAAATAATGACATCATATGCCAAACATATAAACTGCATCAGGAAACCAGACCTGTGGTTGTGGAATGATTCTCGCTCGAGTTCAATAGAAGGACACTACACAAGATAGTTGCTAAATGTCACCGCAGCCTCACAGAATTTCTCAGAATTCAATCAGCAACTTTGTGACCTTGTCTTAACAAAAACTACATTGTGATCTAGAATTTATGGCAACGCTGCCATTCAAAAACCTCTTGACTCTGAGGCAGAGCAAAATCTCATAACCTGACTCGAAACCTAGACCCAAATGGAAAACGTAATATGGTCTGATAGGTCATCTTTCACTCGCTTCCCAACATCTGGACTGGTTTATGTGTAGAGGAAGCCGAAAGATGCCCACAATTACCAACTGTTACACATGGTGGGGGATCTATAATGGTATCGCCAGCAAACTCAAGGGAGTCCTTTGGACCGGTAATTGGTTTGCATGGCTGTACGCTATAACTGCAATGCTCATATAAGGCCATCTCAAAGAACAGTGTGCTAGCTACAAATGGCCATTCTCATCTAGGTGGTACCTTATTATAAGAAATATGTCCCATTATAAGTTCATGAGTGGTTCAAACAACGCCAGGATGCAGTCAAACACATTCAAAAAATGATTTAATATAATGTACGGTGTTTTCACAGTGCAAAAGATTTGAAATACTGCATAAAAAATGATTGTGTGAATTATATAGCGTCATTATGATGATTAAATAGATGATTATTTCAAGGGAGACCTTTTAAACCAATGATAAATCGGAGATTAGGTACAGAATGCTAATAGAGGTTAAAAGAAAACTGCGGTCCGATGTTTGGAGCTGATGATCACAATCATGTCAGAAAAGGTCTAGCCACCCGGCAGATCTCTGCTAATTTAATCATAATGAGCGCCGCTGATTCTTCTTTCCAAATTAGCAAGGGGATTTATATCTTTGTGTCTGACTTAAGCCACCTAATGGATGTCCTAATTAATACAGAGCAATAAAAACAGGATGGCAACTGGCAGTGAGCGGAGGAGAAAGAAGGAAAAAAAAGTGGAAGAAATAAAAGATCAAGAAAGATTTTTTTTTAGCCTTTACTCCCTTACCTTCATTTTGTGCTTGGATGCAGCTAAATTGCCCTCTTCTGTTCATTGCCAGTACTGCAGCCTCATTAAGCTTCAGGTGACACTGTCCAGTCCCAGCATCCCATTTTAACTTGGTGGAGTCAGAATATGCTTAAATCATAGATTCAGATAGTATAATAATTATGTGCAGAATTTAAAACTGGTCCTTAGTACCCTGCTGACTTCTTGCCTCCGTCCCAATGCCGCCTGCATTTGCATACATGTGTGAGCATTTTGTTTGTGTGGGATGTGCATGTGTCAAAGTGTTGATCAGCTTCAGTTCCAGCCAACTCACAGCTGGTGTTAATGGCCGGGTGAGAGTGGGTGTCATATTTCAGAGCTCAGGGTGGTGCCAGCTGATTTCATTAGATCTAGTGATAGAGTGCGCCCATCACTTTCGCTGCCAATCTTTGCTTTCTGACAGATAGCTGTCAGCTGCAAAAAAAAAAACCCTGGGGTCTTTGATGACACTGTGACTCAGCTGATTACCTAATTATGCGTTATGCAAAAATGTAAATTGCGCTCATGCAAATCTGATATTTGAAGGATGTGATGTGTGTTTTGTTTGCTTGAAGGGGTAGTTCACCGGAAATTAAAAGTTTAGCATTTGCTCAAACTCATGTTGTTGCAAACCTGTATGACTTTCAAATTTGGAGATAGTCCAAAAAGTGAATTTTGAAGTGAAGTTTGACACAAATTTCCAGATTTGATTCTGATTCACAACCTTGCGATTCTATTCTATTTAATATCCATTCTTTTAGGTATCAGATACAGTGCATGCCAAATTTTCCAAACCAAAAAAAATAAAAAATCTCTCAACTAATGCTGTAAAATATACAGCATTAGTTGAGAGGGGGGTGAAAACTTTTGAACAGAATGGAGATGTGTACATTTTTGTTATTTTGCCTAAATATCATATATATATATATAGTACTGCCTTTCAGAGGCTATGGAAGATAGAAACATGTAGTTACATTTGTCTCAGAAGACAAAAAAGGGTGAAATTTACCCTTCAAAAAGTTTTCACCCCCAGCTCTTAATGCATCAGTTTTCTTTCTGAAGCCACAGAGTGTTTGAACTTTCTGTAATAGTTGCATATGAGTCCCTCAGTTGTCCTCAGTGTGAAAAGATGGATCTCAAAAGCATACAGTCATTGTTGGAAAGGATTCAAATACACAAAAATGCTGGAAAACCAAATCATTTGTAGGACATGAAGGATTTTTCTAAAGAACAGCAGGCAGTTTAACTGTTCAGGACAAACAAGGGACTCATGAACAACTATCACTAAACAAAAAAACAAACAAAACACAGCTGTGGATATTTCAGGTAACAGCACAGTATTAAGAATCAGGGATGTAAACTTTTATTAAACTATTATTTTCTTTTGTGGACTATATGTAAATATCTTTTATGAAATATCTTATTCAGGTCAGTACTAAATAAACAATAAAATTGTATTTATGATCTCTCATATTTTGGTCGAATAATTAACATTTTACTGATTCTAATAGGGGGGTGTACATTTTTTACCTTAACTGTATCTATAACATAAAGAGACTTTTATTGTGACCTTTAATTTATGGAGATTGCTGTTCAATCAACCTCCTACATTTTCATCTTAGATATGCTTATCTCCCCACAGAACAATTGAACTACTTTCAGTGTTAGTTATTCTAAATGTATTTATGTACAACGTAATCCGATATTCAAAAGGCGCCATAATTCACTGACGGGAACGTTTGACATCTATTCTGCAGTTTTGAATTTCAAATGTTAGCTTTACGACGGTACCAATGCTAGTAATGGTTCCTGTCTCTCTGTGCGCTGTTCAGAGTGTTGTCTTGTTGTGACTTGTTATTGTTTCTGACATCATGATCAGTCAGTCTTTGTCTATTTTAGGCTCTGTT
Source organism: Cirrhinus molitorella (assembly GCA_033026305.1). Lineage (NCBI taxonomy): Eukaryota > Metazoa > Chordata > Actinopteri > Cypriniformes > Cyprinidae > Cirrhinus > Cirrhinus molitorella. The sequence goes on along the minus strand of CM065124.1, from coordinate 16,576,323 downwards.
CTGTGAACGATATTTTGAAAAGTGTCTCGCCGAAAGTCAGTCTGCTGGGCTTCCGTTTGAAGGGCACAAGTAAACATTAAAGTGGGTCGGAAGCCATTTACTCTGATTGATCAGTTTGTCAAAATCCTAATGCAATGCTTTTGTTGTCTTGTCATAAACTTTCTGAAAGTGAAGCTTTCTGAAAGGGAGTTTTGCAAATAAAAGTCAACATGATTGTGGGTTAAACAGGGTTATCTGTTGTCTTATAGACCTTTATTTACTGCAGTTTAAATCTGTAAAGCTTTTTTTCCACAAGTTTAATCAGATTCATGAACATAATTATAGAGTGAACTTGATTTATAGTAAATAAATATTTATAGTGGTTGGTAGTCTTTTATATATATTGCACTTTAGAAATTATAAAAAGCTTAAATTGGAGTTGCCTCTGAGAAAACGTTCAGTCTTTTTGAAATGTGGCATTTCAACCACTCACACTGCGCTTTTTGCTCATTTTTAGCTCAATTTGTGTGAAGCACTAATCTAAAACAGCACTTTTCCAGGGTGCCAAAAGAACCTGGGAGTGTTACCGTTGAGCGTCAGTTTGTAAACGGTAATTTCATCTATGCAAGGCAGCAATTATAATAAAGCTAAATGGCTGTTTGAATTTGAATTTTAGCACAGTTTTTCAACATTTCAGTAAAAGTGTTGAGGATTAATTGATACCCAATGCTGTCATGCATAATTGACAAGCATTCTCAAGAGAACTAAATGGTCACTGGAGATGCTAGCACAAACTGTTATTGCATATAAAATCAACTGAAGTATATGCTACTGTTCAGAAGTTTAAAGTCAGTAAGTTTGGAGGATAAATAAATAATACTGTGGTTCAGACAAATTGTCAATTAATCAAATGTGACAGTACGTTTATAATGTTACAAAAGATTTCTATTTGAAATAAATGCTGTTCTTTTGAACTTTCTAGTTACCAAACAATCAGTTTTGACAAAAATAGTGGTTTCAACATTGATAATAATTAGATTTTTTCTGAAGGATCATGTTACACTGAAGACTGGAGTAATGACTGCTGCAAAAACAGGAATTCCTGTTTTGCATCACTGGAATAAATTACATTTTAAAATATATCAAGATAAAACATTTATTTAAGATTTATTATAGTAGTATTTAACAAAACTGAACATAGACTTCTTTTAAAAACTAAATGGTAGTTTATATCATAATGTCTAGTCTCTAGGACATAATACATTTTGCATTGTTTTATTTTCTTATTGTTTTTCATTTAATTTATATTTTTATTATTGTTATTTATTTTATTTATTAATTTATTTTCAGTTTTTGGGTGAACTATTCCTTCAAAAGCCCTGTTTAGTTGTATCTTTGACATAAAGAGAATTTTATTATGACAATTAATTTATGGATATTGCAATTTAAACAAGCTCTCACATTTTAGATTCCCACAGAACAACTTCTTTCAGTGTTAGTTATCTTAAATGTATTTATTTACAGCATGATTTGATGTTCAAATTGTCAATTGATCAAATGTGACAGTACAATTATAATATTACAAAAGATTTCTATTTGAAAAAAATGCTGTTCTTTTAAACTTTCTAGTTACCAAACAATCTTGAATCTCAGTTCAAAAATATTAAGCAACACAACGGTTTTCAATATTGACAATAATTAGAAATGTTTTTTTAAGTGCCAAATCAGCATATTAGAATGATTTCTGAACGATCATGTTACACTGAAGACTGGCGTAATGCTGCAAAAACAGGAATTAGAGGAATAATTTACATATTAAAATTAAAACATTTATGTAATATTTATCATAATAATATTTAACAAACCTGAGCATAGACTTCTTTCAAAAACATTAAAACAACCCCAAACTTCTGAATGGTAGTTTTTTATTTTATTTTATCAGAAAAGTTAAAGATAAGATTTTCCCTAAACCTAGTGAATGGATTTTTTTTTTTTTTTTGAGCTCATCCTAATGCACTCTGTGATTGCCTCTTTCTGTGAAGGATACATACTTCCTTAGAAAGTGGCAGCGTAATTACATTTTGGAACAGCTTTCCTGTCTGTGTTTCTTAAAATGCTGTCTCTGTAAGGTTTTTGGAACAGTACAATAGTTTTTTACATCCCTAATTGTATCACAAAATAACTAGAACTGATGAAGAAAGCATGCAAATAGGTTGTGCTAAAGAAAAAGTTTTTCCTCATTTGCACAGATTATGTATAAAAAGCGGTATTCATTTAGTTCATCAGTTTTGCAGATGACCTCATTTTCTTATCGATTTGACAATAGCTAATGGATATCAGCACTGCATTCTGCGTGAGTCAAAGGACAATCACCATTTTGGATTATGTAATTTCATAGGATAACACACAGCGTCTCGCAATGTGACCTTATCTCTCTGTTATTGGATCCAGTGAGGATTCTGTTGCTTCTTTATACCTTGTCACATTCAATCATCCTATTGATATTGTGAATGGGTTACCACACTCCAAATACAACATACTGCAGCCTCATCTGAGATGTGGAATCTTTTTCGTTTCGGCCCTGACCCATAGGTGATTTTTTTTTTTTCCCCTAGGGGGATTGTGTGTGCATCAGTCTTCATAGCATAAATAATTAATGCATTCTCCCCCCCCATACACGAGTGGGTGTCAGTTCGGCCGGGGTCTGGTATCCGCTGAGGTATGGACACTCATGGATCTACTTTGCTATTATTATATCGGAGGGACTATTGGAAAGGGACTGTTAAATAATGTATATATGCCCGCTCACTCTCTTCATCCACCTTGTGTGTTCAATAGTGCAAAGCCTGTGGGCGGGACAGAAAACACATGCAGTCAAAGTGTCCGGCAGGCGTGATATGATATATAACATCTTTCGTATTATTATTACACTCTACAGAGTACTTCGGGATGATGATTAAGTAAACTAGGCAGTCATTTTGCTATACGCATACTGCAAGCTATAGCTATGTTTTCCCTGTGTAAGCAGAGAGAACAGCAGGTGTTGCTGTAAGCGTTGGACCGCCTGTAATGTCTCAAGCAGCCAGGGGATTTGGCTCTGAATTCGGTTAGCACGTCTCAGATGTGTCAAAATGTGAAAATCATGCTGTTTTCTCTCTAGGGCAAGCTGAGAGTATCACTGATTTAGCAACCTAGCATTTATGATTTCACCCCCAAATACATTGTCCTTTTACAGAAAAGCTGATCATCTGTCACTCAATAGTGTGAACATGAATTGGAAAATATCGATTTAGCAGAGAGCCATGGCACAGAATAGACTATCGAAACTAGCCATTCTTTCCATTGAGAATACACAAAGCCTTAAATTAAACACCAAGGACATTGTGGATGAATTTGCCAAAAGAAAAGCCTGGAGAATGTAACTAAAATGTCTTTAACATTTCTTTTTTTATGAAAATAAAGTTGTGCTATGTTGAGTGAATAAAGTTAATTAATGTGAAAATGAAACCTACTCCATGAAAAAAAAAAAATAGCAATCAACCTTTTATTCTTTTCATGTATTTAACATGAAACACACACACACAAATAATAATAACATTGGCAACGTTATATTGTTGGCTTTTCTGAGGTAAATGTTATGATACGACTGTTCACAAGCTGTTTCATTGACCTTTTTTGCAACACTGAGTGATTGTTTAATTAAATTGTTCAGATTTTTTTGCCATGCTTTCTGATATTTTTTCATGTTTATTTCATGCTGAAACTAGTAGTGGAAAAGATGATTGATTCACATGCTGCTTAAACTGTATGAATACAGTGATCTCACATCACATTAAAAGAGGACAAAAGCACATTTATTTGTTGTATTTTGTGATAAAATTTGGCTGGCGTGCAACAAATAATGAATGGTTAAATATTATTTTCAAGCATTTTACAGACAATAAAACTATGGAAGCCCATTTCCGCCATTGAATACAATTTTTTTTTAAAGTTATTATGACTTTTTATCTCACAATTCAGATATTTTTTTTCTCAGAATTGCATGATATAAATTCACAGAGAATTGCGTGATATAAACTATAAGAGTGTTATAAAGTCAAAATAATCTCTTTTTTTTTTCAGAATTGCGTAATAAACTCACAAATGCGAGAAATAAAGTCAGAATTGTGAGATTGCAACTTTATTTATAAAGTTTATCTCACAATTCTGACTTTTTTTCTTGCAATTCAGATTTTTTTCATAATAACTGTCAGTCTCCACCCAAGATCTCACCCCTTGGAGTTTCAATGATCATGAGAACAGTAAGAAATCAGCCCAGAACTACACGGGAGGATATTGTCAGTGATTTTAAGGCAGTTGGGACCATATTCACCAAGAAAACAATTGGTAACACACTACGCTATGAAAGACTGAAATCCTGCAGCACCCGCTAGGTCCCCCTGCTCAAGAAAGCACAAGCACAGGCCTGTCTGAAGTTTGCCAATGAACATGTGAATGATTCAGAGGAGAACTGGGTGAAAGTGTTGTGGTCAGATGAGAAAAAGGTCTTTGGCATCAACTCAACTCAACATGTTTGGAGGTGGAATGTTGCCTGTATGACCCCAAGAACACCATCCCCACTGTCAAACATGGAGGTGGAAACATTACGCTTTGGGGGTGTTTTCTTCTGAAGAGACAGGACAACTGCACTGCATAAAAGGGATGATGGACAGGGTCATGTACCATCAAATGTTGGGTGAGAACCTTAGCCAGGGCATTGAAAATGGGTCGTGGATGGGTATTCCAGCATGACAGTGACCTGTGAGAAGAAGCACATTAAGGTCCGGGAGTTGCCAGCCTCCAGACCTTATTGGCATAGAAAATCTGTGGAGGGAGCTGAAGGTTTGAGTTGACAAACGTCAGCCTCAAAACCTTAATGACTTGGAAAGAACCTGCAGAGGAGTGAGACAAAATCCCTCCTGAGATGTGTGTCTGACCTCTGTGATTTCCAACAAGGGTTTTGCCACCAAATCAATTTAAGCCACTAAAGCTGATGATACACAGGGCAGCTTTTTTTAGCAATGTTGTTTGGGCAATTTCCCATTGAGAATGGGTAACAAATTTCCATCTGGATTATTTAGATCAGTCGTGGGCCCTGTATCTTACCTGGCTGCCCATTGAGGGCAACATTTTCCAAAGTTGCCCGGCAACATTCCTCTAAAAGTTGCCCAGTGTATTATCAGCATAAGTCATGTTTTGCGAAGGGGTCAAATACTTATTACACTCATTAAAATGCAAGTCAATTTATAACTTTTTGTGTGTGTGTGTGTGTGTGTGTGTGTGTGTGTTTTTCTGGATTTTTTGTTTGTTTGTTTGTTTTTTGTTATTCTGTCTCTCACAGTTAAAATAAACATACCATTAAAAATTACAGATCTACAGACTACAGATAATTTCTTTGTCAGTAGGCAAACATACAAAATCAGCAGGGGATCAAATTAAAAAAAAAAATCTCACTGTAGTTGGTCCTCAAAAACATCAGAAAGTCCTTTTGTTCTTTCTCTCATACACTCATACAGAATTTAGTCAATCACAGCTAAGTAGTTAGCATTCGTTTTTGATGTTCAAAATTTCATATCAGTATTTTAGAATGATTAAATCATAATAATGATGGAGCATGAGCTGAATACAGCACAAACTGTATTGCTCGTATAAAGGAAAAAAATGCTGTAGAATTTACAGTTTTTCACATAAATTACAATGATGCAGCAAGTAATGCATTGAATTAAAGATATAGTTCACCCAAAAATTTAAATTGTTATTAATTACTCACCCTTATGTCGTTCCAAACCCGTAAAACTTTTGTTCATCTTCAGAACACAAATTAAAGTATTTGTGTTGAAAACCAAGAGATTTCTGACCCTGCATAGACAGAAACGCAATTGACAATTCTCACTAATTTTATGAAGCTACAATAATACTTTTTGTACTCAAAGAAAACTGAAATAATGACTTTATCCGACAGTTTCTGCCCTTCCCAGTTACTCTTCGAAGCTTGTTCAAAGACTGACATGGAAGAGAAGAAATTGTTGAATAGAGTCTTTTTTTTTTTTATTTCCTCAAAAATATCTTAATTTATGTTCAGAAGAGGAGCGAAGGTCTTACTGCTTTGGAACAACATGAAGATGAGTAATTAATGATAGAATTTTTATTTTTGGGTGAACTAAGCCTTTAAACATGAAATTTTCAAGTACAAAATACCAGAATATCTTCATCTTCAATTTTTTTAATTTTACAATGTGCATCAAAACAGGCAAAATAATGTGTATTCCTTTATGGAACCCTAAGCCAAGAAAACAGATTTCCAGCAATATTTCAGTCAGATTTGAAATCTTGTGGGGTTTTTTGTTTTGTTTTTGTCATTCAGGACATGACACATTTGCCGTTTACAATGACACGCACATCTCATGCCATAGTCGGTAGAAACAGGACCATAAAAAGACGTTGGCGAGAGAACCACTGTCATCAAATGCTCAGAGAACTACATGTGACAGCCAGCCATATCTCCACCATTTCTTTACCCTACACTGCACAGTATGCACAGTGAAAATAAAGGACACACTACTCCATCTGATGCGCCACATGAGCTGAGCGCCCCAGGATGAATTTCCAGCATTCTGACACCTCTTCATACTTCAAGTATGTTGTTTGAAGGTTTGTGCTGACATCTAGCATGTCATTGCTATAACAACCAATGTAGATATGCCTGCAAAATGACTGTATTGCTATTACATGGAACTGTCTATAGGGTAGAACCTAAGATCTTGGTTCAGTTCCCAGAATAGTAACTCCTTTGTTGGATGCAGAATGTGTTGGCTGGAAGTAATTAAAAATTTGGGGGTTTACAGAGAGAATAGAGCAAAGTTATCAACTAGTCATTTTAGTGTGATGTATCTGTAATAGTTTATATCACAAAAACAGTCTAGAAAATAATTTAAATGATGGAACAATATCAGAACATGTGCTCAGACTCTGAATTTCTGGCTGTTCAAAAGTAGCAAAAGTAGTAATAAATGCAGTCTATTTCACAGACAACAAAGCAGAATATTCAGTTCTGTTTGTGAATTTCTATGTATTTGACTTCCTAATAAGCTTCTCAAACAAAAGCCTGAGTATCATTTAAAGATTTGATGTCTCTAGTCTAGTGAATTTTGGCAAATTCTGTGATTTGCCTCCAAGCGCTTTCTATTGTAAACACATCTTTTCTGTAGACTGACTAAAAACACTGTGTGCCTTTACACATTAAGGTTGTATAAAGTCATCCAATCAGATTAGAGCTTGCCAGAAATTTCCTTCCAGTATTGTAAGCAATTTGAATCAGTTTGTGGGCCTTACGTTTAAGGCTAAAAACTGAAACTATGTGGAGATTGCCTTGGTTTGAAAGTCAGTGATAAATCTTCCCATTCGGTGGTCTTCTAGACTAACAAACATGTCAATTAAAGCTACAGTACTGAGGCTAAAATTAGCCTATGACATTCTGTGACATTTTAGGGAACTCAGGCACTTACGAGAAATAAACCTTTAGGATAAGATCAGTGAAAAACCACCCACAAATTGGATTGATAGTCTCACAGACAGGAAACCTGCAGAACTTTGTCGATTGATTTATCCTAAGTTGCAATCAGTGTAATGAATTTACACACAAACACATGCATAAACAAAAAAATAGACATAATGTTGGGTTGAGTGTCAAGGTCAGTGTTTGGCGGCTAAGATAACAACACTGTCTTTTCATCTTTGAAAAGAAGAAAAGAAAAGATCAGAGCTGGTGAAACAGCTTGTTTGAAATGCATTGTTACAAAAGATGTGCACCTTCTGGCATATTGTTTTCTATGTTAATACCTTAGAGAGTTACCACGTCTTTGTTTTATTATTTGTATGCTATAGGTGTATCTTGTTCTCTGTAATTGTTGATTTTGCTCAGTGGGATTTGTGAGAACCAAAGCAGCGCCCCACATTCGGTTTTGTAAAGGTATCATCTGAGAATTGTTCTTTGGGTTGACAGTCACAAGACTGAATTCCATTGAAAACAACAAACATTTAATTTTGTTTTTTAATGCTTTTTTATGCCAGATACCAAATATAAATTGACCAAAGCTATTGGAGTATTGGAGATTCATAGATACATCGCATTGGTCAAAATCATTAATAATTAGGATATTAAGTAAAGATCATGTTCACTAAACTTTAAATGAGGTTTTCTCAATATTTAGTTTTTTTTTTTGCACCCTCAAATTCCAGATAGTTGTATCTCGGCCAAATATTATCCTATCCTAACAAACCATATGTCAATGGAAAGCTTATTTGTTCAGCTGATGTATAAATGTTTAAAAAATTTACCCTTATGA